>UFQX01000917.1:0-19466 GCA_900497675.1 Arapaima gigas
TCACGTTCAGACCAACATGGGGGGCTGTTATCGAAAACTAACCCATCGACTGGACGGGAAGCAACCAGGACTCAGCCAGGAGGCGCTGGAGATGGTTGCTGAGGTGAGGAAGGTTCTGGTCTGACCGCTCAGCCCCACCCCCCAGTGGGACCCTCTGCGGGACAGACAGATAGAAATGGACCTGCCGACGAACCCACGGTGTCGTCGGGCCAAAGATCTTCACGGTGACTTAATACACGTTAATCCCACAACTTATTTACATACAGCAGCAAACAACAAAGGGACCCGGGGGGTGTGAGCTCTGAACTCTTTATTAGCAATGACACTGCGGACAACGTTATATCCTAACCCTGACAACATTGTGCTCTTTCAAATAAAGTTCACTTTCCGTACTCTGATCAAGCAACACACTCATTCTTACTTGCCAGCCCCCCTGCAGGGCTCTGTGTGTGATTAATATCTTTGGCCAAAATGCTGATGCGCTCTACGTTCTCCTGGACCACAGTTCTGAGGTTGAGACATATAAAAATAAAATTCAGCTGTAAAACATACAACCCTGTCACCAGCCTGCCTGTCAGAACTGTATAATAAAATTAAAGGAATTTACATCATACACTTGTACCGCATGTGACAAACATCAAAGTTACAAATGTTCAAACATACAAGCATCTCCAATTCCATTGTCTTCACTGCTCTGTTCTGTAAAATGTCTCTGTTGGGGAGTGAAAATAACCTACATCTCCGCTTTCTGCCAGCGGAACGGAGGGGAGAGAAGGAGGAAGTGGAGACAGAAGGAGGGCGGCGCAGCTTCCACGCAGCTCTACACACGGATTTCGTTAAGTTTGTTATTTAGCGATACAATGGAGACTTTACAGAAACCATTCGGCAAACGAAACGGGTTTGAGTCGCCCGTTTGGTGATAATTAGGGTTAACGGATCAAGTCTTACTGCACTTTATTGATTGTGACATGGTGGTCAGACTCACAAAAAGCTGCGAGTTACAAGCAAACTGAGGTACAGGTGTACTTTATAAAGCGTGCAGGTGCGTTTTAAATATACGTGTCTCACAAGAGCTCAGCCAGTGTTTTACTCTGAAGAAGCTGTTCAATATATTGCTGTAATAAATACTCAGCTCTTCTCCCTGGATTCTACTGCCCTCTCCCAGGGCGTCTACATACCACACACATCCTCCTGGGCTGGGTTCTCCTGCCCCAGGCTCTCTGAAAGACCATCCTTCTCCTTCTCTCTTCCTCTTCACTTCTTCACCATGAAGCTGGTGGAAACTGCTGTCTTATTGCTGCAGCTGCCAAAGAACCAAAGAAAGACACATGAGAGAAGGGAAGTGAACTCGTGTTCCTGCAGGGCTGCGAACAGGGGGTGTAAAACAGTGACCGCTTTCTTTCAGAAAAGGGGGGGGGGCACAGCCACTCCAGTCGTGTTACTGCTGTCCGGTTCTCACCTGCTGGTTGAAGGCCTGCATGGAGCGGAACTCGAGCTCCTGCTTCTTCAGGCTGATCCAGCCTGGCTCATCGGGGATGACGAAGGCCAGAATCATCTTCCCCAAGATGAGGACGTGCTGCAAGTAAAAACCCACAGATGGTTGCACAGAATAAAATGTAAACATGGGAAATTTAACCATTCCTTCAACTGAAGCACATCTTTGGACTGGGGGATATTTCTGTGTTCAGCTGCCTGGTGCTCCTGCATCACCGCCCCAGTTTGATTCTTCCTGCCCCCACCCCCCTCCATAGCAGCACATCCACCAGACCTCATGACCTCCTGCGGCCAGTCACACCCTCCGCGCTGCCGTGGGCTCGGACCTCCTCACCTCCACCAAAACGGCGAAGAGCAGAGCGTTGCGGCTGCTGAAGCCCCCTTCCTGGCAAAAGCGACGCACCCCCGGGGACAGCAGCAGCAGCCAGCAGTTGGATATGACGGAGACGAAGCCCAGAACCTCGAAAGCAGGCTGCGGGTACAGACACAACAACCATCGCATGAGAGCAGGTGGTGGAGGCAACGGTGCTCAGGCTTCACAGCACCTCCACAGCGTGGAGAGGAACCAGGTGGATCTGCTAGAGAGCAGAAGATGGAGGAAAATCAGCCTGTGGGCTCGACACAGCAGAGCGAACGGGGTGGAAGGTTGTGTGGTTATTCGCTCGTCCACAATAGCAAAATCATCACCACATTTCAGTTCAGATGATTAGACATGCGAGTCCGTTGAACGTTTTACGACAATGAAAATGAGAAAACCACATGACTCTGGTTTTAAATTCTGCTTCTCCTCCTGAAAGCTCATAACTGTCTCTCTGGTACTAAAAAATCTAAACGTTTTAAACCCCTGTTTTCCAGAGCAGCAGAAAACCCCATTGAGATGCTACAGGCAACATGGGGCAGGCAGGTGAGCCCCTGTGACACCTCAGCTACAGGCCAGCCCACTGCAAGCATTAAATAGTTAAACATGGGGCCAGCAGGTGGCGCAGTGGTTACACCTGCTGCCCTGCGTTTGAAAGACCAGTAAAAATAACCCCGCTGTGTAGCTAAGTTCATCACTGTAAGCTGGTTTGGACCAAAACAGCAGCTAAATGAAAACGGGGGCAAATGCTGAACGGCAAACTTTCACAGCCCCCCCCTCCCCCTCACCTGCCAAACGCCCATGTTGGAGACGGGTGCAGAACAAGGCTTCCGGAAGAGTCTGCAGATCTTGAAGGCATCTGTGCGGATCTCAGTGATGTTGTTGATGAGCAGCAGGACGGCAGTGAGCGGGTACACGCAGGAGAACAGGCTCAGATACCCATACTGCACCAGGAGCTCAATGTATTCTGGGAACAGCCCCTAAACACACACACACACACACACACACACACACATCCTAACTTATGTGAAGCAGAGGAAGGAGCCTCGGTAACCCCACAGGTTTCTCCTCACTCTGCTGCTCATCAGGTCCTCTGGGTTTTTTAATTCATTTACCTCATAATTTACTGCGTAGACATTTTTGTCTCTTCCAGGAGTTTATATGTGGTACAGTGTAAGATTTGCATGCATTAGTCCTACACAATAAACACACAGCTGTACACACTGGGAAGGGAGGCAGGCGGCCCTGAGCGCGCAGACGGTCCTCCTCAGGGTCGTCCTCCTTGGGCTTCTTGGTTCCGTCACTGAAAATTCGGTCCACCAGGAAGGGGACGACCACCTCTGTGCACTGATTGAGCAGCTGAGTCACTATGAGCAGGGAGGCCAGGCGCTGCAGAGGGGGGGAGATCTTAGTGAAGAGCGGGAAACACACACACACACACACACACACACACACACACACACAGACACAATTGCAGCGCAGTAACACACAGGCACACAGTGCCATTTCTCACCTTGCGCAGCAGCGCCAGATCCTGCCTGATGAAGGCGATGTGGAACAACACAGCGAAGCAGTTGAAGAAGTTAAACTGTGGCAGAGAGAAAGTGACATAATAAATGAGTGAGATAGAGATTAAAGTTCTGCTGAGGTGAAAAATACCTGGGAAGCAAAGCGCCGGTCAATTTTCTTTGCATGTCACACAGCCCCCTCCCCCCGTTAAACACAGCAGCCGCAACACCGAGCAGAAGCAGAGAGTGGGACGGCAGCAAGGAACCACACACCCGGTGGGAAAGGAGGGGGCAGAAGCAGCACTGACCAGTAACACCTTGGTGGTGTGGTGGTTCTGGAAGGAGGACTCATCCCTGTGGTTCTCTGGTGGACAGAAGAGCCGTCAAACACAAACTGTGATCCCACACGCAGTCCCTCCGCGTCCACCTTGTCCAGGTTCTACACTCATCACACACCCCACACGTGAAGTCCACCCTCCCAGACACCCCTCCTGTCCTGCTTAGCCCCCCCAAGCGGTCGTCCTCACCCCACTCCGTGAGTCCCAGAGCCACGTTGCCGTACAGGGTTCCCAGCACGTTGGTGTAGAGAATGTGGGCAACCGAGGGCAGGTAGAGCAGCGGGACCGACAGCCAGGTGCCTCCGTCTTCGTGGAAGTGCCGGGCCACGGCCTCAAAGTAGTAGAACATGGTCATACCCAGTGCGACGAGCCCCAGGAAGAAGGCCACCACCGGCACGGAGATCCCCACGCGCAGCTTGTGCTCCCAGTCCGGGAAGCAGGGCTCAGGCCTCCCGGTGACGGGGTTGCGGCCCATCGGCCCCTTGTAGCCCGGCCGGGGCTCCGCGTAGCGCTCGGTCGGCTGCAGCGTCCCCCAGCGGTACGAGAGCACGGCCGTTCGCCGCTTCCACGCCTCCATGAACACGGTGGACCAGAGCATGCTGAACATGGCCTGCAGCACAAGGCCGCTCACGGGGATACCCGGCTCGTCCTCGTCGGGCTCCTGAGCTGCGGCGTTGTGCGTAACTCCGCTGCCGACGGGGAAGAGCGTGAGAACCACCCCCAGCACGGCAGGAGGCACCAGGGCCCAGGTGTAGAAGTCCAGGAAGCTGAAGTAGAAAGCGACACTGGTCCCAAAATAGGCCTGAATGGAGTCTGAGCAAAAAGAAACGGAGGACGAGGCCACGGTCATTTGGGAATTGTGGGAATACGGTCCAAGTCCCTGCACATGTGCACAAAAGCATAACAGGAGACCTGAAGGACTCTGGGAACTGTTGCTGCCACCGTCTGTAATGACAGCGCTACGGTTTAACATCATCAGGTCAAAAACACCACATGAGGAGAGAAGGAGGGCGACGAGTGCGTTTTTCATCCACTCTTTTAGATGTTTTTCCCTTAACCGTCTTGCAACATTAATCTGCACCTGTACCTGGTCCTCGAGTTCCCAACTTGCAGCGGTATACATTAATACCCGGGTCGGTACCCGAGCAGAGAACCCCGGGGGGTGAGTTGCGCGTGAGGGGAGCCGAAGCGCACGAGAGGAATATTGGAAACGGGTGCGAGGGAGAGGGAGACACTAGGGGGCAGCACCGCGCCCGGCAGCCGTCTTCTCGGTCTCTGCCTCGCGCGGCCCGGGTTCGAACGCGGTTTCCGCCGCGTCGTTCCGGTCACTTCCGCTCGGTGGGTCGGTCCCCCGGTAACGGTTCGTCGCAGCGGCGGCCGTTACAGTCGCCGCGTTTTATTGCTCTTCAGTTTTATGTCGATTTCGATTCTTCATTTTTTACTTAAATTTCACTGTTTAACGTCTGTTGCTGCCTATAATAAGGAAGGAAGCGTAATGTGTGGTGCTGAATAAAAAAGTACCTGGATATAAACACACAGATGCATATTAATGAGGTCACAATGAGGTAACTGGAGTGTAAAGTGATGTTCATCTCCCTGAAATGGGTATTTACAGGGTCTGGGATTTTCTGGGGAAATGAACCGGTGTTTCTCAGACGAACCCGGAACAAATCATAATTTTCCTCATAAGAAATAACGGAAATAACTTCCCCGTGTCTGAGTTTGTGGCATTTGAGCCATTTCTAGGAACCAGTTACACTGGGACACCGCAGTACAGGTGTACTTAGAATTATTTGTGTTTACAGAGACGGGCAGTAATAACCTTTTCTGCTGTAGCAGTTCAGAGGAACCATGTTGCTACCACAGCGTAACACCCAGTCTGCTGAGGCTGCAACATGACCTCACCCTCCACCAGGAACCCCACCGCATACACTGCCTGGCTAAAATCATTACTGTGTTTTATATGGATTTGAATGCATAACTTTATTAATCCATGCAGGAAAATTCAGTGACAGAAAAAAATGGATTTCAAAATTGTGTGTCTCAAATAACATGTATGAGAGCCCCCCCCCCCTCCAGAGCTCACCCAGCGGTTGGCCCAGCAGCTGCCCCCCGGAGTACCAGGCCTTGGCAAGGTCACCCAGCCTCCGCTGGTCATGCAGGGCGATCACTGCCTTGACCACCCCCACCTTCTCCAGCTTCTGGACTGGAGCCACACAGGAAGCATCGCAGTGACACCGAAAACAGACAGTCATATTCAAGTCTTTGAAGCAGATGCTGTGAGATTTTACTGTGCAGGATAATGGACTCACAGATGCTCTCTCTCGCGAAAAGGACCCCCCGGGACTCCGGAACCCCTGGAATAGTGCGGTCCTTCTTGGCTCGCAGGGAGTCCAGCTGGTACTTCACCACGTACTGCCGCTCAGCCAGAGTGAGGAACACCTGCATGTCGTCTGCAGAGAGGGGGGAGCACAGCGCCATCCTCAGTCAGTCGAGGGTGACACACACTCCACACCTGTGCTTTTCCAGCACTGCTGGGGGCTCTCTGTCTAAAGTGGCCAGCCACCTGGTCCAACACGGTCAATCTGTATAATTATCAATACTGTTGCTGTTGGCGAACTGCTCTGCTGAGATGAGGAGTCCACCCAGTACCTAATAATGTGGCACACGAGCGTATTTTCCAACTTTTGCTGATTATAATCCAGTAAAAGCAGAATTACAAACAAATCAAGAAACAAACAACACATCTGAAACTGTGCTCTCCGATGTTTAGCGTTTAAAAACCTGCCAGATTACAGACCATGCTTGACTGCGCAACGTGTCCCCCGTGAAGGTAACCCAGAACCCATGGACGTCCTCCTACCGACGTTGCTGAAGCTCTTGCGGTCGTCATAAGAGAAGGCCACCATGTTGCCGTCCATGTATGGTTTCCACATTCCCAGGTCCTCGGTGACCCGGAGCTGGGTGCAGCGCGGCGCTGAGAGCACCAGCACGTTGCCCCCATCGTCCTCTCCGGAGTGCACGAGAAGAGCCGCGCCTGAGCACCGCCATGCAAACGTGAGCAATGAGCCGGATCACAGTCACCTCTGACCAACTGTCAGACTGCACGTTCACCTCGAAACCCAGTGCCCCGCCCACCCAATCTCCACCAACCCCTCACCTCCTTCCTTCATAGGGGCCTCTAGCCGGGAGATTATCCATTTCTTGGTGACCGGATCAATCCTGTCAGCCAGCTGCACCAGAACCAGGGGCTCCACGTTGTTGGAGGAGCAGCACAGACATGTGGGCTGAGTCCAGGAACCGCCTTTCAGCACCTCAGCCAGGCCTGGAATTTGGGCCACCAGCTCACCCTGCAGTGTCATGCTGGGCCTGGAAATGATATGCAGGTGGTCAGTCAAACGGCCCACGCGCCACAGGCGTGTACCTCGCCCGTCACGCTGCACATGAGACACCGGGCGCCGACACGGCAACTGGATAGCAGCTGCCACCAGAGAATGCGAGCAGCAGAAGACAAAGAGCAGGTGAATCTCCAAGATGGCCAGAAACTCCACTTTCTTATTTAAATTAGGAGACTTTTATCTTATGTGAATTGCCTCAGTGGAATTTGCACAAAGCGAACTTGGGTCCCCCAGTAAAAGCTGCAGAAATTCAGAGTTTAGTCCGTCCAATCGCTTTGGTCCCAGAACCGCACTGCAGAAGGGGGCCTCGCAGCGCCCCCTACTGGTGCCTGCAGGCAGGAGCTGCAGCATCGCAGTCGGTGTCGCGGATTCCATCGCTGTCGACGCTTTACGTCACCAGTATTACAGATAAACACAACATTAAGTATGTGTTTGTTCATGTTTAATCGCGCGCGCGCAGCCCGCCCGCTTAGGTAAATATCGCCGCCAAGTCGGGGAATATTAAACAAATGACACGTCATAAATGTTCCAAGGAAGGAGCTGCAGAGACAGCGACTGCAGGGAGAGGAGACGAAAAACGGAGGGGACCGGTTTCCTCTCACAGTCCAAAGACATGTTTCAGGTTTACTGGTCGCTCTAAACTGTCAGTAGTGTGAGCGAGTGTGTTTGTGTGTGTGTGTGTGTGTGTGTGTGTGTGTGTGTGTGGGGGGGGGGGGGGTCGGGCTGGTGTCCCGCTACGGTTGGCTGCCACCCTGACCAGGACCAGCTGTTACACACGAGCCNGGGGGGGGGGGGTCTGGCTGGTGTCCCGCTACGGTTGGCTGCCACCCTGACCAGGACCAGCTGTTACACACGAGCCACATACACGCGCACGGTGGGGACACGGCACTGACGTGCGTGCAAACAGGTACAGGTGATGCGCAGCGGACGTAGCCGCGCTGGATGTCGCACCATACGCTAAAGCGACACACACGCGGCACACAGTTCACACGCAAAAAGCACCCGAACACCCGACACACCGAGACAAGTTCAGACACGGAGAAGCAGACGGTCCTTCTCCCCCCACACCCGTCACGTACCGAAGGGGACAGGCTGACAGAGGAGAGGGTCGAGAACGGGCCTCCGTCGAGCGCGTCCCCGAGAGCCGTTGTCGCCGTCAAAGTGAGCTCGTCACAGCGAAAGTCCGAGGGGGCGGTGCTGGTGTCTGTCACATTCCGGGTTTGGGGTACCGCCGTGGGCCTCCTGCTTCCTGGTGTCGACGCCCTCTCCGTTGCGGGCCGCTCCCCGCGTCCTGCCCCTCACAAAGGAATGCGGGGCGGCTGCTCCCTCGAGCCGGGTGTGGCAGGCCGTTTGTTTTTCAGCGCGCGACGGCAGCCCCACCAACTGCGTGTCCACCGGGTCCTAAAGCTCCCCTCTCCGACTCCCCCCCTGTCCCCCCGCCAACACGCGCCTTAGTTTCAGCTGCCAAACAGCAGAGGGATTAAACTCCGCCAACCCACCTGTCGCTGCAAAAAAAAACGCCCTCGCGTTTATCCCTCGCAATTTCCTTCCATCATTTTCTTTTAATTTTTTTTTTACGAATTAATTTTTATGAGCTGTGACGTCACCCAGCCCCGCCGAACGCGGAAGTGGGCGGTTTCTTCAGCGCTGTTTCTGTCCCGATTCCACAGTGTGAGCGCAGCGCTATCTAAGAATAAATTTGAAAACTACAATGGAAATAGTTTTTTTAAGTTGATCTTTTCCCCCCTCAAAGGCTTAAACACAGGAAAGTTCCTTACACACAGGAACACACTTTAAAGAGGAGCCTTTTTTCGCAGACTGGAGCGCAGATGTAAACTGGCAGTTTCCCACACTGGTTCAGTTCCCACTTTTATGCTGTGATCCGGGGTCGCTGGTTAAACACTATCAACATAAAATGCAGAAGAAAATTTTTAAATAGTCGCAGGAAACCCAGGAGGAGCCAAGACGTGCCCACTTTAGTCAGAAACACCTGTACCTGTTTTAGAAACATAAAGGACCTCCAGGGAGGGAATATATTTACATACAGCTGTCCCTCACTAACCGTTTTTCTGTCCAAAAACTGGCTTTTACAACTCTCAGCAGCCGCTCCAGCCAATAAACTATAAATATCATGAGTCAGGGACTGAAACTTGAGGGATTACTGGCTTCTTCTGGAAAATGTTGGTGTTGTGCGCTGCCAGGACATGCCCCCCCACAACACCCCCAGTGTATACACCTGTGTGTCGGCACTGCGGCCCAGGTGTGTGGCTTTCTGCTGTCAGTTACACCTGTGCAGCATCACTGTATTTACACTAGTATCAGCAACTCGGTGTTAATGACAAAATCAGAGGCAGTTTTCAGAAACATTCATGTTTATTTACAAATACATTTTGCTGTGTTTGCATAGACATTTAAAATTAAAAAAAGGCTTAAAAATATCTTGTAGTAAACAGATTTAGAAAATTATTAGAAGCATCATTTAGTTTAAAGAAATACCTAGGTATTGTGCAACTTCTCCTCCACAGTAAAGCATACAGGTTCTTTATAAATATATTATCTCGATATATATATATATATATATATATATATATATATATATATATATATATATATATATATATATATATATATATTTTTTCTNTATATATATATATATATATATATATATATATATATATATATATATATATATATATATATATATATATATATATATATTATTTCTCCTACACACCTACCGGGTTTGGTTTGGTCAGAAGCATGGAGGGAGGCTGGTGCTGGGCTGGAGGAGGAGCTCTGGGGCAGGGGATGGACCCTGGGAGTGGAGCTGCCCCCCCCACTTAGATATTTGTACAGCACATTGGAAGAGCAACTGCAGGGAGTTTTTAAATGTAGTTTGAACCCATGGTCAAAGAAGTCAGAGTATCAGCGTTTGCCGATTCACAGTGTGGTCCTCTTCATGCGCTCCATGGGAGACCCCTCCATGTGCCAGCTTCCTGCCCCCAGCCTCCGCAGTCACTAGCCGCCCCCAACACCCACTGCAGCCACTAACGCGTGTGGAGGCTCTGCGCCATTTGCATCAGCGTTGACACAAGCACCTCTACGTGGCCAGAAAAACAGTGTATGAAGTACCCCCCCCTGCCCCTCAGCCCCCCTCCCTAGCAGAAGACGTGAAACACAGTAGTGGCTTAGGGATGCTAGTGGGGGGGTGGAAGCCTTTTTCGGGCCACAGAGAAATCCGCCGTGAGCCCTGGCTTCATGTTCTCTGGGCTCTTCCCGGGTTTCGGCGGTGCCGTGTAAGCACTGGACCGCGCCACCCTGATTAACATACACGACCCCCCCTCCCCCGGTGCCTCTCCTAGTCATCTGCCCCGGGGTAAATGAGGAGGAGCCGGTGAAGCCTGGGGGGTGAGAAGGTGTTAAACACAGCTGGAGCAGAGGCATCTGTGTGTCTGGATGAGTGGACAGTGGCTCGCTGCATCAGTGTTAATGCTAAAGAGAGACGGGCACGTGGTCATACCCCCCAGGGAATCCCTCCAACATTAAAGACATTAACATGACGCCCAACATGCTCGGCAACATCCTCACTCCCTCCTCTACTTTCTCTCTCTCTCGTCTTCTGTCTCCTCCACAGCCCACCAGAGACAAAAAGGTCTGGTAAATACACATTAACATGAGCACTAAGAGAAATATGTCAAAAAAATTATTTCACACATTCTATCCTTTTTAGAGAATCAATAAATAAACAAACATATATTAGTCCCTCTTGTGGAAAATATGATCAATATAAGATGCCCAGCTGCAGCTGGCGGACGTGAGAGAAGATAGAGAAACAAGGGCAGAGGGGGCGAACGGCAAGAATGGAGGAGAGCGTACTGCGTAGGGGGTGGGCAAGGGGTTGTAGGCAGGGGGCACTGTTGAGATTGGGGTAATGCCAGGGTCATGGATGTGCACTGGGGAAATACAGAAGATCCGTGTGCTCCCACTGAGTCAGTGTGTCGTCTCGAAGGTCTCGTTTGGAATGAGGGTGTTGAAGGGCCTGTCCCAGAACCGTGTGGTGATGCCAAAGCCTGTAGTGGGAGAGAGCAGTGGACGTTAGCCACGCAGCCAGCCGTGACGCTCGACAATCACAACTGGCAATGACACACAAGTGGAGCCACAAGTGCTGACTGCATCGCAGCAGTACGCTCAGCTTTTGAAAATGCTGACGTGCACAAGAAGTACAAGTGAGTGTCAGCTCAACTTCTTTCAGTGCCCGCTCACTGCAGCGGCCAGCAGCAGCTACAACATCACTGCTCTGCAGTGACACCGAGAGCCTGGAGCTCCGACGGACGTGAACAAAAAGGCCACACAGACGGGTAGCGACGACAGGAACATTACCGGCTCTCTGGTGCTCAAAGTGGTGCTTGACATGGTACGCCTTGAGTCCGTACAGGTAGGAGCCCTTCTGGGGGGAGCCGTAGTGCAGGTAGTAGTGGATCATGTCATACACCACGTATCCGCACAGGCCTCCGACGAACATGGACAGGCCCAGGCCTTCGGGCAGCACAGCCCGGATTAGCAGGTAGAACCCAGCGATGACTGGAGAGGCCAGGCCAGGTGGGAACACGAGGCGGGAGCCATCGAACGGGGACTGCAGGGAGACGCCGAGATCAGAGGAGAAGGGACAAAGACCTGTATGGATCAAACCGTTTTTCTCCGAATCCAAGATGTTTTTTTTTCTATATGCAGAAAGGACCCCCCTACCCCAGCAGGCTGCCTACCTTGTGGTGCTGACCGTGCAACAGGAAGTGCAGGGTGATGAGGTAATAGTTGTGCGCGGGGGGCCGCATGTGGAACACAAAACGGTGGATGCAGTACTCTATGAAGGACCAGAGGAACATGCCAAACAGGAAGATGAATGGGAAGCTGTATTTGTGCACCAGGACTGAGTACCCTGTGGGAAAGCAAAACACACACACACACACACACACACACACACACACACACACACACACGCAGGTCAGTACACATTTGAATTACATTTTGAACAGAACATTTAAATACAAGTTTTCTGTGTGTGCGCGAGTTTCTCAGAGTTTTGTGTGTATATGTGTGTCTGTGTATGTGTCACTCCTACCTGAGGAGAGGTACAGTCTTGTCTTTTCCTGTGCAAGGGTGGTGTAGCAATACCAGCTCAAATAGAAAACCAGGGGCATCCATACGGCAGGAACCATGTACCTACAGACAGACAGAGAGATAAATACACACAAGTACAACACCAAAAGACACAACAGGAGATCCTCCTGGCATAATAACCCGTACAGAGAACAGAGACCAGATAACGTCACCTGAAATCTTTATACGACAGCCTAATCGAATGCCTCACCAGGACGTTTTGGTGCTGGCCTCCAGAAACTCAGACTGGAAGAGGCGGATGGGTCGGTCCACAGGTTGGTGAACCCACGTGTCATACTTCTCACCCAGGTAGCCCACTTGCCATGCCAGGGGCTTCTCCCAGTCTACCAGATCCTGCCAAGGACAAAAAATGTGAAAATGTAAACGGTACTATATTTCCTACAAATACCCTCATATAATACTGTACTTATCTATATATATCTATCTATATATACTTAAATATATATATCTGCCTCATGGTTCCGGTGCGATTGGAGGATCCCCAGATATTTGTAGTTGTCCTGGACATCTGTTCAGTGGCCTAGAGGAAGTTCAACCACCGCTTTTTTCATCGCTTTTTCTTTTTTTTTTAAACCATCATCCTGTTGCACTTCTCTAGTCTGAATGACATCCTAACAACCTCACTGTACGTTTAAAGGCTCAACAAAAACAATAAGGCCATCAAAATAATGAGGAGCCTGAGCTCCCTTCCCCTACAATACCACTGAGCACCAGCAGGGGAGGCTCTGCACCTCACCTGACGCACACAGAGGAACCCCCACCCTGCTGCGCAATGGCAGCTGCAAGGAACAAAGCTGAACTCGACCCTATGACCACCTTCAACGGAGAGCAGTAACTAACGCCCAGATGCAGAAGCAGGTGTTTGTGCTGCTTCCTGCAGATCCAGCACGCCCATCACAGGTCACAGCAACCCAGATATCTCCTTGGTGCTGTGATGCTTTACTGGCGTGCGTGCACACACACACGCACTCCCTTCCCAGTATACAGAAACTAACATAGGAATGTGGGTGGGGCCTTAGAATCGGCTGGAGCTGCTGCCGTTCCCTGGGCCATGACATCACTCCTCACCTCCCTGTACTCATCGTCACACCTGATGCAAACTTTCACACACTGTTACATTTCAGTAGAGCTCTAAAGCATCAAGCAGTACAGGTCCATTATGTTCATGCCTGGACTGTGATGTAATCATAAGCACGTTAGTGTCACCTGTGCAGGCCAGTCTGAGGAGAAACAGATAAGATTTAGAAAAGATGGTAAAATATACATAAGAATTAAAAATAAGAATTCCTGTTTCCACAGGTGACCTCAGGATATGTATTCTCCAACTCCTACATTCCTACACAACTCCATATTTACTCTGTTAACAGGCAATATTCCCACCACTGTGGACTCCTAATCAACACCTGTACATGTCAAAAAAAAGCTACTGACTGGAAGATAGTACAGGTTCACCTGTTTGCTCACTGCATTTTCCCAGCTTTGCATCTGTGTGAGGAAACAGTGATTTTTACAGAAGCACGTTTGATAAACTGCATGTTGGTTTGGTTTCAATTCTATGTAGATCATGTAACTGATATAAATGCTACATAGCGAGTGCTTTAGCAACAGTTTGCAGAGCAATATTTACTAATAAAGTTCACGAAAAGACAGAGTAAAAAGAGGCACGACTCAGACGCTCCACGGAGTCACCCATCTGCATGCGTCGGGTGGATTCTAGTTCACATCCGTGTTGTAATACGGAAGTTCTGTTTGCTACTGGAAACAGGGATTTCAGTTGCACACAAGGAGAGAACTGAGCAAACAAAAGCCACGAACACGCCCCCCAGAGTGAAACTGGCTCTGTCCCAGGCCCAACCCCCAACCACATGATCTGCCATGATTGACATCGGTCCCAGTGTACCAGAAAACAGTGGGCCAGTACCCTGAAGATCAGTTACCTCTTGTCTGGATCTCACCCTAGACTCCACCCGCCCGGGGGGAAAAAAAAAAAAACACCACACGTGCTTCTTACAAGTGTATGAACACCTACAGCCACTTTATACAAGGATTAATAGTATTATTCAGCGCAACACCAGCAGTTTTAGTGTGTTCGGCAGCAGGAAAGCTCACGGACAGCGTGAGCCTGAACTTGCACACCTGTTCTGTTTCTTTTTCCCCATCTCATTACTGAGCTCAACAGTAACAGTACAGTACTCAGTAACAGCAATACAGCCCTCCTGTACCTGCCACAATTCACCTGTCCTTGTCCATCAGTCACTGCTCACCTGTTCTTCTGCCGCAGCACTTAACTCACCCCCCTCCCTAAAGTGTAAACTGCTTTCAGCTAAATTACACTTCTCACCTCAAAGAGTTAATTTTCTTTAAAGTCAGATTAATTTAAATAAATTGCACTTGAATCTGGTGAACCTGAAAATCCTACATTTTACAGAATTAACCTGCAGCAATGGACACACTCTGCTCCCTGTGGATGTGACACAGGTAATGATACATCCCACATGCTGACAGAGAAACCGCAGGGACTTGAGACACACCTTGTCCCACATAATACAAAAGTTCATAAAGCTAAGCCACAGTTCTCACTGTAGACGTGAACAAAAAGGCCACACAGATGGGCAGTCGCGAGAAGAACAGTAAGAGATTAATAGTCAGACCCTGAATTATTACACAACAAAACGGTGTTATTTCCAGCACACAATTCTTGCAGTATTGTGAAAGACACTGCAACCTGGATAAGTGATGACAACTCTTATATCATATAGTTAATTGTTAGCAAAGTCTACAGGTTTTCAGACTTTGCTGGTCGAAAACTTGAAGGAACTTCCCGGGGTGTGTGTGGGGGGGGGTGCCACTCGTACCCCCCCACCCCTCTTGCAGGGCAACTCTGTTGCCCCTTCTTCCATACCGTCTCAGGGTCCACTTTACTGCAAAGGCTGGCTGCAGAGGGCTCTTCCTCCTCCTCCTCGTGGTTCTCAGCGCGATCAGGTGCCTTTCTTCGCTCCCTCACCTAAAAGAACATGAAAATGGCATGATGTAGACGGCATGTTTCTGGATGTCACCCATGACCGTGCCTGTCCATATGGAACAGCGCTCACCCCCACCCCCACCCTCCAGGCACCTCTCAATTCCAAACATCCCTCTGTGTTCTCCTCTCCTCTCTCAGTGAGGGGCTACAGGTGGCCTCCACCGGCTCAAACATTAACTCAGACCAGAAGAGTGCAGCTCTGCTTATAAATGATTAACCGCTGTGTTCCTGGCCACTCTGGCAGCGTCCACTTCTCTTTCAGACCAGCATTGCATCCAGGTTACTAGTAAGATGAGCTGAAATGATTTCTGCCAATCAAGTACACAGCAAACACAAACCGGTGTGTCAGATAGAGCATTGGTGGTCACCAAACCACTACTTCAAAACTGGGGGGGGGGTTTGATTTAATGTTTAATATCATTTAAAATACAAATCGTTCGACTATGAACAATGGAGCAGTTCACAGGAACATTCTCCTCCATCCTGCAACTTTGCTGTCGAATAAGGAACACGACAGCTTTACTGGAAGCTGCATAAAGTTCAGACACATGGAAACACACAGGCTGCTTGGAGTCCCTTTAAGCCATGCCACTGTCAACACCGTCACCATAATGGGGTCAGTCACCAATCTGTTGGAAAGCAATGTGGAAAGATTCCTTTGTCAAATTTCACATGGCCAACATTTGTTTTCTTGTTTGTGAATGTGGCCAGAAGGACACGTTTGTGTTTGTCTCTCCAGTCTTGACCTTCTACAATGAGCTACTGTATGCTGGCAAACACTAACCCAGACCCAAATACAAAACACACCAATAGTGGCACATTTTCTGAAATGTGGCCTTAGAGCCCTGGGTGTCTCAGCCAGAAACTCTATTCAAAACTGGACGTGGAAAAAGGGACTCACAGAATAGACAGGTAGGCACCTATGGATGGCCAATACACCTTTCCTCTAACCTAACCCTCAATTCCCCCTGTGTTTCACCACATCCCTCCTTACAGCAAGACTTACAAACTGTTGTTTTATGCCTCCAAATAAGCAGGAGTGATTTGTTCCACGCTGCTGTTTACTCAGGGAGCCTGAGAACGGTACCTGTGCGTGGACAGGTGAAGCCACAATGTTGTTACCATCCAGGCATAAATTATTACTACTGGTACAAACTACAGTATCTGCAACAAAAAGAGACAGCAATAAACATTTAGTTTGCTGAGTGGTTCCAGTGTTGTGATAAGGCTCCTTTATGGACTCTGTAAATGCAGAGAAAAATGAGAAGTCAGCACTCCAGGGTTTGTCTGCATCAGCCGGCGCCGCAGCTGCACTTCACCTGTTTTCATGGGTTACGTTTTGGGATCTGGGTTCAGAACCAGTTCAACATTTTTATTATTTTAAAGTCTGTGGGTAATGATTCTGCGTGTCACGCAGCGCCGGAAGTGCTTCTACAGCTCTTACTCACAGTGACCCATCCCTACCACCCCCTCCCCACTGCTGTTGACAGGTCTAACCAAATGCTGAATTGTGTTGACAGAGCGTCTTTTAGGCCTGTCTTGCCGGAATGAGCATTAACCACGTGTTGTAAAGCTTCGGAGAAATTCAAACTCTTGCAAAAAACAACCCCCTCACCCCAGACACCCAGAGCCCCAGTCAACGATCGCTAGTCACCACACAGTGCAGGCTGTAAGGCGGTAAGTGCTGAAAGGTGTCAATGACTTCAGTGCAAATCCTCTCAACACAGTTCGGCCTCCAACTTTTTTGAGCACCATACTAAACTGAAGCCAAAGGGGCTCCTTAAGACACAAACGTGTAATAAGCACAGAGCTGGCAGCTTCACGCAAATGTCACCAAAGTATAGGAGAGAGATATCCTGGCAGCAGTTCTGCTGCCTCCTGGTATCAGCGGAGGGTCCGAGCTGCACAAAGCGTCCTGCATCAAAACACATCTGAGGCCACCAAGGACCTCAGTCTTCCAACAAAGAGAAGCAGAAAGCAGAAAAGCAAAGTAACCCCATCCAGTAAAACCAGTCCACAGAGCTTCGCCAAGATTTTGCAGTGCTGCCTGCCTCTACATGCTGCTTGCCGGTTTGAAACAGACGAAACCGATCTACGGGGGCTTCAGTCCAGGAACACGGCAATTTCCCCCAGCTTGGCTTTTCCCTACTTTCTTCAGTGCACAGCAGGAAACCACCAATAAAGCTCTGCACAAAGAGAGGGGGGCAGGATGAACAGGTCCAAGTAAACATGGAAGTGGGGTGTCCCGATGCACAGGCCGTGCCGAAGCTGAATGGGAAAACACGGCAACAGATGTCGGGATTCAGGTGTTTTGGATTCATCATCACAGCAAACAGGAATGGCGAACCTTTGTCCCTCCAGGAGTTGCTGTGACTTACCACCAGACAAAGGAAAAACTACAGAAGTACAGAACGTGTACCCCTTCCCAAGTGAGGGCTTATATCTGTATAAGTGAATACAGGTAGGTACCTTTACAACTAGAAACAGGTACAAGGTGGAAGTCAGGTGACCACCCAGTGAAGCATCTCTCCAGAACAAGAGGAGCAACTAAACAGATCAACAACCAGAGCAGCTTTGTGAGTCATGTGGCCATAAAGAGCCCACAGAAAGGCCATATGTGACCTGTTTGCTGCTGTTCACACCATTACTGGCCAGTTCCCAGAGCTTTTACCTCAAAATAAACAGTGCTGTAACCGCAGTCTTCAGTTCTAAACTGTTTTTTTTTTTTATATGAAAAATATCAAAATGATGGCACTACAAAATACTGATGAGTAAACACGGCACTTCAGTATCACCTGATACACATAACAGCAGCCTTTGAAGAATTACTCTAAGTGACTACCACTCTACTAATATGGGCTATTCATTAATAATTTTATTATACTGTGCCCTGAATGTCATTATCCAAAAAAAAAAAAAAACCATTATTATCATTATCATTATCAACCACTTATCCTGGTAAGGTAAGCAGGTTTGCAGAACTGTTCCTGGATTCACTAGGCACCAGGCTAATATTTATATATATTATATATATTTATATATATTTAAATATAAAATATTTAAAAAAATTTTTAAAAATCAAAATCTGAAAAGAAAACAACAAAGCAATTTTAAGGATTTTTAAGGTAACAGCTTGCCTCCCCAACTTCATTCCACAGTCCAAAGAAGTGCTTTTCATTGTGGATTGGTGACTTAAGCTGCCCATATTTGTGTGACTGTCTGCCTAGTGATGGACTGGTGTCCTGTAGAGGGGGGACCGTACCTGGTCCAGCACCCAGTGACTCCGAGGTGAGAGAGTGAATGAATGAGAGTGAGTGAGTGAGCGATATGTGTGATACTATATAGTACATTACAGCAGCCAAGTGAACTGAATACAATAGTTGCAGGACACAACAAAAACACCTCATCCTTTGCAGAAAATTCATACAGTGCCAGGACATTTTTAAATTAAAAAAATAATAATAAAAAACACAGAATGACATTTTTGTTTTGTAACAGACAATTACAACAGTCCTTGTATCCCTCTACAACATAATGGGGTCCCGTACAAAGAAAAACTGGTACATAGGCGCTTGTAAACAAATTTCATTTTCTCATACAGCAAGCAAACACTTCTGTACAATGGCATCTTTGTCATGTTTGCTTCTATAAATACCCTTCAGGTGGTTCCTCGGTGTACAATACGCAGAGCCTCACAGGCACGTCTTCAGGCCTGCGTAGGTGAGTGCAGCCAACACGACTCCCATCCTGGTTACTGTTTCAGAACACCATTCACCATAACAACATGGTAAACATGAAGTAAAGACTTGTGGGAAAATTGTAAAAAAGATTACAGAACACAGATTCATTAAACTCTGTACAGAAGCTTATTTATGCTTAGAGCAAGACAATGGGGGGGGTGTCCTGTTAGATTGACAGTGTCAGCCAATAACAACCAGCACTGAAACAGTACATTCAATATCAACTATATTATTTATATTTTTCCTGTAGCTGATGTTTTTCTCCAAAGTGACTTCACACCACAGACAATTATTTGGCCTTTTATACAGCAATATTGTTTTTAATGGATCAAGTGAAGCCAAGAACCTTGCCAGTGTGAACTGCAGCAGGAGGTGGAATTTGAACTTTGGACCCTTGGTGTCCTTAAGGCAAAAAAAAAAAAAAAAAAAA
>UFQX01000917.1:19511-149196 GCA_900497675.1 Arapaima gigas
GGACCCTTGGTGTCCTTAAGAAAAAAAAAAAAAAAAAAAAAAAAAAAAAAAAAAAAAACTATAAATACGCAGGCATAACTCGGTTATTTAAATCTCTGTGATGTGCAGGGTTCTTTCAGTGAGCAGGACAATAGATACTGAAAATGTAGGTGATACTCTGAATAGCATGAATAGAAGTAGAAGTAACAATGACTGGGGAGGGACAACAGTGAGGGACTTGACACAGGGACAGTCTCAGAAGCTCATTCTGCCTGGCTGGAATGTGCTCTGGCTTGTGTCCTTCTCAGAGCTGTTCACCCACCTGCTGCCTTGGATAGTTGTCACACTGTCCCTCCTCCTTTGATGCTGTCAATCATATCAACAGCTTTAATAACACGAATATACTTACGCTAGTCTAAATATACCCTTCATCACCTTTGTGATGCTACACAGCTCCTCTAACACGTTTTAAGGAGTTATTGAGGGACTTTATTTTATAAACTTTTAAGAGCAAAATGATCAGACTGTCTCAGTGTACCACGTACCTCATCTCACACAGTATACTTGAGAGGTAGAACCCAACCACCGCGACCCTGCACTGGACATGGGTTATTGATAATGAATGAAGCGGTAAAAATATAACTTTAAAATTCAATTCATTTTGTTTTTACAAAGTCCTCTCCTGAGCAGGATGGATCTCGCAATTTTGCTACCAATATTGTGAATACGTTGGTAGTGTCATTATCATACATAAAAAACTTTTATGTTGCTTTTTAATTTTTTTTTTTTTTTTTTTTAATCTGAGAACCAATTTTTTTCCTTTTTTTTTGGCCCAGAAACTGAATATTCACCCCCCCCTTGTCCAACAGGGCCAACAGAGAGGGTAAAGGGGTATACCTTCGCCCTACTCAGGGTGTACTCCCTGTTGTGTCCCAAACTTCTCAGGACTTACCCTATATTACTACATTCACCACCAGACTAGCAGTTAGAGGGGAAAAAAAAAGAATGAAATAGCAAAACAACTATCTTTAGACTTCCATTCATATAACAGTAATGAATTTTATTGAAAAAAAAAAACCCCCCGTTCACCTCTTGCTTATGTACTTACAATATTGTAAAGTCAAAACTTAACAATAACTCCTCTGGGGAGCAGTAGATGGAAACTCCTGTTAAACACAGGTAGCTTTAGTAACGGCCGCTATGGTGACAGGAGGTACAGGAGGAGTAGAGTCGCCGTGCCAAATGAGTCAGAGCCCCCCCAGTAACCTCAGGCTTCATTGTGACTCATCCAGCAATAACACCCTTCGGTGTGGGAAGGGTGGCAGATATATCAGGGACGGTGGGGTGTTTGGTGTTTGACAAGCCAAGATAAGAGGTTATCGTGACTGTGTCTCACCAGCATGGGCGCTGGCTCCAGTGTACTTTGAAAATGCCACACGCAGGTGCACCTGTTCTTATTCCCGATTGGCTACAACGGACACTTAACCACATTCTCAATACCTGTCAGACCACTGTCAAAAAGCACACAACACACAGCTAACTTTGTGCTGGATGGATAAACGTGGACAGATAATGGAAAAGAGCCACATTTAAAAAAAAAAAAAAAAAAAAAAACTGAGGTTCAACAACTTGCTGCCAACATGTTTTTATTAGCATCATGAGAGGCCAAAGTTCCCTGGGTTCCATGCAGTGGACGGGTGACTGAAGGACTGAACACAAAGGTAGAGGGGCGGGGCCATGACAGGAAGTGCCACACACCGAAGTGACGTCTCCTGCGTCCCAGCACCGATAAGAGTTTAACAGGAATGGGACTCCGTGCATGTCCACACACGTGTGGTGCCACCCCACCTCAAACCATCCTGTTTACATGCAAAACAAAGATGAGGCTTCTGAACTTGGGTAGGGACAACAAACTGAGAACCTTCTCGCAAATTTGCATTTCACATGGGGAAAAGAATATCGTATCACACAGCAGCATATATATCGCACAAAAGTAAGCTGATGGCAGCCGTAAACTGCCCCCACTGAGTGACACAGAAACAAGCATGGAGGCGACAAATGTCACATAAGTAGCACACTTCACTTCATGATCTAATATTTGGTAAGTGGCAAGAAGAGGAGAACCAGGCAATAAGGAGGGCAGCGTTTGTCAACCAGAGTCAAGCGGACTGACCCAAAGTGGGAGAACCTGGCAGCGCCGTGGGGGGGGGGGGGGGGGNGGGGGGGGGGGGGGGGGGGGGGGGGGGGGGGGGGGGGGGGGGGGGGGGGGGGGGGGGGGGGGGGGGGGGGGGGGGGGGGGGGGGGGGGCTCTAAACAGCGTTGCACACGGTAGATGCCTGCAGGATTTCACAACGTGCACAAAGAAGTCTCTCTGTAACCAGCTCTGCCTCAGGGTGTGAGGAAAGGGTGGGGGTTGGGGTTGGAGGGCCCCCCCACCTCTGAGGGCACAATATGGGGGGGGATAGAAAGACCCACAGTGAGAGGGTGAGTGACAGGAACAGAGGAGAGCAGCTCTGACTGGTACCACAGGAACAGCGGGCAGCAGTGTGCTGCTGGGGGCAGAGCGGGGGCCACGATGAAGCACAGAGCCTGTATCTGCACGACCCGTCCCATCTGCGTCGTTCTGCCCTCCCCCACCCAGAACCAACGGCACATAACACGGCATCTCTCCATGCTTGCCGGCAGCTGGGCTTGTCCCCGCCCCAGGGGGTGCTGTTACCAACCTCTGCTTCCAAACAGCACACTCCCTGGGGCCGAATGGACCTAGGAGTTTACACTAATGCCTGCCCTCCCTCACACACACACACACACACCCTACCACTCAACATTTGTGTAAGTCGACTCCTGTGGCTCTTCTTCTCACTCCAGGCCCAAAACTGGTTCATAGTCACACACAGATGCATAGGCGTAGTGAGTCAGCATGATTCAAAATGCCGTAGACACCGCTATCTGCTCAACATGGGAGCGTAAACCCACTGACACACACATAGGGGTACAGCAATGTACACTTTACACACGCACATTGTTCTGTTACACAAACTGTCACCAGAGCTGCTGTTGACCATTGTCAAAGAGCAGAGTTCATGTACGTACAAAATGCGATCTGAAAGGGGAGAAGAGCCGAGAATCAGTTATAAGGAGGCTCCGTGCTAGATCTGCAGCTTCAGAGAGTCAAAGTTCACCAAGTCCCTCATGGCTCACTGTTAAACAGACTCATAAGGACCAGCTTTATGGCCTTTGCTGAAGATAACTGTGGAAAATCGTAGGAAAAGAACCACATTTTAATTTGAGAAAAGGTGGACAGAGAATGCAGACAACGCACCAGGTGTAACTCTCAATGACAGTATGTACAGTACAATGAATTTTCAGCCAGAATCCGATATCCTGGCAACAAAACCAGGTAGGTAGAAGGGAAGTCGACTAACCAAGAACAGAGGACTTTTGTTGCTGTGGCCAACAATGCACTTGGGAAGATGATGGGTGTGGGAGACTCTGGCACTTACATTCGCCTGGAACACACCTACATGCAACTCCTACCTTGGGACTCAGTATTTGCACGATGTCTGTCTATCCAAAATCCCAGTTTTCCTGCTCTCTGCCACAAACAGCCAACCGTGAACATACTGTCATACTGTTGGGAAGGGTTATAAAGCACAGCTGAACCACAGAGAAGGTCCTGAACCAACCTCCTGCTAGCTGCAGCACAGCTTTTCCTCACAAAATCACACTTCAGTGATAGCTTTAAAATAACTAAGATAGCTGCCATAGACTGCATGGGAAAGAAGGTGATAAGGAAAAAAAAAAAAAAAATCACAGCAGGTGAACAATGGCCGCTTTTCTGTAACTACAGGGTGAAAGACCACCACCTGTTAGATGGTACATAATAACCAACACGTCCTAGAGATAAGCGTGTTGGAGGGAAGCACGCACCATGGTGTACCCCCGTGTGTAGATAACATTGCAGCAAGTGGTGGCGGGGCCAACTCCAATTTGGAGATAGAGTAGACCCATGTGAGACCCAAGATTTTCTAGGGAATGATGGGGGAATAACAGAAGCATCTGACAGTCCAACCACCTAAGACCCTATTGCCCTACTGTCTTGTTTCATAGTAAGGACACATACCTTTGAATCCACGATGCTTACCATCATTATGGTTTCTTCTCCTGTCAAAACTTCCCCAGCTTTCCTCCATCTTGGGTCTTGGACAGACTCTGCTCCCAGATAACATACAGCGAGTGAGTCTCACGATATACTACATTGTTCTGACTCTCCACGCGTGAGCTACCAGTCTAATTCCACACAGACCCTGCATTACTGCATAAGCCTTAGATAAATAGCCGTCAGCTCTCCATATTTAGAGGTTAAACAGCCAAACTGTTAAAAAAAAAAAAAAAACAACAACAACAACAACAACAATAACTTTGAAGGTCTCGCCATGCAAATGTGAATATGGTAGTGAGGTGGAGGAGGTCTGCGGAGTGGGACACCAGTTCCTCCTACTGAACCACCATGTTTTCTGGTTACATAAACACTTTAAAAAAGTGTTAAAGGTATTGAGTCAGTTCTTGACTGGTCATGCAGTGTCTTTGCCAAAGAGTTTTCTCTGCAAGGAAAGCAAAAAATGTACTGAGACCAAAGGAAAATATTGCGCTTTCACAACATAAGAACAAAGAACAAACTAGATCCACGCCAGTCTAGAGGGGGACATGTAGCGTGGGCAGGTGATCCTCATTCCAGCTTCAGTGCAGGACAAAACTCTCCCTGAGGACAATTTCAACCAGCATGTTTGGAAATAAGTGAGAAGGACACGCAGGAGGTTTCTGAACAGCAAGATCTAATCTCCACATATATTTTATATCCACATTTTACAACTTTTCCAGTGATCTAGACCACATTTATAGGGCCTTTTCTGGCAAAGTTGAAATGAATATCTAGCAACAGCATCAATAAACTCTAATAATGCAAGCAGACCAATATCAATGTTTTACAGCCCTAAAGTGCACTGACTGCATATATGAGGGTAGAGGTGAAAGCTACATAGAAGGTTAACAAGATAGGAACTGAATGGCAGCTCAGCTGGTGGAGCGAGGAGCACCAAATGCTGGCTGTCTACCACCAAGGAGACGAATTACAGCAAGAGGGAACAGAGAATAAGGGCTTTCTTCTGTCAACAGTTGGTCTAAGAGGTCTAAGGCAAGGTGATCCTTTGGGTTTGTTCAGGTGGAACCAAATAAATGTCCCAGGGTTGTGTGTTGAGTGTGACACATCACACGTTAACACCTTGTATAAATGTATGGGGGGGGAGAGGAGAGAAAAGAACTTTCCCTCCCTCTAAAAAGACAAATGCACTTCTACCTGAAGGTCTCCACAGATAAAAGTGAGCACAAACTTCAAAGATTTTCATATGTATAGAGAGGAGCTGATACAAATATGACCATGTGACGCTTTACCACTTAGAAGTGTTTTGCACCTGGAATCACAGGTTCGTACACATCTCCGATCCGATCGGTACAGGTCAACGTTACGTACCAACAAATCGAAAGCACAGATAAGACACTTGCCAGTAAAATTGCCTTTCGTCCTTCTGATTTGCATGAGGAATACAATTAAGTAAATGAACACTTTTCGGCAGGTTAAGCTGTCGTTTTGGGGGCAAAATGATGGGCGCTGCACGACGTCCCCTCCCAACTGATCGCTCTTTGTGTTTATTAAAAGGAAATGCAAGCAGGACTGGCGACATCCCGGAGTGGTCAGAGAGATCAGTACCGTGGGTGGGACCACTAGGGTGGCCAATGACTGGCACGGCTAATGAAAGGGCACTTTCTTGGTCACTGATTGCTGTGGGTGGGACGCCTTGAGTGGGTGGGGCCACAGAGATGGCCAATGACTGGCACTGCTGATGAAAGGGCACTTTCTTTCCTATCCACTTACTTCAGACTAACTGAAATTCTTAGCATTCTTGTCTTCCATACAACCATCACTGCACCCCCCCCCCCCCCCCCCCCCCCCCCCCCCCCCCCCCCCCCCCCCCCCCCCCCCCCCCCCCNCCCCCCCCCCCCCCCCCCCCCCCGCCCGGCAGCCTCAAGCTCGCCTTTTCTTCGCATGTGTGGTGCTTGAGCAAAAGTCTCTCCGCAAACCATCAACACAGCATGAATCGGTAGGTGGCAAGATAATAACGGGCTCCTGCGCACGAGTTAAGGGGTAGGGAAGGGATAGCATTGGCAGCATCCACCACGCACAACTGTCCCAACCTGAAGCTCCATACAATGTGCTAAAGGCCCCACAGTAGCAGAAAAATGGAGTCCACCAGACAAAATTAAAGTCTGAGCCACTCCAACAGCCCAGCCCACAGGGCGCTCCCTACCCGCCCCAGGTCTCCAAATTGCCTACTTGTAATTAGCAGCGAGGGAATAGCAGACCCAGGCAGCAGGTAGCCAGCTGGAACACAGGGTTTGTTGCCAGAACGTCAAAATCAATCTGATCCATCAACTCCATCCCCTGACCAAACCCTCTGCTCTTCTGGGGAAATCACACAGGAAAATAGATAAAGGCAGGCATCCAAACAGGTTGCACTGGTTGAAGACATGCCTGGGCCTCTCCAGCATGCTATTCAATTAGTTTAGTAACTCCTGTGTTACAAATGGTTTTCAGTCTTATTCATAATAATAATAACTCTGTGCAGGGCGACTGCCCTGCCTACATCTTCTCACCACCCCAGCTCGTCCAGAACAATGCAACCAGCATTCTCACTGGCTGCCAGAAATACTGCCACATCAGTCCTGTTCTTCAATCGCTTTGCTGGCTAAACCAGATCCAGACCCCACATGGATGAGACATCGACATACTACTCTTAATTTCCAAGGTGCTCAAGGGTGTGGCAACACCTTACGCAACATCTCCTCCCATCGCGCTCTGCTCTCACAGGACACCAACTTGCTCATAGTCCCACGAACAACGTGGATGGAAAATTGTTTGTCCATCAGGCCCTTAACACTAGTGTGCTCCCACCCCTGGACAAGTCACCTACTGATGGGGAACAGCGACTGCTCACAACTACCGCAATCTGTGGCCGAGAGCCATCGACTGCCTACAACCACCAACTAGATCAGTTGCCATGCAGCTGAATAATGTCTTTAACATCTATATTGCCACAGGTCCCCTGGGGCCATGACAGAACGCCCAGGAGGGGTAGGCAGCCGCTGGTACTTGGACTCCCAGAGGCTTATTTTTCTTCCCAGCTTTGAAGTAGGGAGATTTTTTTTTTTTTCGGTTTTCTTCTCCTTAGCTGCCAAATAGCCCATGCAAATGGTTAACTTTATCTGTCAATTAAGTAGAAAAATCTGTACTGTACCATCCTTTCTGTATTGTACCACTCCCTGGATCTTTGTTTTGTGCTGTATCACCTTGGTGAGAAGAGCGCTCTATAAAAATAACCTGAGTTGCATTGAACTGCACCCAAAAGTCCATAGGGTAACACAAGTGCTGTCACCATGGGATGCGGCAGGTAAACACACGCAGCGCTGGAAGAGACGACAGCGAGCGTTCACATGGTACGGCTCCTTTTGTGTTTCAAAACCTGCAGGTTTTCCAGCTTTTCTTGTCTACCCCGAATAAAGGGAAAAAGGCAGCCTCAGTTTCGATATCCTTTCTCCTCTAGTCATAAGAATGCTTTGTTGATGCACTAGTTCACAAGTGATGAAAAACAAAAAGACCATTATTAGGTGAAAAGTACAGATGGTGATTCATATTCAACAGGCATTCCAGCTCCCCAGAATTGTCAGCCTTCAGAATTTCTTTGTGAAAGGTTACTATTCAAGCCCACTGCTCTGTTTTCTAGTTACACACAGACACCGCTGTGCACCATTTGAACACATGTGTGAAATGTAAAACCTTTTATTAAACATAACTGCATCCACAGAGATCAGTCCTTCCTAAATACAGTTATAGACAGCAAAAGCACAGAAAAATACCTACATATGGAAACAACCACAAATGCACACATTTAATCTCTAATTCACAGTGGTCTCACAACCAGTAAAAGAGAGTCGAGACACAGAATACCAACTCCATGGGTTTTCTATGAACATGTTTACATGGAGAACATTAGCCCATTAGGCCCAGGCGAGTTCCCTGCTGGCACACTGCAGTACCATCCATCACATCGCTGGTCTAGAATGGAGCACGTGAACCATCGCTATGGAACAGCAATGACTGTATTCTCTGCATCAGTAACACCGCCACCAATAACAACACACCAGCCATGCAAAATCCATGTTTTGCTTTATTCACTCTGCATTTCTCCCTTCTGAATGTGAGGTTGTTCTTCGCTGGGGCAGGATTTAAATAATGTTTAAAAAATTGTCTATTTAACTAAACATTAATTAAAAATGACTGAAATACATGATAAACGTGTCTTGTTGCTGGGCTAGAAGAGAACAATGGACGCACATGAAACTGCAACAGCTGCGTTTGGTTGAACCGACTACTTTTTAGGAAGCAATGTCTAGTTCCTCAGTACTGTAAAAATCTGCCTGCGTTCAGTAATTTTTTTATTTTGGGGGGGGGGGGGCATTTAAACATTGACACTCTTTCCCACAACCCCTAACAAAACACCTGAACGTGGTGCTATTGTGATCCCGTGCTACTCTCTTACCAAGCAGCACGTACACAACTGTCTTCAGGTTACTTCTAAATGTCTCTAGTCCACTGAGCAGCCAGCGCTGTGCCACGTGATCCGCCTCACGCTTTCAGCGGGAGCGCGCATGTTTGTCCAACTCACGCTCCGTGTCCCTGGATTTCGCTGAACCTTCAGCAGCGTGCAGCTGGCGGCACGGCGCTCTCGGTCAACGTCCTCGTCCCGTGTGTGAAACCTTAGGGCTGCGGAACGGTCGTGCCCCATGGCCAGATCTGCTAAGCGCCTTCGTGTTGAGGGTACGTCCTTTGTTCCAGCAAGTTCCAATCTGTGCAGTGAAGGTCACACTGTTTGTTTACCTAGGAGCTGCTGCCCAGAGCAAACGAAGCCAGATCACAGACCGCTGTTTAACCGTCAAACAAGCCTTGTCTGTGTGTGGCAATGGACAGCTGAAAATGGCACCATAGTGAACACTATTAAACATCTGCCATCATGTCACGGTAAAGATATCCATTTACAGCACCAAAGGCCTCTGTGTTCATCACACACTCCATTTTTCACACATCTTCAAACCTCAGGATCTATTATAAACATGGCACCCATTTTCCCCTTACCTGAGTTGAGAAAACGGGTTTAGCGATACTAACCTGGTCAAATTTTATCATCACTACAATGGATCATCAGGCACGTGATAAGATGAGCTGCTGATATAACGTAGAGATTCCAGGCGTTCCTACACTGAAAGATCAGCAGTCCATCCAGAACAAAGCTAGCAGAGTTTGTGCAACATCTACTGTGTATAAACAAACAAATTCTGTTTCAAAGCAGGGACATCGTCTTGCCTTCAAGTCTGGAATCTTATTCGGTGGCAGATGGGGGTGTAGAAGCTGTGCAGGTCACATTGCCACCAAGAATTAGGCACACCAAATAAATGTACGTCACTGCAACGTCAGCTTGTGCAGCCAACAGGCCCCCTGAGGACTTCTCACGACTAAATAGCCCACATCTTCTCGCCTACACACTAGTACACCCAGAGGTCTGCAGGAATCATTGACCACAGACAGAACACAAAGCCGTCCTCCGCTAGAGCACGTCAGGTATAAACTGACTTCTACCGTGCAGTTTCTCTCGCCCTAAACTCCCACCTTGGCCAGAGTCTGCTCTGGGCTGTGGTGCCGTTCGGCACGATCCCCAGCGACTACCGAGCAGCTGACCCCGTCGCCCTTGGGCCCCTTGAGCAACCCAGGAACATCAAAACATCATTCAAATGAGCGTGTGGTTGGTTTCCACCCTCTCCGCACACGATTCCCTGCTGCTTCCTGGCTACTGACCACATGCTTGTCAAAATGTGGCTTTTTGAACTTTACATGCCGAAGTAGCAACAACTTGGAAACATCCATTTACGTGCGGGTACTAGAAATGGGCGGCGCAATCTCCCGTCTGCCTGGTGCTGCGGACGACGCCTCTCTCGCAGCAAGCGACGCAGCAGCACCAATGGAAATATTCGCACACCGCTTGTGTGCATTGTGGGCATAACTGTGTTTCTTGTAGGTCAGGCAAACAGGACAGACCGGTTTGAACAAAAACACTGGAAGGTGGGTGTGTCTGACCCATAAGCCAATCAAACTTCAAACACGTCTGAGCTTCTTCCCACAACACAAACAGACTACAGTTATTTGGTTTAAAAACTTCACTTATAAAGGCATTATTATAATTGCTGCCACGGCATACAGTAAACTAAGAAAGAGGAACGAAAAAGCATGTGAACTCCAGAGGACGATGATGTCATAGCAGCAGCAGATCTCAGCATATTTCATAACAGTCTGAGTCCGCGTGACTTGCAAAGGTTACGACTGCTGATGATCAGCAGAAACTAGTAAGATTCCTAATAGATGGAACCTGCAGCTGAAGCAGGACACGTGAAGACCTGATGCCACCGTCGGCACTTTTATGCTGTGTGGACCTGGCGCACGTCACCTGGCATCACCGGCCGACACGTCCAGAAGAGAGACCGTATCGCTTCTTCACCCACAAGTGTTTTTCATCAAAACTCAGGAAAAAGCTCACCACGGCTTTAATAACCACTTCATCAACCTGATAAGGCATCAACGTGGCGTCGTGTTTTACACACATTCGGTGAGGGTCGAGCCCTGACGCTAGTACACACACTTGGAGCATATCATCCACTTCACCAAGAGGCAGCAGCCTCACAGGCAGTAGATGTGGTGGATGAGAAGGTTTGAAGCTCACAGTTCTGCGTTTTGGAAAGCACATACTGCTCACGAGCTCCATCGCACTCAACCAAACACACGTGCGTTACAGGACACCTGTTGGTAAAGATTGCATGCATGGATGGGGTGTGATCTGAAGAACCACACAAGGGTCATTGGGGCCAGGTGTAGAGAGTTGGCTGAAAACCACCACACTCAGACCCCCGTGAGGATAAAGAATGCATTAGACGGCCCGTCTTCACAGCTTCCACTGAGGGCTTTTCGTGTCACCAGCCACAAAAAACATGTGGACAGCTGCTCCGACACCCTTACTGGAGCTACTGGCCCAAAGTCCCATCTGAGGGACATTTTAGCGAGCAACAGAACACAAATAAAAATAACCATTGATAAATATGAACCAAACATTATTATCTAAATCAAAGCTCATCATCTCTAGTTCATGTTGTAAGCTGCTCTTTTCTAGAAAGCACAGTGCCAGGGTTGTTCAGCTGTGGGTTCAAGTCTTGCTCGGTCTGTGCCGAGTCTGCATGTCTGTGTGACTCCCGTTCTCTTCCACAGTCCAAAGTACTTGTGTTTTAGGTCAACTGATGACTGTTTGATGCTACCCTACAAATCCCCTCCTATATATTACATGTTCATATTCAGCCCCCTCTTATCCCCTTTCCTGTCTGTTTTTCATAACTGTTCTCAGATAGAAGAGCTTTGAAGAGGAGGCCAGCAGGGGGCACAGTGGTTAGAGCTGATGCCTCACACTCATTGCGGTTCAATCCCACCTCCTAGTGTAACACCCTTGATCAAGAAACTTACCCTGAACTACTCCAGTAAAAAAAAATTACACCGCTGTACAAATCATTGTAAGTTAGACGCCACACTGTAAGCTGCTTTGGAGAAAAGCATCACATGAAAAAAGAATGAATGAATATTAGACTTTTTAATCAGCACAAGTGTTCACATTATACTTTCAAACCCTTTCAGACATTTAGTTCTATATTGGTGTTTACCGTTTAAGACGCCCGGCGAACTTCTGCCACGACATCTGCAGGGCTTATGCAAACTTCTCACATCTAAAATGGTTCCATGTCATCACCAAACAGACATTTATTAATGAGAATAATAATCAAATCCTGTCCTTTTTCACCTCGTGCCATTGATTTCTTAATGTCGACTAAAAAATAAAAAAAAAAAACAAAAATGTAGCCAGCAGGCTAGAGATTAAAGGCCAAGGTTCTCTTTGAGAACAGTGGTGGTAGTTTTTCACTTTTATACTTAAAGCGCGAAAGGCAAAGGTGTGATACTGAAACTGATTTGTTCTCTTGTGCATTATCAAGCTGCCACGAGACCAAAGGCCACTGAGCATTAAAACTACATGTGAAACTATTTAACGCAAATTCAAACAAAACGTTATTCTTCACAAAAAGCAGTGATGTCTGAACAGCTTCTCTTAACAGTAGTTCGCTCTGGTTTCTTCCACGACAGGGTTTTGTGGTAAAGCCTCTACAGAGAGAACTTCCTTATGACAACAAACTTAACAAAACAACACAAAAAAAGCGATCAGACTGGAGGGGACACGACATGCTGCTCACACAACTTTTAATCGATTATACAACAACTGCCTGATAAAGCACAGTGGTGGACATTCACCTTTACCTGGACACATTTGCGGAAGAGCCTCTCGGGGGAAAAAAAAACCCTATTTTTAATCAGGTAATGTGCAGGCAGTTTCCTCCTAGAGCTTCTGTCAAACCACCACCTGCCATGCCTTCAGCTGAACCATTACCTACTAAACTGTGACCTTGTAGCACCATGTGAAGATCATAAACTTGTTCTATGATGCACCACAGTCTTCTGAAACTGCAGCCATCACCTTCAAGTAAACAACCGTCCAGAGAAGCACCATATATTACCGTCCACTGAGTTACCATCTACCATCCCCCACCTTCTACCCAACCATTTTCTACCATCTTCCAGCTCAACTAGGTGGTGTATAAGCAGCGAGGAGGCCGAAGAGAAACCAAAGAGCAAACGTTATGCGTCAGGAAGGAGCAGCCTGGAGGTGCCAGCGCTCCACATGATGGACGGACGCCGCGTCTGGTACCTTCATCCGGTCAGAGGAGAAGATGAGCCGGTCTGGACAGAGCACGTTAAATCGGCCCAGTTTGTCACTAAAGTTATGTCGCTGCCTCAGTGTCTACCGAGACAGGTGTGAAACTAAGTTCCTTCCTTAAAAACAAAACAGAAAGAAAAGAGTTTTTTTTCTTTTTTTTAAGTCGCGAGGCTCCGCGAAGGGCGGGAGTAAATCTGGCGCTCAAACGGCGAAACTCCTCCCGCGCGCACGGTTCGCTCCCGGTACCGGGGTAGAGCTGGACGGCACCTACCTGCGTCTCCTGGCCGCCGTCCCCGTCCGTGTCCAGCTGCCCGATGTAGTAGTGCTCCATCCAGCGCCGCGCGTTCTCCGAGTGCCGGTGAGGGGGTCCCTCCAGCTGGGCGCCGATGTCGGTGCCCGAGCGCCGCAGAATGAGCGCCTCCCCGCCGGGGTGCATCCGCAGGAAGCCAGTTACGTCGTACACACGCTCGCCCAGCAGCACCCAGCAGGACTCCTTGGTGCGGTGCCGGGCCACCTCGGCGGGCGAGAAGAAGCGCGGGGACACCGAGGGAGACATGGATTCCGCGTCCAAATGTCCACAAGGACATAAAACAGAGGAGCTGCGTGAGACCCGCGTGCACTGAGCGACCGGCAGCCCGTGCGCCTCCCGGCTCTAAACTGGGCGCGCGAGCTCATTAGCATGCTCATGAATAATTCAGCAGGCACCTGACTCGCCCCGCCGCGCGAGGACAACCTGAGCACGAGCACGCGCGGACGCGAGCACCTGTTGCCCTGTAACCTTTCACACCCTGGGACAGGTGGGGTGACAAGCGTGGTGACAGCGGCCTTCGGGGACCGTCCTCCGCACTGCAGTACACGCCGGTAAACGGGCCACGGAGTGTGACGTGTTTGTGGCAAAGCACCTTATGTCAGAACCAAATACTATACAAATAAAGTTTTTCTTTTAAAGGTTTTCGTCTCCACTTTAAACGGGAAGAAAGTTACTTCCTGGTTTATTGTTGTTCAGGACAAAAATCGCGACGAAAGAGCTGCTTTAAGGAAGTAAAGATACTAAAGGACACTTTGCTTCGACCAACTGTCACGCGCGCGAGGCGAGGGAGGGTTTTCCACGTGACAACGGTGTCGATTAATGACATAAACCACACAGGGCGAAGAACGGCTGGGGGTGGCAGATATGATATAGGCGCTCGCGCTCACTGTCCAAACAGGTGTACAACCTGCCGATCTGTGCGCTGGTCCCGGGTTCGAGCCGATGTCCCTTGTCTCGTGGGAGGCCACACGTTCCCATGAGCGCGCGATTCCTCCCGAAAAGTAAACACAGCCTGGCCCCGCCCCCTTTCACGCTCTGTCAAATGTCGATACCGATACCTTAGGGTCAAGAGAGGGCGCTAGTCGAGGACTCAGGGTTCATCACCCCAGGATGTTAAACCGGGTGACCCCGCAGTGGCGTCTGTCCCTGGGGATACGCAGTGCTGTCACTTGTCCCCCAAGGCTGGGTGACCGTGGCTCACCGCAGGCCACTACCTGGATAGGTGGGAACCAGTCGGTCCATGAAGCCCAGTCGCTACTGCCTGTCTGTACTGGGTGGGTGACATCATCATCCTCCACACGGGGGCCTGATATCTGGTGACGACAAGACCAACCGGAAGAACTGGACTGTTTGCTGTCCAGAAAAAAACCAGTCTGTGGGACAGGGTGGGTCTGGACCCCATGTAGCTGAAGCAAAGCAGGTTTCAGTGTTGCTGCTGTGCAAAACTAAGGGGGGGTGGGCACTGGTGTGTTCCACAGCTGGAGAGTGGAAGGTCCCACGAGCTCCTCACAATCAAGGGTTCATTAAGTTCAGCCAGGTGCCATTTTACATGTTTCACGGATTATTTATAGCTTCTACTTTTAATTTCACTTTAATTTACATGTTATTCCTTGGAAGGTCACGTCAGTTCCTCCTCGTGGACACGAGCGCCCTCTCTCGGCGCTGTGTGATACATACAGTAATTCCACGTTCAGTTTATTGTTGCGCAGCAAAAACGAACAATTATGTATAAAGTCAAAAACAATTATGTGCGCAGTCAAAAAATGTTCCAATGAAAGTAGCACTATTTTAAAAACACTCATGTAAAAATACGCCAAAACTGAAAAAAGCACAGTGTTTCACTCATTCCTCAGCTAACGGGTTCTATTCGATCCGGGACATCAGTCCATTAGGCGAATTATCATTATTTCTAAAGAGAAAAAAAGCTCCTAGATAACAAATACCACCAACAATGAAAAACACCACAATAAAACGCATTTTGTGTATATAACACCAATATATTTTTGAATATTTGTACCTGAATTATTTTTGGCTTTATGCTATATTATTATTCACTATCAATCATTGTTTGTTCTGTGCACGTGACCCACCGCGCGCGCGCGCGCACACACACACACACACACACACACACACACACCACCTACAAGTGAGAGATGTCGCCCTCTTCGGTGGCGTGAGTGATACAGTGTTGCCCCCTAGTGGCTGTTTACAGGGCGAACATCCTAACGAACAGGACAGGAGAGCAGCGAAGTTCAGCCTTTTCCCTCCTCCTTGACACACGGGAACTATGAGGAAATGACAGAACAGACAAGGAACAACTGAACAAAGTGACGTGATAATTGTGACACATTTTAGCTGTTTCAAAACACTCGGAAGTTTAGAGTACAAGTGTGACACACCTGGCTGCCGCTGGAAGGGATGGGCGGAGAAAGGTGGGCTGTGCACACCTGTTCCCACTAACCTGAGGTCATGCGAGACAGCGTGTGTGTGTGTGTGTGTGTGTGTGTGTGAGAGGGAGAGAGAGAGAGAGAGAGAGAGAGAGAGAGAGAGAGAGAGAGACCCAAATCTGAAGATGCCAACTGCACCTGACCTGCCACACAACACCTGTCCCTGAGCGCTCTGGATTCACGGTACTTGGTGCGTGTCCCCGTCCCGCCCGGCTGTGTGATCATGACCTACAGCTTGGTGGTCAAAAGACAGACAGATTTTTGTTTACAAAGCAGGTCACTGAGAAATTGAGATCACCGGCACTTTTTAGCCTTGGAACATTAACAAAGCTGTTTCATCACACTGCGCTCTGGGGGTCTCCGCTCTGTCTCACTGGACAGCTGCTGAGCCATGTGACCCCCACTGGGCTACAGCTGCTCAAAGCAGGGGTTGTAAAATACATCTCCAGCGGAACTTTCTGGGGTGTCTAAACCAAGTGCAACAAAACAATTACCCACTCTCCTCCATAATCCCCTACGACAGTCAGCACACAACTATTACACACGTCACACTGGTGCATTATGGGAGAGCCACGGTTCCTCCTGCCACTGCTAAAGCACAATATGAGAAGCACGATAAAAGAAAATGCAACCTCATTCACTCACTGACTGCATTACTTTTTTACCCATTATTAACATATTTAATTTTAAATGGTTTCTATAGTTACTACTGTAAATAATGTTGCCGCGCAGTGCATCGTGGGGGGCTGCTACACACACCTAATTATGTCACGTCTGGAGTGAGGATGGTGATTGAAAACAATTCCTCCAGCAGCACCTGTCGGAATATATCACACCTGTGATTAGAATATGAGTTATTTATTAACAAAAGACATTTAATTGAGGCTGCAGCTTTGCTGGTTGTGTAAAGTCATCCTGAATAAGATGGTCAGCCGAGCACAAACATGTAATACCGCAGTAATACCACACTACACGCTGCATGCGCTGCTGTTGTGACAGAGCGTGCATTGTGCTCTTGTTTAGTCCACCATCATTCAAGCACCGCGGTAAATTCCGGGCGCTGCTTCTAAATTTACCGTGCAGAACAAAGGCTCCGTGAAGAACCGACACTCCTTGCGGTGCCGGGTCACCGAGCCGGAGAACCTGAGACCTTCACATCCATCACTGAGGAAATGGATAATAGGACAGCGGTGAGCTCACCAGGTGATGTCAAAGTGGGTGTGGCTGCATCTGCTCTTGCCCATCCTGATTGGCCAGCACCTCAGTACCACTGTGGCCCTGAGAAATATAAGAGTGAGATATACCTGTGCAACACGACCACAGAACTCAGATCCTGGCCCCGCACTTTAAGCAGCGTCACAGTTGGGTCACCATGGCAGCTGTTGTCCCGGTGAGTATCGGAGCACTTGCTTTTGAGGAAGGGGGGGGTATCAAAAACTAGATGAGGTCACGTGGTCCAGCCACTGACCGAAAGGTACGGTCAAGAGCGCCTAACAGTGCCTTCAGGTTTGCATCCCTGTCGATGGCTGGAACCAAGACAGGAGGATCAGGTCAAACAGCACGCTGTGGGGGGTGGGGGGGCAGCACGTGCGATGCTGTAAGACGCCGACGGCAGCAAAGAGCACAGCGCGGACGGAGCTGAGCTCCTGTTACACCCTGTGGGGGCAGAGACCTGCGGCCTTCGCTCAGCGGCGTTCAGGTTTCACAGTTCCGTAAAGGAATCTGTTTATCAAGAATCTTATTGTGTCGTCCATCTTCTGGCCTGACATGGGCGTCTTGGGTTTCTCATGGCAGCATGTGGGGGTGGGGCTGGGAGGGTGAGGACAGGTAATTGTCTGCAGTGCCACCTGATTTTCAGCTTGGGGGGGAGATTATTGGGCTGCTTGTAATTTTGAACATCTTCATAACCAGCTCAATATCAGTGTAGTTGGAGTTACAGACCTTTTTCTGGGGGTGGAGGGGCATGTCCCCATCCTCCCCTTCGGTACACTTATGCTCTATATGACCTTGTGCCCCCCCCACCTCTCAGTTTGCTTCTTGCTATGCCAGGAGCAGCATAAGACCCCTGCAGCTCTTCGGGGGACACGAAGGAGGGTACCTGTACCTCCTGGCCTACCATGGTCCCCGGGGAGCCCCTCAGTCACGAATGACCTACCGCGGCCCCAAGATGACGCTCGGCCAGATCTGCCGGATGCTGCGAGTGATGCGACAGGTGCACGGCCGTGAACCGGGTCCAGGTGCGAACAGGTGAGACGTGATGTTGCACTTGAACCATTACAATAACTAGGGAAAACAACTGTTTTCTCACAGAAACAAAACTGAGATAGTTTAATATTTCCGTTTTGCAGCTGTGCAGCATAAAGGAAACAGCTGAAGCAGGCAGTGACGTCACTGTTATCGTTCAGCAGTTATTGCGGTCCTGCGTTTGCTGGATATACCGCTCAGAGTTGTGCGCTTTTCTCTTCATCCGTGTGTTCCAGGAAACCGTTGGCCCAGCCGTCCCTCAGCCCCCAGGTCACCAAGAGGACGGAGAAGCGATGCCTCCCTGCCTGTCTTCGCCGCAGGCGCAGCAGCAACATCAAGCGGGTCGGGTGATCCCGTGTCTCCAGGCTCCTCTGCCCTCCACACTTACAGCCCAGCTGCATTTCTCCTCCATTTTATCTTCCAACTACACTGATACGCTGCGGCCTTCACCCCACCTTCAGGATGCTGTTGCTATGACAGGACCCCCTGTAGATTGGAGTCTAGTAGAGCACAACCATCGAACGGCCGGGAGCCGAGTTTCCTCTTCCCTCTCCTTTCCTTGTTGCCTTAGAGAATTTGTGGCAGCTTTTCTCTACCGGGGACTTTGGAGACGTCACCTCCTTAAACAAGATGGAGGACAGCCAGAGCGGAGCACTGTTTGTTTCCTCTGTGAGACAGGCGGGATGGTCACCGTAGTTCTTCTCCCTGAAGGTGCTGCTGCAAATACTCTCCTTTGTAACAGAGGCATCACTTCAGGCCTTTCCTTTTCTGCATTTGTTTTGCTTCCAATTGCACATAAAGGCTGTTTGGAAATATTCTCGTCTCAGCCTCGCTGTGATGCAGAGATGTGGACGACGTCACGGTTTCGGTGTTGGTCCAGGGTTGCTGGAGGCGATGCAGAGCTCAGGTCTCGATGACACCGGCCAGTGACAGGTCTTTGTGAGATTATTTTTACAAATACCATGTAATGTGTGTCGAGTGCAGTGTTGGATAAAAAAAAAAAAAAAAAATTCACGAGGTGGAACCATGTGGGAGCAAAGCAGGAATCTGAACTGGTGGCTGGTTTGGGGTGTGACATTTCTCATGCAGTTCCATCAAGTTGGAAGCTGTCTGTAAGCTTCTACCAACACTTGTCCTGCTAGTCACAAGTTTGGCAAAGGCAGATTACACAGGTTTACACTGCGAGGTTTCTAAGCTGAAACAGTGTAAATAGATCATCTTTGTCAAAGTCAACAGCAGATCCTCTCTTGGGCTTTAAATGAACATCCACGATGACACACAAGTCAACTTTATAAACCAGGTGGACATATTTCTCAATGCTGTGGATTGTTCTGTTTTACATTATGGATTTTATGTTCAGAACCTCATTAAATATAGTTTTTAAGGCATTTGGAATACTACTTTGAAGAGATGGCTCCCCTCGGGGCTGGGAGCTGGTTGGTGTGCTGGAAAATACTCAGGAACAAGGGAGCCACCTAAAGGTCTCTCAGCCCACGTGGGGATTTACTGCGATACTTTGTACACCATGATCCTCCGAAGGCAGACCGGTCATTTTGCTGTATTCAAAGTGACTACATCACCATTAGGGCCTTACCTGCTCCAGGTTACCTCTTCTGAGTCATGTCCTTCTCATGTTGTCTACTGCGTGTGAAATAAACTCTGAATTTCACATTGTGGCCACAGTTGTTTTCCCTGCACGGCAACAATGACACGGCAATAAACAGGCCCAGCTCTCTGCAAAACAAGGAAGGCCTAACATGTTTTACAAGTCATAGGTGCTGTTGAAAATGTTACTTCTATTAGTATAGAAACAGAATTGTTAAGACACCGAGACTGAATATAGTTTGTTAGTAAATCCAAGAAAAAGAAGCTGCTACTGCACTAAACACTGGACTGTTGTACAGTCAAAAAAACCTGCCTGTTTCAAAGCAGAATGAAAGGTGTTACGACGAAAGGCGTGAGACCATCCGAGTCCTGTGGGCAGCGCTATTGGTTTGCACTGACGGACAGCTGTGCGTGTTGGATCCAGTTCTCCAGAGACCCCACAGGCGTCGCTACTCACCTGCGTGAACGGCAGGGCCACAACACGGACAGGCGGAAGGGGACAGGGGTGCAGTGGCACCCTTCCGGCAAGCAGCGCTTAAAGTTTTGCTGGGAAGCGGCGGCTGCGTTCAGGTCCAGGAGTCGGGTTTTAGGACAGGAAGCGGAATCTCGCGTTTCTCCTCTGCAACAAGCTGACACTGTGGTCACACACTACTGCACACTTTCCATTTTGTGTGGGAGACAAAGGCCAGTAGAGAATGTTTAAAACAGCGTGATGAGACCTTTTGAAGTCAACACACAGGCACACCTGTGTTTATCCATCTAACACTTTTCAGTAAAGTAACACAATTGTTAACTAGAATTAACCCAATGCCTTTGCCTGCGGTAACTTACAACACACACTACAGCACACTCCCGACAGAGCAACATAACACGCAACACACGGCGAGTCACCGAGGGCAGGTTAGTCACCGATTCACTGAAAACACACCTTTGGGTGGGGTGAACACAGAGCTGAGAGCCACTAGCGCCACCTACTGTGTCACCACGCCACACCAACATGAACAAGTGCTCCTCCTCGCCCATGTGCCTCTCACATGCATGCACATTTAAACAATGTCACAGGTACATGAGCCCTGTGGGGCCTAACAGAGATACACCAGTATTGCACAGGTTCACTGTCATGCTGGTTTGGTGTAACAAAAAGCCAGTGGCCTCAAAGGTCACATTTTTTCATTATCCTAATATGACAACCAGCTGAGGTCCTTGCTGAACTCACTCACTCACACGTTGCCTTCTGCCTTCTTCATCACCAACATTACCGCGTTAAAACGAGAATGGAAACAAAGTCCTTCCATGGTTGTTTCTGGACAGACACAAAGAGACGGAGCAAAAAAAAAAAAAAGACCAGTTACCAGACAACAGGTGATGTCCATTACTACAGCGCATCATCATCACCACCACCACACTTTACTTCCGCAGCCATTTGGCCTGGAAGGCAGGGCCACAACATCTAGCTCTCAGTTTGCAGCCCCCTTCGCGGCTGGAAAAAACCCAGCTACCCCGCGTGTTGGTGAAGGCACACGCTCCTGTTCGCAAGGTAGCAGCTGTGAGGCAGGAGGGCAGGTGAAGGTGCACGTGACACCAGACTCAGGTGTTAAAGCAGAGGAAGTCCGGAGCAGGATAACAATCGCCAACTCGGGGTCTCGGTTTACAAACTCACTCTTGCAGGTATTTGGGTGACAGGGCACAACCCTGGAGGGAGAAACTGTCATAATTTGGCTCGCAGATGTTTATGAAACGCAGTCGTTGATGTCGCTGCCCATATTTCACTGTGCTCTGAACCAATAACCGGATTGAACCCATTGTGTCTGGAACCACATAGGCAGGACTCGGGGAAAGTGTGGTTGTGCTTGTTGTAGGTTTATCAAAACTGCACAAATCATGAGCTTAATTTTGATGAGTTGGTGCTTGTTTTTAAATAAAATTTTAATGACTAATGGAAAGAAATACTATGGTACTGAATAATAGTGCTGTTGTAGGAATTAAGGGTACATATATTTTCAGGTGCGGTTTTAGCAGTTTCTCGCTGTACGGACAACACTATGTGACGGCTGAGCGCACTTCCTCGCACGCAGAAAAAAAACTAACACAATCATCCCATCTTGAGCTACTGGTAATAGTAACATCTTAGAAAAACCGACGAATGCGGGGAACCGGACACCAGGGTGGCACTTTGTCAAAACCACCCACCTGAAAATCAAAATACCAGAGACGTGAAACGAGACCCACTGCACGGTGGACCGAATTATTGCACTGCGGCTCGAACACAGGGATCCTGACACAACGAATGTAAATAAAAATCATTTATTATCATTATTACACCCACAGCAGAGAAGGGTCCACCATGCCATTGAGGACAGGGTGGAGTCAGAGCTCTGGTCTGCAGGGCTGAACACAACAACGTTTTGTGAGTTTTGGGAGGGAGGGGGGGGTACAGGCAGCAATTCTTCCTCTTCGCGATCCATGCTTGTTCATATGGGGGGATGGGACAGGGTCCAGGGAACTATGGACTATGAGGGGGTCAGGCTCTTTTTTCCTCTTTAAAACAGTTTGTTAGTATAGGACAAGGGGCAGCACTGAGACATACCTTCAAGCTCATTGTTCTGGCAGCAGGACATGACTGGTAGTAGCCAACTGTAAACTGACAGACCGTGTGTTTGTCTGTATGTGAATGTGTGGCAACTGTGTCTATATGTAACCCTGGGTGGGTTTATGTACGTGTAACAGATTGCCGTTGAACCAGTCTCTGACAGCTGAACAAGTCTCTGCCACAAAGGGGTGGAAAAAACTGAGGTAACAGAAGTTCTTTTTTTTCCTGAAAAAGACAAAGAAGGAAGTACTGAGTAGATAGACAACTGCAGTACCAGCTGGACACACAGAATTATTTCTTTTATAGACTGACAGGTAGCCACAGATCAGCTGTGTACTGAGCAGGGGAATATGGAATATGGGGGGGGCATGCATATAGACATCTGTACATCCTGACCAACCTGCTTTCACCGTGCTGTGGTGGAGCCACTGGATGGCAGAGAACCGTCAGCGTTGGAGAGAGACTGTTCCTTCAAGACAGGATCTGTAAAGAGACAAACGTGACAATCCCAGCCATGTTCTTACATGCTTCTACACAGTACGCACAGAGGAAGAGAGCTGTTCTCACACTGTCGCTTTAACTGCTGATGTTTACTGTAAATTGCACTACAGTCGTAATCCATAAACACATTAAATATCTTTATTCTGCAGAGGTTTGCACAGCTACTTTGAAACGCACTGTGACAAATAAGGTTTACGCCACCCCTTGTTTAACGGGGATCATTCAAGTCATGAAATCACCTTGTTTGTCAGACTCCCATTGCGGAAATGAACATTTCTTAAAGGAGGGGGGGAAACGGTTTCTGATCCTCCCCATATCTATTCCCACACTGCTACCCATCCTTCCAAAGCCTCAATTTCTCCACCTGTCTAAACAGGTTTTACATTCACCTTTACTTTTTCTCTCTCAGAGCAGGACTGATGGCAAACAATGAATTAAGTAGCTGAGTTAACAATTACAGCTTTATCATTTATTTCTGTGAAGACTCAAAGGACCGGGGTCCAAATCCCACCTCCTGCTGTGATACCCTTGAGCAGGATCGTTACTGTGAACTGACACAGTAAAAATTACCAAACCGTACAAATGGTTAAGAAAGTGTTTGAAAATTAGCTTGTAGCCGATGAAAGGTGAGCAACAATCGTGTCAGGAGGGGCAAAGGAGGTGGCAGAGAGACCTACAGAAGTAGGGGTGCTGCATGGCCTCGGTGGCGGTGAGCCGCTGCTGGTGGTCGTAACGTAGCAGCTTGTCCAGAAGGTCCAGCGCCTCAGGGCTCACCAGGTGTTGGTTTTCCGACTGGACAAACTGCTCCCAGCGCTTCCGCGTCTGCCTGCAGCGGAGAGAAGATCAGCCATTACAGAAACGCTGCTCACCGTGCTGCCCAGTTCACTACCGGACCACGTCCTTCAGTAGCCCAGTCGCTGTAAAAGTGTACTGCTGTTTACTACGGACAAATTCGGACGGAGATGGCTGATCATTCCCTAAGGAAACAACTGAAATTGACCCACGGGAAACTGGTCAGTGTCAGGTAGTGCTGTGGAAATAAACCTAGAGCAGTGTGAGATGTCAAATTGAGAGATTCGAAACAGTACAAGAAGTTAACTTGAGAACTTATCAGTAACCGAGTCATTGTTCTACATTTAAAACAATGTCAAAAAAAAAAAATAGAAAAAATAAAACTCTTCTTCAGTTAGATGATAAACACCCTGACTACTGCTAGACACACTTTCTGGTGTTAAGCACAGATTTGTTTTTCTTCTGCCAGATTGGCTCCAGCTGAACTCTCACTTACACACCACAGTTGAGGACCTTGACAGAATAAGACAGTTGCAAATAGTACCTAACCGGTGTCGTCACACGCCACCCTATCGATGTCATCTCGATATTTGGCACCCAGGGGCGAATCCTTTTGACTTTGTTCTCATTGTTTGTGCTTTGCGTGAAACTTCCGGCTTGAATTGATTTGTTTTACTGGCTGTCTGCGATCTATTTTCCCTGTCCTGCTTTTTTGATGTGCGGCGGTTCAATCGATTCAGTTTAATTTTAGTACAGCCCTCTTTACAAGGGTCACTAGAAAGTATGTCACATGGTCAGAGACTAAAAAACAGAAAAATTATTCAAGTAATGTAAGATATAAGGGGGGGGAAACCTGCATATAAACGTGTTATAGCATATATTAGTATAGTTCCACTCAATGAAAAGCATGAAATCACCCAAATAATGTCACTGATAATACCACTGCTTTCCCTGTAGCTGCCTAATGCTGGTCTTTGGCGTCTCTCTTCACCGCTAGATCCCTTGATAAAGAGATGAAAGCTGTCAATGACTTCATTGCCTTTGATTCAAACTCTAAACTTCACCACTGATCCCAGCTCATCTCACTGTCTTCAAACTGAACCACAGGCCCAAAGGCTTAAGCAAAAATTCCCTCTGATGAGCTCCTAAATTGTAACACAACAGAACTATTTTTGTTTTATCTCTTTCAGCAGTCAACTGCTCAAACTATTTTTTTGAGCCACTCACTATTTAAAATAATTAAATAGTAACTCAGGACTTATTTCTGTTCCAAACTCCGATGATATCCAGTGCCGTATCTAGGGGATCCAAACTAATGATGTTCAAATGCTGTCAGCCTGAGGTCCCGTAATGCTCTGGTGATACTCACTGGCCCAGCAGGTCTTTGAATCGCGGATCCAGTTCAATGTGGTACTTCCGCAGGTAACTGAACAGCTCGTCTGTCCCCAGAACTTTGGCGATTCGGACCAGCTGGGGTGAGACCAGATAAACCACATGAGACCACTGTGCAGAACTGTGTCTGCAGCCAGGTATTCACATTAACCTCTATAATGGGAGAACATCTCTCACCTACGGTGTCATAAAGATCAGCAGCCATCAAACGGTAGGGCGTGTGAACAAAATGTTACGACATTTTTCGATTTAAAGAAATAGCTTACGTCCCTTTACAAACACTTAAAGTACTCCCCAAAGGACGTGCATTCGTCCCAGAATTCATGCCACTGGGTCGGTACTTTCTACCCTCACGTTACTATGGATGTTCAGTATTTCAGGTTTATTTTGATCTTTGGGAACAAACAACAACAACAGGGATTCTGCCTGGTTGAATACTAAGGTGTCATGGGACTGTTTTTCTGCGACAAGCTGTGGAAAAATGGTCAACGGTTTCAGCACCATGACAATCCTCCTCCACACACTTGCGTCTCTATTCAAGTCGTTTTGGCAGAAAGCAAAAAGTTCTAGAATTTAATCCATACAATCAAAGTTACCCAAGGACAGAGACAGTGCATATTACAATTTACACATGAAGGTGGCTTGTCATTCTTTCATTTACTTTTAAGGGACTGCATTTCTACACAAAGGCAACAAATAGCTTGGACAGAAACTTTAGGCAAAGGAATATGATGAAAAAGTCACACACCTGGTCATAGTTGTCCTGACCGTGGAAGAAGGGCTCTTTCTGAAAGATCATACTGGCCAACATGCAGCCTAGACTCCACATATCCAGGCTGTAGTCGTACATCTGTCAATCAACATTGTTTTCAGCATCAACAGCACAACACAGCTCTAAAAACAATAACTTGTGAGGTGGTCATTAAAATGTATAGCTCTACAATCTATAGCCCAGACAGCAAAGGCTAACAACAGTGTGCATGTACAGCAAAATCTATCCCAAGTTTGTTTACAGATGACTGGTATCCAATGTGCATCTTCCTCCAGATGCCCCCCACAGCCTGCGAGGGTCTGTGTACCTGGTAATCCACCAGTAGCTCTGGACCCTTGAAATAGCGGGATGCCACCCTGACATTATACTCCTGCGCTGGGTGGTAGAACTCTGCTAAACCCCAATCTATCAGACGTAGCTGCAACACACAAACACACAATGGCGCAATAAACAGAAGGTAACAATCATCTATTTGGGAAAACTGCTAATATTTAAAGCAATAACGGATGAAGAAATTCAGACACGATATCGTCGCCACACCGCCACCTAAAGGCCCAGAATCAACATTACAAGCAAAGCAGAAACCAAGGGGTCAGTGTTCCCAAACTTGTCACTGGCAAAGCAGCATACACTGACACTAGAGCCAGCCAGCCATTAACCAGAACCTTCTACTTGCTCAATCTCAGTGCACATTCAGCATCTTCTTATATACTGAGTGATTAACTTAAAAGACATTAAAGCCGCAACGGCCAAGTGTCATCGATGGGAACACAAGTGAGAAACTTGCATGTAGGTTTTAGAAACAATCCAACTGCAGGATATAAATGGAACAAATAAACTCTGCAAATGCTCATAAATCAGTGTAAAAATGCTGAGACAACCAAGTCCAGGTCAGCACCAGGAGACAAACTACCTTCCTCAACTGGTGGTCAATCATCACATTGTGGGGCTTGACATCCCGGTGCATGATCCCCATGCTGTGGCAGTAGTCCAGAGCCTGAAGCAGAACAGAACACACACGTCACGCATACTGGCGACACGGAAGAAATCGGACAAATCGGTAGGCATCGCGGTTAAGCACCAGCGGTGTTCTTACCTTGAGCAGCTCATACATGTAATAACGAATGTCAAAATCTGTCAACTTCTGATAAAGCTCCTAAAGAAAGAAGACAGATGCCTATGAGTAATAGCACATATGCGCCATTCAAACAAGGAGCTGTACACATACATACGGCCTTGTGAAAAAAAAATACAGCCTCTTGAAAGTCCGATCTTTCATCTTCTCACAGCTCTGTTGATCTTGATGAGATGTAGTATTTCCTCCCACCAACACGGTTACTTCAAAACCAAGGACAGATTCTCATCTTTTTGCAAACTAGTCCCTTCAAGCTATTTCAAATCAAGCTGATAACCACACACCCCTGTTTTGATGTAAAAGGCAGTTTGCCACTTAAGCAAATGCCAAAATCAGATCTGTACCCATCTTCTGCCAATCCAGGAAGTTACACTGCTAAATAAACGGAATTACTAAACAAATACTGCAAATTACAATTTTATTTGTTAAATGCGGTCACCGTCAACACCATTTAAATGAGAAAATGACATTTATGTGTGTTAATATCAGTAAACAGCTAAACTTTCCAGAGTTTGTACTTATGTCCTATAATACTGGAAATATTTTATAGGCCGTTAAAAAAAACCAAAAAATTTTGTTACCAAAAAATTAGATTTACAAATCAGTTTGGTCGGTTTGAACTCAAGCTGCAACAGAAAATAAAAACTCAAAACTTAAAGATGAAGGATAAAAACATTGATTTGACCCGATGGTTGATGTGAGCATTTCTGCTGATTGCAACTGGCTTAGCGGAACCACCAAAGTACAAATACTGCTGAGGATCAGCTGAACCGAGAGACGGAATGCATGTGGGAACCAGCAAAAATATAAAAAAAAAGACCATAGGAACCAAACGTGTCTACCTTAAAGTCTGTGTTATTGACGCATTCAAAGACGAGGGCTGGGGTACGGGACTGGGAAGGAAGCAGAGAGAGAACAAACAAGAACTCTTAGTATAATGCATCAACATTTATGTCTGTGACAGCTATTGAACGCTATCATTGGCCTCAGCAGCAGCAGATCAGATCTGGGTCTACAATTCAGCTGTGCAGATGAGACACGGTCACATGGCAATCTGCTACACTCTGCAGGGTCACGTCAGCCACCGTCCCGTCCCCATGGGTAGGACAGAGATCCGAGCACCATACCACGGGGTCCTTCACGGTGTCCACCAGCCGGATGATGTTGGTTCCCCCACGCAGGTTCTCCAGGATCTTGATCTCCCGCTTGATCTTCTTCTTTTTAACAGGCTGCAAAGGTCACACTGTTTACACGCATCCAGCAAAAACTGCAAACTGAAGCATGTCATTTGATCCAAAAATGTGCGTTCACTGCACAAGAGACAGGATATAAACAAATTTTAATTAAACATAAGTAAACTAAACATGTTCTCTGTAGTACTCAGTTTCAGTGCACTAACGTATACTATAATTATACCCAGGTTTACATTCCTAATATTCTCCTGAAAATCAAATATAAACTGGAAAAATGGAAATTGGGAGCCTATTTCCCATTATTTTTAAAAGGGGAAAATTATAATTTGTTAGAAAAAAAACTCAAGCAATTTCCACAAATATCACCAAAATGTTTTAAAACACCAAAATAGCTAACAAACCATCATCTTTCTCAGTCCCTCTTTTCCTTCGCTCAAGATGTGAAGCTGACTGGACACAAAGCCGCAGCAGATCCCGCCCACTCACACCGGGCAGCTGCTCGACATTTCCTCGCTCACAGTTCGGACAATATATCGGATTTTCAGGATGCAGATGGTGAAATATTTAGTGCGTATGGAGCACAGGTGAGTTAGACTTTATTGCAGACCAGTCGCTACAGAAACCCAGCAGGGACAACACAAGCAAGGCACATAATCAACTGTCGTGCTTCAAAATAACAATACAGTACAGACGGGGAGGTTTTACTTACACAGTTCTGCGGGAAAACACTTTGCATCAACCTTTCAGAACCTAAATGGGATTTTTTTTTCTGTTCATAGTCTAAAAAATGTTATATTTCGAACATTTCGAATATTGCATTTGACTTCGAGTTAACATTCGGTAACAAAGCCGGAGCTCGAAGCCATATTTTTAGGATGAAATAAGATATTGATCCCTGCAGGAAAATTAGGCATAAAGCAGCTGAACACACAGGACACATAACACAAGACATAAAACAATAAATAGATAAATAACAAAAATCTGAAAAAACTAAATAAACATAAAAAATAAGAATATAAAAAGGAGACATGCTAAGAGTGTAAACCAGGGTAGGACAGTATAAAAAGCAGCGTGAAAATAAAACGATCAGCGAGGGACTTCAGAGACATTCGCCCGGTCCGTCAAGGTCTGGGCCACCGGCAGCTTCACTCACCTTGAGGATCTTGACCACAACCTTCTCATTGTTGTTGACATTAATGGCCTCAAAGACCTCGCTGTACTTGCCTCGGCCTAGTTTGCGCACGAGCTGGTAGTCCTCCTGGTTGCTGGAGAGGAAGAGAGGCAGGGGGAGCCAACATATATCAAACACTCAGGTGACAACAGTAGCTGTCACCTGGCACCATTTTAACACTCAGACAGCAGGTGCCGGTACAATGCCGTGCAGAAGTACTGACACCCTGCAAACATCAACAAATGCTGCTGGTCTCCAAATGAAACATATCTTTCTAAAGGTAACTTTGTCAGTGTAGTATTTTTACTGCTGCTGTGGTAGGTTCACAGGTGAAGGATGTGCCGTTACAACTGTTTGGCTCACCTGATTAGAGGGAAAAAATAAACAAATAAACAAACCCAGGAAAGAAAAGGCAACCATAGAAAAACTATGGCTCACCATCACACTGCCAGGTGCTGCCCAGGAAAGATCATCTATCAACACTCCTGCAGGAAGACCTACAAGTGAAGCTATAGCGATACCAGCAGTGACCATGAAGGAGGGAGCTATAATGAGACTGCTAGTGACTGTGAGGGAGCTACAGGGAGACCAGCAATGACTTTTCATGACGCTCCCAGTCTCCCCCCTGCAGTCCTCACCCTCTTCCAGCTTAGTAGCTTCTCACAGTCACCAGTCAGCACTGAGCTCCCTGCTGTCAATGCGAGATGTCGCGCGACGATGAACACAGCTGCACAGCAGGCCTAAGAGCACACGCGTGTGCCATGTTTGGAGCACAGCTGCTCATCAGCTCTGTCTGTAATATTCTGCCCGAATACAACCAAAGGCAATGGGGGTCTTTCTAGTTTGGGCTCCGCTATTTTTAAAGAGAGATACAGCAGCGGGGGGGGGGGGGATGCACATGCACAACAATTGGTACAATAATTAACTGAGAAATAAGCAGTAAAAACATTTTTTCTTCTGCATTTTCTCAGACATGCTGGGCTGAAACTATTATCACAATAAAAGAGCTGTATTAGTAGGTAAATAATGTCAATAGGTTTAGTATGCAAGTCTAACGTTGTTTGCTTTCGAGAAAAGTGTCTGTTAAATTACTGTTATTAATATTGTTAATGAATATTTAATCTGGTAGTGAATCATCACAGGGAACCATTACAGACCTCACAATAATTTACCTATTCATACACCTGGGTATTCTCACCAGTGTAATATGGGAAAACATTTTTGGGGAAAAGGGTGAGACCGCGGCCACTAACCAGACTAACCAACACTAACTAACCTGCTGTCCAAAACTACACTTACATGTATCTATCTGATGATTTTATTAACTTAGCATCTTCAGCTAATTACAGTGTTTTACCCATTTATACAGCTGGGTCATTTTTACTGTATCACTTCAGGGTAAGGACCTCACTCAGGAGGTGGGATTGAAACCTATGACCTTCCTGGGTTAGAGGTGGCAGCTTTAACCACTGCACCACCTGCTGCCACCTGCTTATAATAAAATCATTATTGCAACCATTGTTGCTGTAACTGTGAGCAGTACAGTACACTACAGTACTATAGTAAAAGTCAGGAAGAGTGTGCTGTCACATCTCGGTGACAAATGAGACAAAGGACACCTCTCACCTCCAGTTGGGCACATGGGCCTCGTAGTCCCAGTACTCCCGGCTCTTCAGGGTGTTCACGTCCGCGTAAACCCGAGACCTGCTGCCAGCCACGGGGCCGGGCATGGCGAGCACCAGAGCCCCGCCTGGAAGGAGGGCAGCTGGAGGCTGGAGTGGACAACGGTCAACGTCCACCACGGCCCAGCACCGCGGGGGGCAGGAGGGGGATGAAGAGGAGGAGGAAGAGGGTCTGTTCTGGAGGAGCAGGTGGCGGTGGGATTCGTGTGCTGATGCCGGGGGCTGGTCACTGGCTGTGGGGGCTAAGCCAGCTGTGGGCGGTGCAGGCTGGACCAGGAGCTGGACAGGAACAGTGATGGACAAGAATATGCGGAGGAGGACCACTTCCAGCAGGGTGGCAACACGAGGCCCACGGGGGGCTGAGGCTGACCCAGCTGCGAAGCCCCACACAGCAGCATCCAGCGTCCAGACTGATACTGTGGGAGCGGCGAGAGCGCAGATGAGACGCCCCCCAGCGAGCCGGGCAGGAGACCGCAGAACCGCCCGGGAATGGTGGACTGCGTTGTGGGACGGAGCGGCTGCTACGATGGAATGACGAGTAAAAGCAGAGCGAAAGCAGCCACTTTACCGCGGTGGCGAGGCGAGGCGAGGCGAGGCGAGGCGAGCCGGGGGCCGGAGGGGGAGGGGGGCGCGAATCGACGCGGGCGGAAAACGGCGAGGGGGGCGAAACCGAGCAGCTCAACTGAAAAGTCGCAACAGAAAAAAAGAGGCGCAAAAAAAACTGGAAGGTCGGATTTCGAGGAATCGGTTCAGAAACCCGTCCTCGGTCCGGACTCGGGTTTGAGGGAACCGGATTGCAGCAGAAATACCCGGAAGCTGTGTGACAGCGCGCACCAGCGAAACAAACCCCGGCGGAAGCCGCTACTGGGGCGAACGGGGTGCGCGCAGTGTGTGGCGCCACCTATCGGAGCGGCGGAGCGGAACAATAGCGGTCTAAACGGCCCGGTCGCTGTTTATTATATTACCGCGTGTCGGAACCCACCTGCGGACAGTATTCCCTGCAAATACCCGCTAACCAACAAGGTGAAGGAGTTCTCTTTTAAAATCTGACACAAAATTTACCCACTTAAACATTTTATTAGTAAATTCAGGAAAGATGTGGATGTACCTTGTTCTTTTTGAATATCGCACCTTTTTTGGAATTGCTGGTATATATCAAACATTTCGGCAAGATGTTTCCAAGTTTATTAATGAAAACCTTGTGTAGAGGCTTTACTTTGCTGTATGACTGTGTGCTGTTTGGCTTCTTGAGTTACGACAGACAAAATGACGACCAAGTTTACATTATAAGTCTAATAATACTCGCTAAATACCACATACGCAGAAACAAATTTACAAGTAAAAAGCCTCTTATGTCTGTTTTATGTAAGGAATCTGAAAAATACATCACAACGATCCAATCTTCCAATAATAAGAAAGCCATTAAGACAGAGAGTTTTTATATATTATACAAAATTTTGTGTATTATTCAAGGTACTATTTTGAATTCGTCTTATTTACTCGGATAGTTAAATAGATATGGTAATATAGAATAATGTTTTTTTGTGTAGTCTTCCCCCTGGTTGTGTTTATCCGATTTTGTGCGGCTGTTCTTGTTCTATTCTTGTAATGTGTCACCTTATCTTATGTCAGTTTTAGAACAGCTTTGTTATCAAAATCCCATGCGGAAAAGGTTTGGCTGCTACCTCACAAATACCTGTGAACATATAAAGTTAAAGAAATCTTCAAGATCATACGTAAAATGTACCCTGCAAAACACTTTTGCTGGAAATTCAAGGAAGGCATTGACGTAAATGTTTTTTTTCTTTTTTTTTGTATGATGGAATCAGAGGCGGTTCATCAACTTTTCTGGTCATAATAAAACAGAAAAAATGTATTGTTATTAGCAAAAAACTTATGTATAAATGTTGCTTTGTTTAATGAATTTACCGTTTGGATTCTTAAGGTAAAACAGACATATATTATTAATATGATACTTATATTAGCTAAATGTTATATACATAAGTCTAAATTTACTAACAAAAAGCCTATTTTCGAAAGGAATCTGAACCGTACATAAAAACCATTAAGCTTTGCATTAATAAAAAGGCTGTAAATTGATTTTTGTGTAATATAATAGGTCGCTGGAGATATTTACGTTTTATTTATGTATGTATTTATTTATATCTTTATTTTAGTGTCCCCCTGGCTGCGTTCGATTGTGTTTGACTGTTTTGTTGATGTTCTTGTTTTGTGATTCAATTGTTCGTTCAATTAAAAAAAAAGTAATTTTCCCACAGAATCATTTGTTCGATATGGATGAACAACTGGTTTTCTTTGCTGTTCACAGTGGACACATTATATATACACGTAATATATACTAACAATAATACTCAATGGAGTTTAACACAAAAACTGTGCGTTTTCTAAACCCGAGGCCCCGCCCACCAGGAGCCCCTCCCATCCCGTGTTACGTCATCGTGCGTGGCGTACAGTCACTTTAAACGTCTGCAGCGAAACGTCGTCGTTTTGTTTGAATACGTTCGACATTAAAGTACTTCATATATCACTTATATATATAACGACTATATTATAGAACAATCCTTCGAATTAACATTCGGTAACGGTCTTACTATGTTCATCCACTTTTGCGCTACAGCCAGCGTCGCTCTGTTACCATAGCAACCATGGCGGAGGCCGGTGAGCAGGAGGAGAATGAGACTCTGCTCCTTGATCAGCGGAGCGCCATTCAGCTCGTGGAGGAGCTCAGGTAACACACACACACACACACACACACACACACACACACACACACACCATATGTAATTGTGTAACTTTATGGGGAAACAGTGAGAGACACCGCTTACCGAGCTGTGTGTGTGTGTGTTTCCTACCTGCACAACACACACACACACACACACACACACACAGGGTTCAAAGAGGACAGTAACAGCTGCAATGGGTGGCCGTGTGTCCCCAGGCGCTCCAATGCAGCGCTGCGCTCCGAGACCGAGATGCTGGAGCGACACCTGCAGCGCCTGGAGTCGCGACCCCCGGCTGGCCAGACGGAAACTGCATCCCCCGTGGAGGGACCCCACGTGGACACTGCTGCAGTGGTGAGCGTCTTATCTTGTATGTGTCCCATCAACACCTACAGCACCCCTGTAACACACCCATATGTGTCTTGACACCACACCCGTAGACACTGACGAGACGTACCCTGAGGGGCTTAAGTAAAAACTACCACGCTCTTTACATGGGTAAATTACTGCAAGCAGCTCCGTGTACAAACCCGACACTCTACAACCCCATGAAAGCATAAGAGAAATAATAATAAAACTTCTAAAATATAATCATTAGAAGCATCACCAAGGACCTGCACCATCTAGTTAAGCACCACAGTCAGTACCCGTGTCCTCTTCCTCAGGGACACGGACGAAAGTTCAAGGCCTGGATGGCGGCTGAGGAGCGACTGCAGCGCCTCACGGTCGAGCAGAAGTGCGAAGTGGCCCAGAAGGAGCTTGAAGAGATGCGGGGCGACCTGGACAGGCTGAAGGCTTCCTCTCAGAGGGTTCTCACCAACTACAGGGTAACTGAGCACGGGGCCTGGTGGGACACCTGGCATGAGCTACTAGAACTCACACCTCCTGATGCACCTTTTCTTGTTAAAAGAAATAGATAAAAATAACTGAAATCTAGCTGAGTGGCAGTTTAAAGTTAAACGTTGGCCACATGGTGATGCCAAACAATTAACATTTTGAACTTAGACATCATACCTGGAAGAACAATTTCCACAACTAATCATATGAAACAAATTTGTCTCAGTGTAACTCCACCCCACTAGATATTCCACTATTTTGAAAATTTTAATAAAACAATGATAGCTGAGGTGGCTGCAAAGCTTAACCAAAGAATTGCTCATGGAGTGCAGTTCCCATCTTTTACTCTTCTTCATTCTTATGCACACTGACGTGCCCCCCCCAGGCCACCTCAGAGGAGGCAGATATCCACCTGGCAGAGATCAAGAAGGCCAGTCATGAGTTTGACCATGTTGCCAAGGCCTTTCGGGAGAAGAGCGGCACCCTGATGGGGGCAGAGAAAGTCATCCGTTACTTCGACCACAAGATGAGAGCAAAGGTTAGCTGGAGGTCGTGGGATTTGTAGCTAGCAGTGCCCTTGCTTTGAGACTCCCGTTTGGAAAATGGCGAGGAGTTTGACGTCACATTTGTCAAAGTGTGTTTGCTTTGAAGTTCTCAATCCAGACTGAAAAAGAGAAGCTTCCTAAGTGGGTTTAGACAGTATCACTGTGTACATAAGAACACGGATTTGCACTCCAACGGTTTCATCTGTGATCCTGCTGTATTACCATTATTCCGAATTACTCTGGTAGGAACATCCAGATGTGAGATCAGAAATGTGAGGTAAGTGTAATGATAAATGTCATAATCTGTAGTTACCAAACAGTTTCAGTATTCACTTGCACTTTTGTCAACAGTGACCACCAATGATGAATCTTTTCTGCTGGATGTTGTGCCAAAGCGGTAGAAGTTAGATGTTATGCTAGCAGGTTCCATCCTGCTGAAACACTGTGTGGACCTCCACCCTCCCTGCCTAGCCTTTCTTGTCCCTTTGACTCTTCTTGACCGCAATCACCTTGGCAGGACGCTCTGGTGGAGAAGCTGCGTCTGAAGAATGCAGCCCTGAAGGTGCAAAAGCGGAAGCTGCAGATGCAGTTGAAGGAGAAGGAGGAGCTGGATGAGGCACTGCACGAGGTGGACTTCCAGCAGCTGAAGATCGAGAACAGCCAATATCTGGAGCGCATTGACGAATGCAACCAGGACCTGCTGGGCTGCAAGCTGACGGCCGGGAAGGCCCTGGAGCTCCTCAACTCGCACAAGGTGTGGAGGCCCGGCCGGCTTCCTACCTGCATGGGCGCTGAGGTGGGGGATAGGGAGTGGGACAGGATTTCATGTAATACCGGTTAAGCTAAACGCATATAGCTGTGGCCCATTTAGCTTAATGATGGAAGATACAGGCTTTTAATGTTAAGTCCTGGGTTGGGACCCTCCGTGCTACTGGTGAGAACGTTGTGTCATTCCACTCAAATCCTGTATTAATTTCTAGAAATGTTCAAAATTCAAACTAAGCTATACATCCAAATCCCTAATTTGACCTTTGGCCAAATGGTCAACAATCAGGGGACAGACAAAGCAGTAAACCAAAATAAAAGAGCATTAAAGTAAAAGAACATTTAAATTTTCTGCCAGAGGCCTTTTTCAGAGGTGACTTAGGATTTTCAGCCACTTACCTTGATTCCCCTATTTATACAGCAGTGTAAGGGTTAGAGATCTGGGTGTCACTTGAAGGTCCCAGGGTTCAGAGAGGAGGCCCTTGACCCTCGACTTTGTCACCCCTTTCTCACCTGGCCTAGGAACACCTGGGGGTCCCTCGGGACAAGTGCGATAGCAGCAAAAGAGTGGCCTGCCCTGCTTGGCTTATTGGATAACATTTTAATTTATTTAATTCTTAAATATTTTTATATGTCTTATTCCGTTACCTCACCAAACTGGCATTTATCGACACGCCATTTCCCCAAAAAAGCCACCAACCTCGTCTCTCGCCACGCATCAAACGTGTCACCACCTTTGTAATTCTATCCCGTCCTGGAGCCACTCGCAGCTAATGATTCTCTACTCACCGTTCATCCTGCCTTGTGTCCTTCTGGTCTGGACTAACAGGTCAGCCAGCCAGCCTCCCTCCTAACTCCCCTCCTCCCTCAGTCCCTCACCTCTGATGTTATCTTCCTAATACCTAATAGCAGCCCACCCCCACCTGCTGCTGCCAGCATCTAGTAAATTTATGTTAAGTGCAATTCTAAGTCTCAGTTCTTCTCATTCTGCAGATGTGTGAGTGTGTGCTGCAATAACTCTTCAAAAACGGTCAAAAATTCAGGAAGCGCTTTAGTGAGACTGTTAGCCTGTGTTCGGTGGGCGGCGTTCTTGCTCGTGAACTAAAACAGAAGGGTTCTGGTGCGGCACATCATTTAATACTGGACATACATACAAACTGGCCCAAATATTATTTATATCCTTCTCACCCCACACAGACAATGACGTAATAAAGACTATATGTAACAGAGGTTTTGCGTACGAGCGTCAGAAGAAATTATTCATTTTGTCGACGTGTTGCAGAAGAAGCTGCAGAATACAATGGATGAGATGAGGTCGCTCAGCAGAGACATTGCTGCGCGACGGGAGACGCTGGCAAAGATCTCGGCCGAGACAGTCCAAGCCGAGAAGGTCAGTTTTGAGTTCCCGAACGAATCCCTGGTTACTTTGACCTTACTGCCACCTCAGGTGAACGCTTCTTGATCTCACGTGGGGCTTCTAGTCATTCTGTCTGAGTGGACAGAGGGGCATTTTGCTTTGGTGGGTCATTCGAGCTCCAGGCAAGAATCTCAGGCATGGACCTTGGCAAAGATGTAGGGCTTGTTCAGTCCCAGACACTGGCAGCTCAACTCGTCTGTGGTTTGCAAGAACCGTGGCTGAGTTATGATGACCAACGAGCACTACGTTGGGATCGGGGCAGGACACAGGCCGGATTTTTTGTTGTAACTGTGCCTTTAACGCTTGGACTTGGCAGGAACGGTCCAAAGCAGAGGCCCTGAACCAGAGGTTCCGCAGCCAGTTGGCAAAATACCACGTGCCTCATATCCTGGAGTACATCACGGCCAAGACGACCCACAACGAGCTGGAGCAGAACGTGCGGACCTGGGAGCGCAAGGTGGAGATCTCAGAGGTGGGGCTCCTGTCACAATGCAACCTCCAATGCTGGTTTGGGTTCTTTCAAACTCCCATCTCGCATTTTTGTCCTGGACCGCCCCTGATGACTGACCCCCCCTTTCTTGTCCTCTGATAGATGGTTCTGAAGACACACACCAAGGCCTGGAAGAAGCTGCGAATGTCTGCTGTTGTGGCTCCGGTCGTGACCCATTGAACCCATCCTGCCTCCAGAGTCACTCCCCACACCAGTCTTAGTGAAAACAACACTTTGGATTATTTTGAAGTGACGTTGTTGCAACATTTATAGCTGATATTCTTGCTTTAATTGTAGCGAATTGTTATTTTTCTTCATTCATTAGGTAGGAGACACCTTTGTTGAAGACAACACAATTGAATACTAATGTATCAATGAGTTTGATTAGTAGATGAAATACAATACTGCATTTAGCACAAATTTAATCTGTGTCTAAATTATAGAAAATAAAATAACAGAGCAGTGAGAGAGATATTTCCAGTAAAGACTGTAGTGCTGTTATGCTGCTGAAGTGAAGAAGTCCCAATGTGTCTTGTGAAGATTCTTCATTCCGCTGGAATGTTCTCCAAAGCGACTGTGACCACGCTACTTACAATAACATATCCAAGTACCTTGCTCAAGGGTGCTAGAGTGAGAGCAAGAATTTGAACTCGGGATCTTTGGCTTTCAAGGTGACGGCTCCCCTTTACACGAATCTTTAAGAAGCAGTTGACGGTAAGGAGACCGAGAGCAGCTCTGATGCTGAGAAGCTCATTCCACATCTTGAGAACCGATGGTCTGTCGGGCGCCTGGGTGCAGGGTAGGCAGCCTAAGGTAGAACAGGTCTCATGGTGGAAGGAGAGAGCTAAAGTCTGGATGTAATGAGGATGAGCAATGCAGAGAAAAGCGTGTTAATTATAGGTGAATTTCCTGGGGTCTCTGAGGTTCTTCACAGCAGAATTAGAGCAAACACTGAAAATGATAGATGAAGGTGTTCTCTCAGCTCATAACATTAATTTAGCTGCAGCTACGAATTTTCAGAATATTTTGCAGCACTCGTCTGCTCACAGTGGCGTACATGGTTATACAGCTGTGTACTGCTGCCGGGTGGCACAGGGGGCGTGAATCTGTGTGGAAGGTACATGTTCTCCCTGTGTTTGGTTGGGCTTCTCCCCCCACAGGCCAAAGACATGTTTCAGACAAATCAATGACACTACAGCACCCCCCCAAAGCATACGTTTGCAATTGTCCTGTGGAGGACCGTTGCCTCCTTCAGGGTGGACCTCCCTTCAGACCACAACCCTGCTCTGGATATGGAGTTACTGACATCAGGTGTCCAATTTACACTAAAGTTACAATTTTACTGCAGTATTCGGTGTGCCATTTTCAACTTCCACAACAGTCACACTGATATGTTTTGGGGTGTTGGTTTCAATTGTTTCTTTGTAAAGACAATGGCTTGCAAAAACATTCACCCCCTTGAAAGTTAAACTGCCTGGATTACAAATTATATTTGCACACATTTTCCAAACAGTGTTTTTGCAAACTCATACGCTGCAACGCTAAATTATCCGAGCCGAGAAGTCGGTTGCGGATATTTTAAAGAAAACCAACCTGAAATATGCTGCTTGCCAAAGTATTCAAACCCGAATGTCCCACTGTGATGCAAAGTCCTGAGCTCAATCCCGCTGACAATCCACAGCTCTATTTGAAAACGGCGGTTGGCGAGCCTCATCCAACCAACCTGAAGAACCTGCTGCAGGTTTGCCAAGACGGACAGGGAAAAATACCTCCTAAACGGTGTGCAAAGCTGCTACAGATTCCCCTCAAAACACAGCCAAATTGCAAACATTAACGTGTGGCGTTTCAACGAAAGCAGCAAATTTGGGTCGGAAAAAGGCGTAAGTATAATTTGTAATCCAGGCAGTGCTGATAACTGTCAAGGGTCCTGAATACTTTTGTGTACGTAGTGAGACTCCATAGCTAAACAGAGGAATAAGTCAAATGTGCAGAAAATATGACTACGGCTGGGGTACAGTACAGCAGAGCAGGGTAACGCAGGCAGCAGCAGAGGTTCAGAGCTCATCTGTGACAACCCCACTTGAGTGCTGGCTGAGTGGGGGGTCTGCGGGGTTCTAACAACAGTGAGAGGACCCCCGCATGTGCAGGCGAAGCTCGTTTTACACAACCTTCACTTCCAGGCTTTGTGGCGAGTTTGGAAAGGAGCCACCGCAGTCCCCCAGGGAGGACATTCGTACAGCACAACAATAACCCCCAGCTGGGGTCAAACGTGAGCAAGTGAAGCGCGCGTAACCTGACGGACCCAATAAACGGATGCGGTGGAAGGGTGGGGAATTTACCGCCGCTCTTTTCCAAGGACAACATTTCGACAATAATGAAAAAAAGTTTATTTGTTAGTGCTGTGTGTATTAAATGCTACATACAGATTTCAGCTTGAATGTACACATCCATTGCCACACAAGGGATTTGTCATCTCGTCCACAAACTACTAAAGTAAAAATGCTAACTGGGGTAAAGTGTGTCCCTAAGTACATACACGAGGAACAGCAGATTACAGGAACTAACACTGTGAGCATGCAGAGGGCCTTAACACTGCCCAGGTCAAAGGTGAAAGGTCACATCATTTACACTTCATATAACCAGCCAATCAATCACATCCATTACATCAACTCTACCCAAAGCCCTTACAACTAATGAGAATGTAGATATGATACTTAAACAATAATATCCATTAAAAAGAGAACCTATACAACACTTACTCTGGCAGACATACAAAATACTTTTTATCTTTTAATCTAATTACCTTTTGACCTGTAGTGTATTTGCAGTACATGTTTTTTTTTCTCCTTTGCATTAAAGAAGCACCCAATGCTTTCATAGGAATCTGGACACGAGAAGAGTGCACGGTGGGCAGAAAACAGCATGGACATGTCCCGTTACAGTCCAACGTGTGGACACAGTGGAACAACCCGTTACAGAGCACACAGAAACCCGAACTCAAACTGTCGAGAGGAAAAAGTATTCAAAGTCGACTGCGTTTTGGCCTCTCAAGTCATTTTGATCCTATAAAACTCCCAGAGACAACTGCAACAGGTCTAAACATCATCACCAAACATCATTAAATACAAACCTAAAAGATCCAGCACCATTTCAGTACAGTACACACCCCACAGCTTTTTTTAAACCCTGTGTGGAAAAAGTAAAACGAGGCAAACCAATTACTACAGTCAAACCCCCTCAAGGCATTTTCTCTTACCTGGTCTGACTGCAGATTCCCCTTCTCACCTGAGGGGGACAGAGGGAAGGGACTGTCGACGCACGGTGAGAAGAGCATGAAGGGGGAGGCAGATGCGTTTCCCAAAGTGACTGTAGCTGGTATGCTTTGTTTCCTTACACACAGGTACGCTGAAGATCACCTCTGCTGCTGTGGGCCTGGGGGGTGGTTGGCAGGAGGGAGGGAGGGCTTCACTTGGGCCTACAGGTCGTGACCTTACTTTGGCCACTCCCCTGTGAGCACTTTAAATCTAGACCAGCTGACATTTCCATCCAAGTCTGTTTTAACCCTAATCCTTGGATATTTCACTCGAGCACACTGAGCTGTCTCTCTAACAGCACCTGAATCGGCTACCTTCAGGTTACCTCTACTGCCTTTGAACAGCATCCCATCTACTATCCTTAAACATGTTCTTATTGCAAGTCTTTGCATTTCTTTAACGCTTTCGCCAACTCTGCCATCTGCTACGCCCGAGAATCCGGTGCGTTCACTTCAGAACAGCAGCCGCGTTCCTTGAGCGCAACGCTAAGTGCTGCACGGCCTCCTAGGGCCACAACTTGCTTGGCAGGATGGCAGTCAGCTCTTTCTGTGTGTTCTTTAGCCCAATTGCAGAGCAGCTGAAAAAGAGCCCCGTCAAAGCACAGAACTGTGGTCTTAGGGTTAGGGTTAGTGCCCCCTGCAAAACACCCCTCTGGCAGCAGGGAAAACTACACAGATCCGATACGAACGACAAACAGCACAAATACACCTAACAAATGGCATCAACTCAAAAGGAGGGATCATCCAACTGCTTAAAAAAAAACAAACAAAAACAAAAAAATTGGCTATCTAGCTTTAAAACACTACAATAATAAGTACAATGAATAAAAAGTAGCTAAAGACAAAACACCAGATGCAGTTTTAGAAACACACACAATGCAATTCCTACTACATTAGTTGTAAACATATTAGCATACATTATTTTATGTACATACAGTAATACAAGAAACCTTAGTCAGATTTCAGGCATTGCAGGAAAGATAGACTTCTGTAGCTGTGTGAATGGAATACATGGAATAAAAGTTATATGTATATATGTATGTGTGTGTGTGTGTGTGTGTATATATATATATATATATTTATATTTATATAGATATTTGTATTTATATAGAAAATGTGAGGAGAAATCTTTGAAGGCCTGGACTCTCCAGCTGGTTAACAGTCCCTCACCCTGTGGGATTGTGGTGAAGTCGGGCACTCGGTACAAAACCGCACAGCTCGTACACAAATGCTGTCACACACCTACTGTTTCTCGACATTTTGGATGCTTACTCTTTAAACCTTTCGGCTACTATAGCGGCGAATCCAGAGAGAATATACAAACAAAAGCATAAATTTATCTGTCCTTTACAGACGAAAGCTTGAACTTTGTCGCTAGTCTTTAGAGGTCATAGCACTTCCTCAATGAAGTGCTGGTGCTGAGCTGGTGCCGCACTGGGCCGGGATGGGGGACGGGTACGCTGAGCGCTGCCACTCCACTGCTGCTGCTCCCTTGCGACTGGCCGAGCAGCGTGCGAACAGACAATGGTGTGCAGCAGGTGGCAGGCAGCAGGAAAAGTCTTCACTTCTCTTTCTTTGACTCTTCAACCTCTTACAACTTGAGTGACACATCAGCAATTTTTTTGTTTTGTTTTTGTCCGAGTTCATTCATCGTAGAATCCAGTGTTCCTCTCAGTCACTGAGACTGCCTTCTTCAGGGCATCAGCCATCAGGGAAATTTCAGCGCCACATGAACTCCAACCAGAAGGCTCTGAGCTTGCAGTGCTGATGGGCGTGAGCAGGTGGAACAGCCCAGCGGTTTGGTCAACGTGGCGCCCTGCTGGATGGGAAGAGACGGGATTGCACGTCCTGCTACTGACCCACTCTAAGATTTATCACAGTAAATTCCAACAAAGACGCCGCACCATTTTTTCCATCCTAATCATCCATGTTATACAAAAAAGGGGGGAGGCAGTGTTAATCCAGTATTTTGGAGATCTTCTGAGAACATGGAAGGTACAGGAAGACAGACAACCACATTTAAGGTGAATTAAAAATCTATTACTGTTATTTCCGGAGGGGATGTGCTCCTGCTGAGCCGTTATTTTTATCTTACTAGAAGTTTCCCGTTGAGCAGGTATGCAAGTCCAGTCATCGTTCAAAGTGAGTGGTGAGACAAGAGGCGAGGGGCACTGGTGTTGGTCACTGGAGAGCTGCACTGCAGGCGACTGTCAGCGGACGGGTGGGGTATCTGGTTATTATATGCAAGGCGGCACGGAGTAGCTGCCGCCGCCCTCGGCCGTGTGTTGGACGGTGTGCTCCTGCAGAGCCCCCAGGTCGCCGAAGCGCTCGCCACACCAGACGCACTTGAACTGAGCCTCGCGGGCGTGCACACTCTGGTGCTTGGCCAGATGCTCGCGCTGCTTGAAACCCTTGTCACAGCTGGGACACTTGAAAGGCTTCTCGCCAGTATGGACGCGTCGGTGGCGCTGCAGGTCCGACGAATACTTGAAGCGCTTCTCGCAGTCGGGGCACTTGAGCGGTTTCTCGCGGGCTGGGTCGCAGCGGTGCTGCACAAACTCGGAGGAGGAGAGGAAGCGGCGGTCACAGAGCGAGCACTTGAGCGGCTTCTCCGAGCAGTGCGAGTTCTGGTGCCGCTGTAGTGTTGACGACTTCTTGTAGCCCTTGCCGCACACGTCGCACTTGTAAGGGCGCTCGGCGGGGGCACCGGTAGAACCGGTGCTGCCGCACTTGTGGCGTAGCAGCTCACTGGACTGGCTGAAGCCCTTCTGGCAGGAAGCGCACTTGAACAGGCTCTCCATGCCATGCACGTGCTGGTGGTAGAGCAGGTGCGAGGGCTGCAGGAAGCCCTTGTCACACAGGTTGCACTTGAAGGGGCGTTCGGCTGAGCTCTTGTGAGTGCGCCGGTGGCGCACCAACGCGTACTGCTGCTTGAAGCTCATCTGGCACTCCTCGCACTGGAAGGGGCGCTCTTCCGAGTGCGTGCGCTCATGCTGTCGCAGGTCCGATGGCCGCTTGAAGCCCTTCCCACAGGTCGCGCAGCGGAATGGGCGCTCGCCTGCGGGCTGGCACTGGTGGTGTAGCAGCTCCGACGACTCCTTGAAGTGCAACTCACACAGGTTGCACTTGAAGAGGTGCTCGCCCGAGTGGGCGTACATGTGGCGCACCAGATGCGAGCGGTGCTTGAAGCTCTTCTCGCAGGCGGCGCACTTGTAGGGCCGCTCGGAGCTGTGAGTGCGCTGGTGGTGCGCCAGGTGCGACGACTGGCTGAAGCTCTTGTCGCAGGCATCGCACTTGTAGGGCTTCTCACCTGTGTGCACGCGCTCGTGCCGCGACAGCTCCGACAGGTGCCGGAAGCCCTTTTGGCACACGGAGCACTTGTATGGCCTATCGGGGGAAGAGGCCTCAAAAGTGGTGAGCGCAGGGACGCCGACCGCTGCACCGCCACCAGGAGCTGCGCCCTCACCACCAGGCTGCTGGGGATTGGCTGCAGTTGGGGTCGGTGTGGCATTACCAGAGGAGCTGGGCCGATAGGTCTTCTCGCATATTGAGCACTTCATGGGGTTGCTGCTGCTGTGAGCATTGTGGTGCTGTGCCAGGGAGGTGAGCAGGGAGAAGCCCATCTTGCACACCCCACACACAAAGGGCTTCTGCTCCACCTGTACGCACTGGTGCTCAAGGAGGTCAGTAGCCTGGTGGAAGATCTTAAGGCACTGCGTGCACTGAAAGGAGCGGTCCTGGCTCACCAAGCACTGGTGCTCGTGTGGGTTAGCCAGGTGAGAAATATCATGGCCGCAGGCTCCGCACTTGTGCCCACCTTCTCCTCCCACCTGCAGGGAGGGCTGCTGTGCCTGGGCATGTTGCTGCTGCTGCTGCTGCTGTTGCTGTTGTTGCTGCTGCTGCTGCTGCTGCTGTTGCTGCTGCTGCTGCTGAAGCGCGGGGTCAGGCTGCAGAACAATCCCATATACGGCACAGCCCAGCGTGTTCTCCGCCCCTGGAGGGATGGTGTGAACCACGGGAGGTGGGGCCACAGCATGCTGCTGCCAAGCCTCCGTCATGCTGACTGGTGAATATGGATTCAGGGTGCTTGTAGAGAGTCTTGGGTCATCTGGGGGTGGAAGGGGAGGGGGATGTGGGATTTCCAGCAGGCCAGATGTACGTGACAGATGACAGTTCTGGCCGGTCAGCTATAGGGCACTGCTATGCTTTGTTCAAATGGTGAACTAAGTGCCTGGATACTCAGTTACTTTACTTCAAAACCCTGCAGGCATCGAAATCTGAATCACAGCCAGGTGTAGACACTTAAATTTCACTACCTACAACCTTCCAACAGCGTGGTACCGGACAGACAGAGGCTCAGCAAAGTCCACCAATGTCAGGACACCGCAGGAGTTTTAACGGAAATGTTTTTCTCTGGCACCTCATGTCTCTCTGCTCCCCCTCAACTTGCACAGTTCCTGCAAACAGAGGGCAATTTAATCATTATTTAAAGTAATTTTTCACAACTTTGTCACAGTACAAGATATTTTTGGAGGGAACTGTAAGAAAACCATGACAGCAGCACAGACAATCTGGCTGTATCGATGGTTATTCATACCAATAAAATCTTACATGACTAAACTACGTGGACAAAGTTGAACCTGCAGTTTCTTAGCAGCACTTATATCACTGCCATATCACTTTATTTCTGCGCGCGCGCACACACACACACACACACATGCACACACACACACAAATTCTTACAGTTCCCCATTCATGTTCAAATATGGGCAATATGAGAACAGTGATCTGCATCTTTTACTTTTAGGAACAGGCTACTGTGTAGTGGAAAATATATTTTACAGTAAAAACATGGCCCAGAAAAAAAAAATCATTGCATAACACAGGGTAAACAACATAATCACAATTATTTTTTGTGAACACACATTTGTACAATTTATACAACTCACATCTGGGACAAAAGATCAGAATCCTTATTGCTGACTATACTGTGAACAAACCACCAGGTCATAATGGTGACTCTGCCTTTGCCTCTGGATATACGTTTCCCGTGTAAGTGTGTCTGCCCATCTGGTCCTGATGAAGGAAGAGCATCTTGCTTTACACTCAGCCCACTTCCTCAGAGAAATGTAGTAAGGGGACGCAACAGGGAACAGAAAGAAAAAGAAACATCTCTGCAACTGTAGGAGGCAGTTCATTTGCTGGGCAACCATATGCGTACACATAAGTGCATGTGTGGGCTTCAGAGCGTCAATCACGCAAACAAAACGGAAGACCAAACGTGAACAGAAAAACGTAATTTCACCCAAAAACGAGCCCAAGGTCGATAGATGGCAGGAATGTGGGACGGTGACCATACAGAGACAGATCGCCAGTTTGCGTGAACCCATTCGGAAGGTGTATGTGACTCTCTGAGTGTTCAGGCCTCTGGCTGATGATGCGTTCGGCTTTGTTAAGGAGCAACTTTCATAAGTAACCAATGGTTTACCAATTCAGACTGTTTAACTACTTCACTTACAACTTGGACTGCATATGGCTTCAACAGGGAAGAGTTGTTAATGCATTTGCAAATCATCACCTACTGTACTACGACCACAATGGCTGTTTTAGAATGAAAATGTGCTTCCTGCCTTATTTCCTGTGGCTTTAAACAGCTACAGGGTAGAAAACACAGCCGGTCATTTTCTGCGTATGAAAAACATACAGTTAACAAATATGCCTTTTTATCCTGGTCAGTCATTACAACACTGCAGAGGTGTTTCGGTTTCAAATATCCCAAGTAATATTCTTACAAAAGCTTTAGGGAGAAAGACGTAAATACACAGGAAACAAACAAAAACAGCTCTTTATATGGTTTAACCCTTTAGTTCCAAACGTTAAATGACTATATGAAGCACGTTAACCGCGTTAGTGTGCTGGGAACTGACTACATTTTCTTGCAAGTATAAGAAGTTGGAGTTGTGCGAAAAAAGAAGCGCGTGGACGGGCGGCTGAGTGTCTGTGTGTGTGTGTGTGTGTGTGTGTGTGTGAGAGAGAGCGAGCGAGCGAGAGAGAGAGAGAGAGAGTGTGTGAACGAGCGAGAGAGAGAGATAGAGAGAGTGTGTGTGTGTGTGTGTGTGTGTGTGTGTGTGTGTGTGTGTGGGAGGTGAGTGTCGGCCCCGGCGGTGCTGCACCGGACCGGACCGGGCCGGGCCGGGCCGGAGTGGAAGGCTGTAGCCGGCGCAGCGCGGCGAACCGGGACATAATCGGCCACTGTCGGCGCAGGAGCAGCGGCGCCGTCAGCAGCAGCAGCGGCAGCAGCGGGTTCAAGGCGGCGTTAAAAAAGAATAAGTGCAAATAAATGAGAAGCGGTGTTTATTAAAGTGACAAAAACAACAGAGGCGCTGTGATTGGGCGCCAACAAAGGGAATGAGCCGGCTGAGCTGTCATCGCCAACATGAACGTTCGTTAGCGGGCAACGAGGCTCCACTGCGGCGGCCATAGCCACAGGCTGCCCGCAGGGAATCGGCTCCTCAAACGGGGCTCCGTACCGGGCCGCCACTCCGTGCACTGCGGTCTCTACCGTGTCCGATTACAGTCACTGAGCCCTCAGCGCATCATTCTCCTCCGCGGTGGTAATGCGCGAACACGGGCCACCGCGGAGGCCGTGCCGATGTCGGTAGAGGCCGCTCGCCGCAACGAGGAACGAACAGTACGAGGCCGAGCTCCTCCCGAGAACCGCGGGCCGCCGACACGACCGAGGCCGCTGCTGGGCCGCTCGCAGCCCGCTTCTCACTTCCACCTGGCAGCCGGGACGGCCGCGAAATACCCTCTCTCCTCATCATAGGCTGCAGCAACCGCTACACAACACCGATTGAGCTCGAATAAAAAGTGGCTGCTTTTACTACAATAATAATAATTTATTATTATTACCTTTGTACGTTGCAGCTTCGGAGATCCGGCTTGTGGCTGAGAAACAGCGCGAGGCTGAAGGCGGCACGGCGCCCGGGAACCTGAATGCGGAATAACGCGTGTCGCGAGCCACGGCAGACCGGAAATGTCCGTGCGATACATCCCGCGGGAGAGCGGCGCGCGCTGTGTCGGGCCTCATTTTGGGGAAAAATTCATTTTTAAAAATAATTCCCGAAAGGGTAAAAATAAGCATGAGTTCCCCCTTCCCCGAATAGCCGAAGACAATGCATAGTTAAGTAAGGTTTTATTCATTATCACCGTGCGTAATGAACCGGCGTTCCTTCTTGTCTAATAACATTGCTTTGTTGTTATAAAATGGTTCTCATACGAATAAATGAAACTTTCTTAATCCCAGAGGGAAATTCGGATCGGTTGCAGCGGCATACAACATACACACAACAAACGAACGTACATATATCCCCTGATGGGACTTGCTGGTAAACACAGGTTAATAAGCAGATAAACAGACGGTACATTTTATGGCACATTTGCACGACTAATAAGTACAATATGTCATAGTGACGATGTACGTTTATACTGAGGTTAAAATATCTTTTGGGACAGTACAGAGATATCCGAAACTGCAAATATTATCTTATTTTGAAAAACAAGGAATGTATCAGTTGTACAAACAGCACAGCGAGTTACTGTATTTATTATTTGTCCAATATTATAGTTTTTTTTTACTACTCAAGCACTCGATTCCGCGCACTATGCTTACTTTCCCACTATTATTACTTATGCCGTTACGTTTAAAAGTGTTTATCTGCTCCCTTTGGCTACAGCGTGTAATTCTTGCAGAGCGACAGCGTAAACGGGGATCAGTGTGTGACATTGCGGGACACCGCCACTCTGTTAGGGGGCAGCACGTCTTCTGCGTCAGGGTTTTACTGCAAATTTTAAGACACGCTGCTAAATATATATGGGGTTATCGTGTAAGTCTGTTACAATAAACTCATGTCTCTGGTGTGAAACCGCCAACCATTTGAGTCCTGATTCCCATTTTCCTCTCTCTCTCTTTTAGCACGTTATCCCTACGTCTCAACCTGTGTGCCGGCATAACGTTCCTGGTGCGAGATGTCCAATAGGAATGGAGTACATTCAAATAACTGGGTGGTTATTGGTGCGACATATCCAATCGGAATGGCGTACCTTCAACCGTCTGGATGGTTATTGGTGAGAGATGTCCAATTAGAATGGAGAGCGTCGGAAGGTTATTGGCGGTGCGGCGTCCGGTCAGAGTGGAGCTCGTGGGGCTGTTTCTACCGTCACTGCCTGAAATGGACTTTTGTCGCTTTTCGGTGAGATGTTAGTTGAGTACAGCAGTAGTTCTGAAGAAGAAGACAAAGTAGACGGCGATAAACGGAAACGAGAAAGCTGTCAAATTGAGGAGAGCCCGTTTGTTAGTAAGAAGATTAAGGGCGGAACAGGAAGTGTGTAAGTGGCCGGCGTGTGTGTCGTAGCGTTTTCATCTTCAGTTGTTTACTCCTCCACTACAGTGTTAATGTTGTTTTCCCCCTGCTATTGTATAGTGGTGTGGTAAATAAGCGGTTATATGTCATAGTTGGCTGGCAGGTTGCGCGTTCAAATCCCCCTCCTGCTGTAAGATACCCTGCTTTGTACGCGAGCAAATCGTTGGGGGGTTTTTCATCTGTCACTGCGGGTTAACCGAGGCTAGAAGAATAATAAATAAACGAGACTGTCACTTTGGGGTGGGGGTGTTAAGAGGAAATATCTTCCACAAAATCAAGAACTGAAAAGAGCAAGAAAACAAAGCTGTATGTTGACAGTCACTTGTTATTGAGTGACCAGGGATTTGCAAGAATGGTGTAGCATTCAGGACTCTTTAAAATTTCAAAATGTACTGTGTTTAGGTCTTGGCAGCACACTAGAAAACGTGACATTCATCCTGTGCAGTGCCATTACAGTATTTGTATGGTGCAGTCTTCCCTCCGTTTAAACAGCTTCTGGCAGAAGCAGTATGTTTTTTGTTTTTTTTTTTTTGTTAAGAGGCTGCATGAGTTGTGTTGATCCAGATACATATAATCATATGTTTATACAGTGCTGTGTTTGGCTCTTTGAGACAACTGTCATTTTGCTGGTTGAGGGATTTTGTGTGAAATCCTTTTCCGTCTTGGACTTCTCAGAGGCTACAGCTTTTCTCGTGGCCAGGATGGTGCCCACGTTGAAGAGAGTCTTTCATCCAGGGCGCCAGCCCGCCTTCCCTTGCCCAGGAGTGTTCTGGAGATGTTTCACAAGTCTGAGGAGCAGGTGACAGAGGACCGGTCGCTCCACGGTGGTCGGCTGCGCTCCTTTCAGCATGAACGAGGGAACTGGGCTACCTACCTCTACCTGCCATGTAAGAGCAGTGTCTCCATGTCAGGGCACCGCTGGGTAGTGTTGTCTCTCTCCTGCTCTTCTTGCCACTCTGACTCCTCCTGCTCTTCTAGATGTGCCTGAGGATGGGTTTCTGGAACTGCTCGATGAGATGATGCAGTTGACTGATGGCCGTGGCATCTCTTTGACACGCTCAGAGGAGTTCCATGTCAGTCTGTCCCAGACGGTGGTGCTGCGGCACCACTGGATCCAGCCTTTCATGCTCTCCCTCCGTGTGCGACTGGCCCAGTGCTCACGGTGAGGGCCGGAGCTACCTCCTTGTAACATCTGGTCCTTTGGTGTCCCTCTAGTTGGACACGAGGACTTGTGTGTGTGCCATGTCCTGCTGGAGTTACAGTGAGCAATTTAAATGCCAACGTTTGTTTTATCGGACACGTTTTACAGAAATAGTTTTTCTTGCAACACGAGCCAATAGTCTTTTGGCCCTAAAAACGTTTAGTGCCACTTCAGCCATCTGCTGATGCATCTACTCGTGTTTGTAGTCTTTTCCCTCCGTTCACCCTTGGGACTGTGTGTTTGGTTCTGTCTGTAGGTTTCTTTGTGTGGCTGATCGTGTGAAGGTCTACACTAATCAGGAGAAAAGCAGGTAGCAAATTCTCTGCTTCCATTGCAACCAGGCAAAATATTAATTGATTAAATATGAATTTATTAACTGATTAGTAATATACCAAAGTATTTAAGCACAATTTCAAATTTATTTTAGCATTAATATGTTAATGAAAGTACTTTGACATTGATTTTAGAAATGTCATATATAACAAAAATTTTGGTAAATGTGCTAAAAATGCAGTTGATGATGTAACAAGGCTTGAACAGTGCCGTTAGATAAAACGCTGTGCTCACAATAACGGAACAGCCACAAAAACTGTAGAAGATGGGTAATGATGGGTTGTTTCTCCAGAACCTTTCTAGGCATGGAGGTGTCTGTTGGCCAAGCTCAGCTGCTGGACCTGGTCAGAGTGGTGGACCAAACAATGGAAGAATTCAGCCTCAGCACTTTTTACCAGGTGCCGGTCTCGTCTCCCCGCACTGCAGCCCTGCATGCTAAGAGTTTCTCTTAGTGCCGGTTTTGTAAACCCAGATGAGTTTCTTACCATGCTTAATACTTTTTTTTTAAATATCCAAATCAGTTTAATTTGCAGAAATAGTTCTGGGAAATTTGTTAAACAACTCCCACGTATCCATACAATTAATGCCGAAAATAGTTCTGTCCTCCCTCACAACCAGCATGCCGTCTCGTTTTCACACAAAGTACACAAATTAATTCCTCAATCCAGGATATAACCGTAATCTATAACCAGTGTCCTCCTGTCCTTCTCCATCCCCCAACTCCACAGGACCCTTCCTTCCACATTAGCCTGGGTTGGTGTGTGGGTGACTCTGCACATCGGCTCCATGAGTGTTTGCAGGAGCTACAGGTGACATCAGTTCTTTCCAAATTTCCCTAGTGACTTTGCTCTCAGGAATACTACTATCACTGTCTTTTTTTTTTATTTTTGTAATAACAGTAATGGTATTTATCCTGTCAGTCCTGCTTTTTGTAGAGTATGCTTCCCAGGTTGTATTAAAGTCTGGCACTGTTTATCTTTAGAGCCTCGTGGACACCCATGAAGATGGATCTTTCTTCTTGAAGCTGCCCTGCCAGGAACTCCGCTGCAAAGCTGGAAACAAGATCTTCTCCTTCCAGCTGCGCTAACCCAATTAATCCCACTTAGTTAACAGCGCAAATCGAAGTGAGTTTCCATTTCAGTATACAGTCATGTTCCAGAGATGCCCCCATTGGGGTTAAGGCATTTTCACTTTACAAAGACTTTCTTTGCATTAGAGGAATTTTGCACATCTTCTGACAGCTGAGCAGTGAGACACCAGCAGCCAATTTTCCATTGCAGTTTGTGCTACAATTATAACGTCAGACTCCGTTACCCCTTGTTGGGCAGTTTCACCTGTTTTAATCTCACTCAATCTGGCCAGGTTGGAACATCCAGATGCTGTTAGCGAGCTGAGTGCGAATTGATTAGAATTTTCTTTTGTCTTTGTTCTCTTTCTTGCGTTGAATTAAATACATACGTAGAATATGTATGCGTTAATATTTGAAGGTGTAAAGTAATAGCTACTGAAGAGCTGAAAGAGCATCCATTGTCAATGGAGGGAAACTGCACGGTTATGTTAGTTATTGGAGCAATCGTGACTAAACAGGATTTTGGTGGCATTTTAGCATCAATCTGCTAAAATCAGAATTAAGTTCACTTTATAGTTTTTAGAGAGATTTTTACTTAGTTCTGTTTTTTCTCCTCCAGGTGGCGGTATTACTACAGCCAACAAAAGCTCCATGTTGTTCATCCTGCTCGTCAATAACGTAGGTCTTTTGTAGAGTGAACTTTGAAAGAATTAGGTAGCATCACAAATGACAAATAAACAGTTTATTTTCTGATAACATTTATTGACAAAGTTGTACTTGATTGCAGTAGCATACACGACTGCAGTTGGAACACTGGCGTGAGCAGGAAGGGGGCAGAGCTAAGCAGGCAGCCTGGGTGGGCAGATTGGTGGGTCTCTGGGTTCACTCCCGTTCCTAGTATACCTTGGCTCAAGCTGCTCCAGTACAAGTTTCCACAAGTGGGCATTTACGTAACTTCCAGTAAAAGCACCAGCAAAGCAACACCGGTGACGATAATGTCTATGGCCGAGAAGCTGCTCCTGTTATGCAGTGTCAAAGCCTGGGCCCTGTGGCCACCTTCTACAGCAGACGGTAAAACACTGAGCTTTGCAGCACTTCATTGGTTGGCTGTTGTGAAGAAGATGCGGTGTGTTGCTGTTCGGCGTGTTTGTAAGGCAGAGTTTCTACATTCATATCCTGAGAACGTTTCAGCGGATCAGCCTCAACTAGGCAGTTACCACACACCCATGTGCACACTTCACACCCACGTTAGGTGTTCGAAGTGTTGTTCCTTACAAAATAGTTTGTATTTACAAATGATTTGGTCAAAGCCTAGGGTCTGCTCAGCAATCACCGATTATTCAAATAACGAACGGACCGTCATTGTGTCGAACACTGTTAAAGGCACACAGCACAGACAGACATAAAATTCACTAAACATCTGTATCATTAAAAACACCCCTAATAAATATGATGGGAAACGGATGTGAAATCATGGTGCAAGAAATCAATAATCACGCCCGCTTACTCACAGGAGCAAAACCCGCATCGACGGGACTGGGGAATGGCTGCAGTGTCTGGCAAACGTGGCCTTTTGTAGGGGGTGGAGGCAGCTGGGTGAGGAGGTTTGGCCATCAAGCCCAGTGCACTGCGGAAACGGTAGTCTTCACTTGGCTCGGGATGGTACAGGGTAGCAAATAGATGAAACGCGAAATAATTGCACAAATCTTTCAAAATACGGCCCCACTGTCATGACGCTACTGTCATGAACTCGATGCATTTGACCTCAACCTGAAGAACCTCCGTTAATCAACAGTTACGACAGAACACGCTAAAATGGCCGACTCCCTGACCTTGCGGGAGGAGGGGGGCAGGAGAAACGTCCTCTAGGTGTTGTGGCTCAGACAGCCCAGCGCAGGCTTTGTCCACCGGAAGTTAACTGTCAAAACCATTTCACAACAACTGTAAATGTGCAAGTTCTTTAGATTGATCCAGAGGCTCAAATATCAGGAGGGGCCGCATTTCATCCATGTAAACTGAATCCAAGGAATTGGAACATCTTATGTACATTTACGGGGGGGGGGGGACTCGCACAATTTAGGCAAAAATGGCTTGGAGCCGTTAGTCGAGGACCACGTAGCTGAGCCTCTCGTATAGGAAAAAGACTCACGGGCTTGTTGGCACTTGCCTCAGTCACAGAGGCCGAGACGGGAGTGAGGTGGCCTGCCGGGGGCGCGTCAGGGCGAGAAGAGCACGCTCTTGATGTACGCCACAGTGGAGGCGTTGAGGAGCATGCCCACGTGCTCGTTGTCCTGCAGCTGCACCATGCGGACGGGCTGCTTCTGGCGACCGACCCACCGGCGGCACTGCAAAGCACTCTGCAGGTTCACCGTGCCGTCCCCGTCGCCGTTGATCACAAATGGCTCTCCGTCGGGAAATGTGGAATAGTTAAAGGCCTCAGGCGTTGGCATACCGCTGCCGTATAAGCAGTGCATGGCCACGCCTGGCGGCTCCAGGGCACTGACCAGCGATTCTGTGTCCTGCCGCATGCCCCAACCGTCTGGGAAGCCGATATCTGTGAAGAAGCGCTTGTAGTCACGCAGCGTGTAATTGGCAGTGGGTGTGAAGACCAGCACCCGGTCATCTGGCCACGTGTTGTTGTAGGGGAAGAGCCAGCTGGTGGAGACGGCGGTGCGCTGCTGCGAGCGGATCTTCAGCGGGCTGATCACCGGGATGCGGTTGTTATCACCTGTAACGGATAGAGAGGGTGTGAGGTCACAGCCTCATCACACACTGACCTTCACAGGCCTTTAACAGAAAACCTTTATAATGTCTTCCTGAGAACTGCTCTTAAATGAAATTCTTATAAATCAGGAGGATAAATTCAGACGCATACAAAGGAAAAATAATTAGCCTAAGTACAAAAAACTAAATACCCACCCGATCATATAAAGTGCAGCGTATTTCGGCAAACACCGGTTACGGTAACAAAGCACATTTCTCAGCTCGTCAGCAAACGCTTTTAAACTTTTGCTGGACGTACTGATCCCGTATGACGTCGCAAAGTGGATAATTACTGGGGGGGGTGGGCGGTTTGGTAATGAAAATATGCAGTTTTTCAAGAGATTCGCAACACGGCAAAATAATTACTAACTACCTTTAAAAAACATCTTACAAAACCAGCATGACAACAATTGAGCCATGTGGCCATTTTCTATTTGGTGTTTTAGTGGACGTGGCATCTCTTCCCCTTATTGACCGGATGACACATACGCAAAAATGATTGTTGCTGAGCTGAACAGTGTAAATCATGGTTTATTTGGTGCTCAGGAGTTGAGAAGCCAGGAAAAGGTTCGCTGGTTGCTTCAATACAGCTACTATGTTCCACATCACCAGGGCAGTTTTCCCATTTGCTCGTGAAACCTTCTGAAACCGACGGAGAGCAACTCATGAGTACGATTTAACTGACAAATTTCACTTGCTCTTACAAGCACGTTCTTATAAACTGGGGTCCCGCAAACCCCTGGGAAACAGGTGTATATCAGTGTAGCCCGAGTTCAAGCTCCACTAGTTCACAGGCAGCGGTTTGGGGGTTAAAGCTTGAGATGCTCTTTAAAAATGAAAACCTATAACTATCACTATAATTAAAGAAATAACTACCCCCCCTTCTCAATTTTTTCCATTTTTAGTTTTTAAAAACTTGTCCATATTTCAGGGTTTTGTATGACATTGGCCGTTTCCCTACCTGATGCCATCACCCTCAGGGTTTTGGCAACACCGCCCCAAGGGGCTCCCAGGGAGATGAAGGCCTTAATGTAGCGGTCCTTCCACTCCTGTGGCTGCTGGTTCAGGAAGTAGAGTGTGTACATGTTGCCCATGCTGTGTGCGACGAGAACCACCGGACTGCCGTAGGTCTCCGCCATCTCCTCCACCATCTTCCTCAGGGCCACAAAGTACTCCTTGTTCTCATCTGTCACACGCACACAGAGCAGGACATGTGACAATCACACGGCGTGAACTCATCTGGAAAAACCAAACTGTACTGAAAATGGAGCCTGAAAAAATATCCAGTGTGCTAAAGACATTTTAAGCATTTTAGTAACAGACTAAAACTCTCTGGCGAAGATCCTGCTCCTAAATCCTTGCTATTTAGCCGTTGCTATTGATACACAGCAGCTTTTCAGCGTCTGACCCATTTATACAGTTTGGCGTTTTTCCTGAAGCGATTCGGGTTAAACACCTTACTGGGCAGTTCTGTACCAACATTGTGGTTTGACCTGGCAACATTCTGAGTATAAACCCATTCCCCTAACCCTTATGCACTAAATGTGGTTGTACAGGTTTCCATGAAATCACCTTTCAGTATGAAAGAAAAGACGTTATTCTGTAATCTAAACAGCAGTCTTATGACTGTTTCTTAAAATAACTGCTAGTTTGATGTGGTTTTACACAACAGGGGGTGGAACTTGCTGCACAATTTTTCTCAATGCGCTGTGAGCAAATTATCGGGAACCACCCGCCTAGACTCCAGACTGAGTACAGTTGTCGAGTATGTGTTATCTGAACCAACGGAATCTATTGTGCCATTTGTAGACTTTTAATGTTTAAAACCCATTGTCATCCTGGTTTAGCAGAGCAAGCGCTGATGAAGCCACAGAGGGGGGGGGGGGGGGGGGTTGTTCACNCAACTGCAGCAAAAAAAAAAAAAAAAGGAAGAGGGGGGGGGGGGGGGGGGGGGGGGGGGGGTTGCTCACTAGGGGCCTTGCGCCAATCATACGGAGCCCCCCGGACATCAGCATTCCGTGTGTATCCCCAGTTCACCAGGGACTGCACTATGGTGAAGAAGTAGATTCCTGTACAGAGGAAGGGACGCAATGATAAAGTCACAAACATGCACTCAAGCAGTGACCAAACTTGTGAACCCCCCCCACCACCACCACGCACCTACTGAGCGCTTGCTGGGGTCCAGGTATTCCAGTGGGTAGGTCTGTCCAAATCCAGGGACCCGCACGTCCACCCCAGGGGGTGCTTCTGTGCACCTTGTGGTCCAGTTGTAGATCAGCCTGACAAACACAAACACAGACACTCAAGATTCCTTTAGTCAGAATCCTGTGAAATGTGAAGGTGGCAAAAAAACGTGTTACATGCACACAGAGCCAAATCACCTGTAACTACCGCACAAAGGTGACGTTTCATCTCTATCTCGTGCACAATTTAAAAAAATTTTTACTCCTGTAACCGTGAAGGAGGTATCTGTACATCCGGGACACCCCAATTCATAGACAGGGGAACTACCCTGAGCCTCTGCAGTCAGGGCTGCTGCTGGTTAACACCAGATGATCTGCTGCTGAAGTCCTTTTAAACGTCGTATTTCACTCCGGAACCCTCGTATGTGGAACATGAAATTGGACAGAAAAGGATTTACAGTTTAAGCTGCTATACATAGGTTACTTGGGGAAGCAGTTTTTCCCAGAAGCCGTTGCTACAACTTAATGGAAAAAAAAAAAAAAAAAAAAAAAAAAAAAAGAGGGGCGAAACGAGAAGCACTTCATAATCAGGAGGCACCAAAATGACCACAGGTGTGAAACAGAAACAACTAAAGGGAAGATCTAAAAGTACTCCAAAAAACCTGCGTTGCATCTTGATTTTTTTTTTTTTTTTAGAATTCCAGTGCTGACAGACACCTGCAAACAGTCAGGGCTGTCTTAAGATTTTCAACAACATGCTGTAGCTCTTCCCAGGGCTCTTTATTGGGCTTTATTATTTAAAACGTGTTGTAAAGACCACTGCCAAGGGGCTCGGAAGGTGCGGGTACGCGCAAAAGGTATTGCAGCTCGCCAGATAAAGGGGTTTTCTGCCAGCCTGGTCTCAGCGGGGGGCGGGGAAGTGTGACCCTGTTGCACTGCTCACAACTGAAAAACCACACTGTTGATTCACACCCCGTAGAGTTATCATGGTGCTGACATTTGCATTTCAACTCTTTCTCCGAACTGAAACGCGGCTCAGAGTAAACAAACGTGCATTTCACAAGCAGTGAGATACAGACATGCGATTATGTAAATATAATCAATTAGTAAAATACCTTTTTTTGTCAGCACACATTACAGGACAGTGCAGGAGTCACAAACTGAGCAACAAAGCAACTGTTGGACCCAAGTAACTGTGTAAATTAGAGGGAGCAACTCCAGCTAACACTGAAGTTAAGGACAGGGACTTGTCACATCACACAGTTCAAACCCTAACAGGGACCCTGTTCTAGTGCCTTTGACACCTGTAGCAGCCATGATCTGAATGCTAATAAAACGTAGTTCACTGGTGAGTTGCTTAGAATTAAAACAACAGTAATCTTACTGTTATCTCCCTGTAAAGGTCAGAAAGTTACTTTTGCTTCTCACCTCATGTTATCAATCCAGCAGTCAATGGCCACAGGCACGAGCAGCTCCAGGTTGAGCCATAGGGTGAAGTAGTCGTCGGTCTTCTTGTAGCAGATGTAGTGCACGACGCTGGGCTTGTCCAACTTTGCTTCCAGCTGGTTGCCAAGATCTCCAGGGACTGCAAGACAGCGGCGTGATCGCGTGACTAACAGAGGCCAGATAACCCGACGCGTTGAAGTCGCCACCGCGCTCCGGTAGCGCGGGACATTCGACTGGCCACGCTTGTTTACAATTAGAAGAAAGGAAAAGCACCTTGTGAACATATAAAACCTGCGACGCACTTTTCACACACTGAGAAAGGAGCACAAAAACCCACACAAGTGTTTCGTAACTGAGCTCCCAAAGAAACCCCCTGTATTTGTTCTGACTAGAAATGTATCTCGACTCCCTGAGATGTCCGGGATGAAGTACTTTTCGTATGAGTATAAAGTACAAGTACCAACATGGTGAACAATCGGCACCACGGTGTGTCAGTTTCAATGCACCCATTTAGAGAAAGGAGGCCTTTAACTTTGACTCACGGTGCGATAAACACCAATGTGCAAACCAAGTCAGCTAAATAACACTCAGTTGGCACTTAGTATTTTGAGCCCCCCCGCCCCCCTATCTGGAGGCGAGCTGTGACTAAAAGACCTGTTGAAGATGCGATCCCAGCAGCAGCAACGCAGGTCGAACCAAAAGCAGAGAAACGCTCACAAACTCTGTGACTGTGCAGTTTTATTCGCCAAATTTCTCCGCACACGATAAAGTATCTGACGGGGAGCGTTTCTGTCGCGGACGAAACCGCAGTTCGAGGGACTTTATCACGGCCTGACGCGGAACCGCTTCTGCTCGCCGGAAACGGGCGAACCCCACATTAAAAGTGTCATTCAGGGGGCTATGTATACATTTCATAAACATCAGGAAGGAAACGTGACAGAACATACTTAAAAGCGTCTGTCACCTTCCCCGCTACGGCCGTGAGTTTCAGCTGCACGTTGACATATAATCGTTACAATCGGTTTTAGGAGCGCGACGAGCGGTGAAACGGACCAATATAAGGACAAACGCGCAACTCTAGCAGCTACGGTGCCGGGATCGTTGCTTGGGACGAAAATGAAGGGAACTCGCGCGAAGGAAGAGCTCCGAGCGGTGGGCGAGGCGACTCACTGAGGACGACCGGGGGCCGAGGCTGAGGGTCCCGACACGATCCGCCGCTACACCCGCCGACAACGCGACCGCGGACCAACAGCGCCGTCAGCAGCAGGGGCGCCACCAGAAGCAGCAGCAGCACAGGCTGGGTCAGGCCGCCAGACCACCGCATGGCTCACGCTGGCGCATAACTCGCGTCCTCTGGCGATATGGTGACGCGTCGCTTTTATGTGACCACAAGAGTCGACGTCCGAGCAGCGCGGGAGCTGATAAACAACCGCGGCTCCTGGTCAGCTGAGGCTACAAGGCCGGACGAGTCGCAAGCAGAGAGTATCGATCGTCACAAGGTGAGCGAAGGAACAGCAATCGAACATCGATGGTATCGATGTGGGCCGTTGCCACGGTGTTGTACAGCGGAGTAAATCAGGTGAGACTTCGGACTCTTCGGTTCACTGACCTCACTGTCACCGGGTGTTTCAAGGGCCCCTCATTCTAATTTGGCCTTCAAATTAGTTTTTTATTTTTCTGCTCGAATGATCACATGTTTAAAAATGATAAGGTAACATGAGTCTGCACCCCAGTACTGTACTTGATATATGAGCATTATAAACGCGTGTGTGTGTGTGTGTGTGTGTGCGCGCGTGCGCGCGCTGTGGGGAACATGCATGTAAAGGTCCACTTTCTCTGCAATAATGGGGGTATATTTTCCTCGCATGGCCTTGGCTCAATGGCTATATTACAAGTTAATACTTATGAAAGACAGCATTCTTACACAACGATACAGACCTGTTTGAGAGAAATGTCTCAGTATACAGCGGCTTTCGCACAAGTGCTTATCTGCTTGTTCTTCATACAGCAGTGTCAGCAAGGCCAGTATGTGAGTGTGTACATCATAACAGAGGGAAATATACAAAGCTGTTTAGTTCACCGAATTTGACCCCCCCGCATTAAAAAATATATGTAAACAGATTTTAGACTTTTATCAAATAGGGAGAGGCATGGCCTTAACTTTTGACAGACAAACTTTACAGAACAAATGTTGCAACTGTAAACTTGTAGATAGACTAATAGATTTTTCTTCCCTGTCTGACATGAACTCATTTCTGTAAATATGCAGAGGTTCTGTAGGCAAATGCTCCGTTGTGCTCAGAAAACATGCTGCCTGAGACATGTAAATGTACAGTACTTTCAGCATGACATGCAGAGCAAAGTCCACATGGGAAAGAGTACAGACAGACATTCCAGATACACAAATAAATTGGTTTTAAAGTTAATTGACACTATTAGTAAATCGTGGAGCACATCTTCATCCATCCATCCATCACTCTGTCTGTCCGTTTTCAAAAAATGTTTACCCAGGGGAAAGTTGCACTGGAGCTAATCCCATGAAGTAAATCAAGCTGTTTTAACTGAATTTGATAATGAAATATTAATTATTTAAGAGAAATAGAAATATATCTTCTCAAAAACAGGTATAAAACTTTCTACAGGACGTCATTGTGATCTGTGTATTGCCCCACAGGGTCGTAAGTAGGTGTTGGCGCAGGTGAAGAAGTCTAGACTGGCGGGGTGGTGTTTGACACGCTAGGCTGGCGGTGGGGTATCGGCGTAGGGGTGGAAGCAGGGGTCTGGTCTGAGGGAATTGGTTTACCCTCCAGTATCTGCTGGATCAAGGTGAGAACTTTGTTGTTAAAGACAATGTCCAGGTGGGGCATGCCCTGGAACTCGATGATGTGGACAGGCTTTTCCTGCTGGCCCACCCATCGCTTGCACAGGCTCGTACTGCGGCTGGCTACCGTATCATCGCCATCGTCGTACTCAAAGGCCACGGGGTCTGCATCGGGGAACTGCTCGTCATACACGTAAGTGACCGGGGTGGGCAGCCCCACGCCGTACATGCAGTACACCTCCACGTCTGGCGGTAGTAAACGGGCATTTAAGTCCTTGATGTCCTCCCAGATGTACCAGCCATCCTCATAGTCTAAGTCGTGGAAGAAGCGTCTGTAGTCCCGCATAGTGTAGTTGAAAAAGGGAGTGGAGATGAAGACGTGATCCGAAGGCCAAGCCAGTTCCGATGGGATCAACCATAGGTTGGTTGTGGTCATCCGCTGTACTTCACGAATCTTAATGTTGGACATCAGTGTGATTCCATCATTTTCACCTAAGATAGATGGGGGGGTACATGAGGTTGAGACAGTGCCAGCGTCTTTTGCTCAGAGGTGCTGCGGACCCCTCAACATGTTACTGAACAATTCCTGTTGATACCCAGTGTGACAGAAAAATGGAACTGACCACATCTGAGTGACTTACAAGAACAGCTGACAATCCTTGCTTATCAAGAGAGAGCATACATATCAGTGTACTACTGAAAAACAAGCCTAACAACCAAATATTTCCAGCACGGTGAATATCTGTGCTTGGCCGGTGACCCTCAATATCCGGAGGAGGAAAGCAGGCTCACTCTTCCCTCCCTCTGTGGTGCTACAATGATATGAGAGAGAGAGAGAGAGAGAGAGAGAGAGAGAGAGAGAGAGAGAGAGAGAGAGACCGACCGCACTGTTGCCCATCACCCACCTGATGCCAGCACTCTGAGGGATTTCACAGCCCCTCCCCACGGAGCCCCCAGGGAAATGAAGCTCTTGATGTATCGATCCTTCCAAGACTGGGGCTGCTGGTTGAGGAAGTAGAGGATGTAATTGGACCCCATGCTGTGGCCCAGCAGATGAACCGGGTGCTTGTACTCTTCATACATCTCCTCCACCAGGTCTTTAAGCTGAGAAAAGTATTCCTCCTGCTCATCTAAAACAAACCAGGAGAATTATGGAACGCTGTGCTTGGTCTGTGTGCTGCCAGGAGAAACTTTAGAGATATTCAGTAGACGATTCTCACTGGGAGTAATCCTCCAGTCGTAGGGTGCTGCTCTGACGGTTTCGTTGCGAATGTAACCCATGTTGACCAAGTGCTGCACCATAGTGTGAAAGTACCCTGGAAAAGAGCAGAAGTTAAATTAATAATACATAGCATTCTACTGAAGGTATGAAGGTGTAACAGGTAGATAGGAGGACAGCGGATCTACTTACCGGATAGTTTGTTGACGTCAAGAAACTCCACAGGGTATGTGTGCCCAAACCCTGGAACTCTCACCTCCACTCCTGGGGCGTTGGAGGTCTTGCGCGTAGTCCTGTTGTACACAATCCTGTAATGATTAAAGGCAACAAACATGAAGTTGATTTACAGGCTGGATGAGACATCACGTGGCTCACACGCGGACCAGAGTCTATAGACGCAGAGGATTGTGCGTGACGACGGTAGAATATTTATATTATTGACATCAATCGGAGAAGTAACTCTTCCCTTGAATTCTTGTGCTCCAGGATGGAAGTGTGATTTTAAGGTAAATGAACCATAACTAGTCGTGTTATTCCAAGTGAATTATAGCCATTTTGAAAACACTTTAATAAAACAAATCCCACTCTTGCCGCAATTCACCCACCTTATGTTATCGATCCAGCAGTCAACTCCGATTGGCATGAACATGTTGAGATCAATCCAGAGGGTGAAAAAGTGGTCTGTCTTCTTGTAGCACATCCAGTGAACTATACTGGGTTTGTTGATTTTGGCCTGCAGCTGGTTTCCCAAGTTCCCCGGAACTGTCATGGGAAAATGGGATGTCTTATTGAATTAAGAAGTGCAGTACTGTTTGGCAAGTATTTCCCTTTGCTGATAAATGTGTGTATGTGGGGGGGGGGGGGGGGGGGCACCCACCCTACTGGACTGAATTAAAGGCACTGTCGTGGTTGTGGAACCGTCCTGAGATGAACTGTGCTNGGGCTTGGAAAAGGCCAGTCTGTCCTGAGCCCATCAATGTTGTGAAAAGGGAGTCAAGTGTCTAATCTCACAAGACAGTCTGCAGTATTCTGCATAGCTTGTGCAGTCAGAATGAAAATTACACAAGGACATTCATATTCTTGCAATTCATCTCCAAAGAAAAGTGGAAAGACCCGTGTGGAAGGCTGATACCAAAAAGAGGTACGTTACTCGCTTCCTTCAGTAGGTGGATGCCATCAATTGCAAAGGCCAACTTTCATGTCACAAAGTTTTATTTGACGGGAACACTGTCCTCCCCAAGAGCAGAGACACGGTTGGACAGTAAACCAGCATGGGCTGGATGACTCCTGGGCCGACCATCTCCGAGGCCTCTTTTACTGTTTGAGTCTCATGGTCTGGTTGCTCGGGACCACGTCAAGGTTGGGAAAACATTTTTCAAGTAAGCAGTGTGCTTAAGTAAGCTTACTTACTTTTCCAAGTATTTAGTTATATAACCCTGCACAAAAACACTGCGCGCTGCCTTTTCTGTCACACTTTACTGTGTATATTTAGCTGAGGTTCTAGTATTTTGGTAGATGTCTCGCCCACATAAAATGCAGTACTCTCTCAGCAGCAGCCGCCTTCCTAAAACCGAGGCCGGAGCTTGAGCCGAGGCTGCCCGGCTCACCAAACTCACCCAGGATGAGAGGCGGGGTGCTGTTGCTGGGCACCTGCGTCAGCTTTGCATTCGGGGGGAAGAGGAGGTTGATGAGCCAGAACCCCTGAACGTGCGGGAGCCCAAGGAGCAGCAGGAGAACGGGTATGGGAGAGTACGACGGGCCCATCTTCTCCTCTGCGGTTCCAGTGCCTTTCTGGTGCCAGTAAGGGAAGAGGGCTTTGGTTAAAGCTGGAAGCACTCCCTGGGAGAGGGGGGGAAGGGAGCGTGTGGGCCCCACAGGGGGGGAGAGTACATGGAGACAGTTCTGGTCACAGATCCCCCTCCTGGCACACAACTCCTTTCACACCCCGCAGCTGTGTGCTTTCACCTCCTGCTGTTTGCTGAATTAAACTGCTGCATGCAGAAAAGAAAGTCAACATCAGAACATTTTAAAGAGACCCCATAGGGAAAAACAAACAAACAGCTGCAGCCGGTCCCTCGCTGCCCTATTGACTGCGGACGAACCACGTGGCGGAGCGGCGGCGACGACGCGGTGAAACATTAACCTCGCCGTGAGAAACACGGCAAAGACACGTTAACACGTGTTGATCCATTGCATCATTACACTAAATAAATCACGGATAAAATGTTATCTGTAAAAAGTGTACAGAATTACGTCGAGTTGCTGCGGTCATCGAGTGCCGTCGGGAGGGGTGACTTAGTGTATCTAGAACTGTCCGTAACGCGTAAGATAATTTAATTTCGACAGTTAGCAGTTCTGTTAAACGTATGTTGTGCGAACAAGAGAAACCTGAGGACAGGGCAGTGCGGTTTCCATGGCGACGGGCGCCGCTCACCGACACAGAGCGCGGTTTTACTCCGTGTTATATGTTTAACGGTCGTTTTTTCCCTCTACATCCGCGTACAGCTGCCGTCGCACAATCGATGCTCAACTACAGACGAAGTTTCACACACAAAACCCGTTTCACGCATCCCGGACCGGCCGCTTAAAGCGTGTTTGTTGGTCTCGCGCCGCTTGCCCGCGCGCTCCTCGTCTGACGCCTCAGCGAGGTAAAATCGGGGTAAAAGCGCGTTTTAAAGTTGCTCTTCTTCTGTGGGGCTTTTTCTCGGTTTGCCCGTCCGCGCACACCTGACGTCCGCAGATGGTCGAGCCGAGGAGCGCGGAGCTGCTCAAGACCGAGGAAATGGACGATGAGGGGTCACGCGGGGACCCGGAGCTGCGGGACATGGAGAAGAGACTGTCCGGGGTGGAGGTGTCCACCGTGGAGCCACCCTTGTGAGACGGCGAGCAACCCGAACACACACACACACTATCCAAACGGAACACACACTTCGACACAAGTCTTTCCTTTTCCAGATGATCTGATGAAAACTGTGGCTCAGATGTCTTCTAGATGCTGTTACAGTGAGAAAACTCGCTGCTCTCACCGTAATACCTGAGTAGATGTACTAAGAGGAGGCCAGTCCCTTTCCAGAAAGCAGCCTGGAAACCACAGGATTTTTTGTGTGACTCACGTGTGTCCCAGCAGGTCAGCGAGGCCAGAGGTGGACCTGTCCCAGTGTCCCACGTCTTACAAGGACAACTCCTCGCAGGAGAAGACGATGCTGGAAATGGCTGCCAACTTCCACGCCCAGTACTGCTACCTATACCCGGAGCGCAAGGCCCTGCTGCTGTGTCCACTCAATGAGTGTGGCGTCCCGGTACACACACACACACACACACACACACACACACACACACACACACACACGCAATGCTGACACATGCAGTTTGCTCTTCTACAGTGGCCCTGTAATTGATGTTATTTAGCAGTCAAAGGTGGCTTACGGTATCAGGAGTGGTACAATACACAAATGCTTTTGAGGATATAATCACACAATAATCTTAAGGTCTAGTTGTGTAGTTAAGATCAGTTTATTAGACGCGAACAAACAAAATCGGTTGGCAAGATTAGATTTACTCTGAGTCGCTTTTGTTAACCGCCTGTCTGAGTCGAGGCTGCGACAGTCTGGAGGAAATCGGAGTCATATGAGGGAGAGCGACTGTGGGGAGACGCGGCAGAAGATGAGAGAGTGTGTATGTGAAGAACATTAAAGAGCAGCTGGATAGCAGAGATCTGCATGTGATGGAGAGCACAGACAGATCAAGCTGAGCCACCAGGGAGTTACAGAAATCAAACATGGAGATCATCTGACCATCAGCGTGGAATTGAGCAATGTGGTTTATAAGAAAGCGGGAGATTTTGCACAATAAGAAGCAATAGATCAGTGGAAGGAGAAGCAGAAGGTGGGAAAAGGGCCCCGATTTGTCGAGTTTGACCCCAAGGAGCACCGTGCTCAAACACACATAACCTGAGCGTTAACTCTCCGTTCAAGAGAAACACAAGATGAGCAAGACACTAAACACAGACCGCGCGCAAAAGGACAGCGGTGACATGTTCAGTCCCTCCACCTCCTGTCGTCTCTCCTGTAAACACGGCGTTTCCAGCCCAACACGGAAAACTTATTCCTCATTTTTTATCACGCTGTCATCCTCATGTCCAAAAATGGCATCCAAGTCCGAAAGCAGAACATTTACTGTATTTAGTTGTCGCTTAGACATCTCTTCCTCGAATGACTCATCAGTCAGTCTTATCTCCTCCTGTCCCTATAATTATTATCATTGTTTATTCTACTGGTCAGTCGCTGCTTTCTCAGTTGCTGGTTCCTGTTTTTAGTCACTGGCAGAACAACATTATATAAAGTTATTTAATCATTTAGCCAATGCTTTCTCACTTACTATGTATAAGGTTTGTACAATAAGCTACTTTACAACTGCTGTATTTGCCTGTTTACACAACTGAGTTTATGCAACAGCTACAACACGTGTAGTGTGATACAGTCCTATCACAACCTCAGACGGGTGTAGATATTATGTACATTATTGTAGAGGTATCTTTCTATTCGGGGTGAAAGGAGTGATTTTAAGTTTTATTCAGCATCACCGGTTCTTTTTCCTCCTTTTACTACACATTTTCTATGCAGCTTGAAGATCAGAGTTTCCTTGTACGATATCAGTTTATGCACGCACTGCTCCGGTGCTTTGTCAAGGTGTTTGTGGGGGGGTTACTGCACCGTTTTGGTCACTTGGGTGTGCATTCCCAGCATGACGCAAGTGTTCGGTCTCTGTCTCCCTGGGCAGAAGTTCGTCAGCACAACGCTGCGGCCCACCCTGCTGCCGTACCCAGAGCTGTACACGTGGGAGGGATGTGCTGCTTTCGTGTCCGACTTCCTGCTGCTGGAGCCCCTGCATCCTCCCATCGACCCAGTGAGTCCCACCTGCGAACTCCACACCTCATTAGTGTTATTTTAACGTTTTACCTGATCGAGCAGCCTTACTGTTTTGTTTCGGTTCTGGTGAAATTTGTGGATAAAGGTTACAGCAGCAGGGCACCCTGTGGAACTCTGAAGCCTTCAGAGGTTATGATCACGTGCCCTTAACCACCTTTTCTGCCTGATGCCCTGCTAGCAATGTAATTGCATTAAGCCAGACGATATTAAAATCCTAAAAATGTTATTTTGCACAGTGTTAGTTTTGAAGAACACGCTTATATTTACTCACTTATCTAACACTTTTTATAGTGTTAAGCTGCATACAATTATGTACCTATTTATACAGCAGGGTTATGTTTTACTGGAGCAGTTTAGGGCAGATACTTTACTTTAAAGCACTAGTTCAGGAAATGACTAAGTCGCTTTGGTGAGAAGTGTGGGCTAAATGAAGAAACGTGAACGCTGGGGGGAAAGAAGCACGTCTGACTATCGCTCCGTGTGTTTCGCCCCTGCAGCCCAAGCAGCTGTACTCTCCGACCCGGGTGCTGCAGACCCGACGGGGCACCAGCTTCGACTTCTCCACCCTGCTCTGCTCTCTGCTGCTGGGCGCCGGATACGATGCCTATTGTGTCAGCGGCTACGCGCTGAAGGAGATGTGCTGTCTGGACCAGTCTCACCAAGAGTGCCCCCTCCTGGTTAACAAAGAGGAGGTCTCTAAAAAAACTCCACAGCCCATTTTCTGCCCTGGGATTCAGATTAATCCTGAGTTTAGATGAAACAGCTAACCTTGTGGCCCGTAGAGGTGATGGTTCCTCATCCCTGCGCTGGGATCCAAAATCCTACATATTTTAGAGCACGTTTTAAACACCACCAGTATGTGTACGTGTGGGGTGTGTAACAGGATAACTAACGCCTCTGTGCTGCTCAGGTGAACGTGGCAGAGCAGAAAGTGCTGCTGAAGAAGTACACGGTGAAGCCTCCGAGAGACCTGTGCAGCGGCTTTGATAAACTGCAGGAGAGCAAAGAGAAGGCCAAAGCCCAGGCCCTCTTGCTGAAAAAGCAGCAGGAAGCAGAGAGGCTGGAGATGGTAAATTCACACACACCTCCTCGACCCCTTATGACCGGTCCATCAGTATCGGCAGCATCGACTCCTCTCTTTCTCATTAAGAACCGTGTGAGAAATGTGGTATGAAACTTTAATAAATGACAGAGAGGGCATCAAGTGGCATACTGGTTAGAGCCATTGCCTTTAAATCAAAGGCCCCCCATGTGAATCTGACTCCTGCTGCAGTATCCTTGAGCAAGATGCTTTCCTAAGTTAATCCAGTAAAGATTAACACTGGGTACATGGGGTAAATAACAGCATTGCGAGTAGGGTGTTACACACAAAAAAAAAAATTATAAATTGCTCTGGAGAAAGGGGTAATAATAATTTAGCATCGTGTGTATCTCTGGAATGTGGTGCAAAACAGGAGAAGGAGCGCCCTCCTTCGGACCCCCTGCTGGGACTGTGGGTGCACAGTTGGGTGCTAGTGCTGTCTGGCAGCAGGGAGGTGCCAGACAACTTCTTCATCGACCCGCTGACGGGAAAGAGCTTCCCTACGACAGACGTCAGCTTTGTGGGGGTGGAGAGTGTCTGGAACCACCGGAACTACTGGGTCAACATGCAGGACTGTCGCTTTGGCTGTGCGGTCAGTGCGCGGGTGTTTGTGTGCCGTTTGCATGTCGGTGGACACACATCTACCGGACAGATAGCCCACACAGCCCTGATAGCTCCAATGTGTGCAGGAGATGACCTATGACCTCGGGGATGCAGCAGGGTGGGAGTACCTGCTCAAACCAGCCGCACCCATCGCCAGCGTGGAAACCGATCCAAATGGCGAGGATGAGGACAAGGTGCGTGTCTGTCTGTGTTTCTGCCTCTGTGTTGTTTCTCAGATTCTCCTTTTCTGTTTTCATTTACTTGTAGCATTTAGGTGAAGATATGAATAAACTTTGAGTATTACACTTCTCAGCTTCAAGTATCCTTCACAACATTATTTTTTTGGTTTCTTACTCTAAAAAATGTCATTTGCAACAGTTGTTTTGTGCTTTAGTTCTTCAGACAACCTTTCAGTGTGACTTCTCCCTAAGTAGCGCAAAACTGCTAAATTAATTTTAGTACATTATTCTCTTTATTACATTATCATCTCCTTACCACTGGTCTTTAGACTTGCTTTATGTGGTATTTGTCACTGCCGGGTTGTTTGTGTACCTGTAGGAAGAGGAGGAGGAGCCCAAGGTGTTTGAGATGCCACCTTCGTGGGTGAAGAGACTAGAGATCTCTGAGCAAGGTGACAGTCTCCCCTGCTGTGTTCTGTGGCTGCTTAGCTGCCATTCAACCACATCTTTCATGCTTGGCCTTTCGGCAGATATGGAGACGCGTTACCCTGAGGGCACAAAGGTGATCCAGTACCGCAAGGCCAGGCTGGAGAAGTTTGCCCCGTACCTGCTGAATGACGGCCTGGTGACACGTCTCACGACCTACAAAGACATTCAGTGTGAGGATAGGGTCCATTTGTTGTGGGAAATCAGCGCATTAGACCAGTTCCCCTTTTGAGGGATTTAAATGCTGTTTGAGGCACTGTGCAGCATTAGTAACAACTGTTTGACTCTAGATGATCTTAATTTCATTGTGACGTGAAGGCCTTATTTCAAGCGTAAGGATATTCACGTTATTAAAGCTGTTTGTACGACGGTCCATCATGGCTCCTTCTGTCCATCATCATGTCGATGTGTTCTGGTCTGATGTGAAGGCACTCAGCCCAGCACTGTGAAGGAATGGTTTCAAAACCGGCAAGACCACTTGGAGGTGCGTGAACTGACAAAGGCAGACAATGTGACGCTGGAGCAGTTTCAGCCCGGGAGGAGCTACTCGCTGAAAAGTAAACGCACCAAAACACAATTCAGACATCAACACACATCAGAACTTCCATATTTTTGTCTTCAACATATCTTTTTCAGTATATGCAGTATAGTACGTGTGCACAGACGAACCATACAAATTGCTGACCTGGTAACCAAATAGCACTTTTTCAGTCCATTGACTTCCATCCTACAAGTAACTGATTTGTCGTGAGCCTTCTAAGTTCATAATGTATTTAGGCCACATGTGGGCGTTGTCACTTGGTGGTGGGTTTGGTAAATTTGAAAAGGGCAGCTCAGAAGTCCTCGGTTTAACACGCACCTTTACGTGCCGTTTCTGTGCACAGGCCACAGGTATGTGACACTGGTTCCAGAGACAGAGCGTGAGATGGAGTTCTACAGCCATACCCGTGCCGATGGACTGGCCAGGCGGGTGGAGCTGCCCACGGAGATGACCGAGACGTTCGAGCAGAGGACAGACTTCCTGTACCATCGCCACGTGGTCTTCAGCAGGCTCAGCGAAACTCTGGACCAAGGCCAGCGCCCCATAGAGGTGATTAAAAAAACACCACTACATAAAATGAAACCAGCAGAAATCCACATGCCTCCTACACTAACTCTAATGTCATCCCCACGACACCCCTGTAAGCAGAAAGTGGTGGAGCATTTCCACAGGAATCGGGCAAAGCCAGCCAGCGAGGACATAGCAGAGCGGGTCTTCCTCATTTCGGAGGGCCACATCCAGGTGACGTACCACTGCGAGGACGACCGAATAATCCCAGCCTGGCTCAACTTCGTCAAGCCCCACGACTCCCAGCAACAGCAGCCCTTCACGTCCGACATGGTCTCTATGTTCCAGGTGAAAGCCGAGACCCCTGTCAAAGCAAACGCCGTAAATCACAAATCAGTGATCTGTTACCAAACTGGGATCTCACAGATCTGGACACCCTGGAAGAGCACAGTGTTAGGTGGAGAACACCTTGAACTTACATCATTTACAGTGACCACATAAACAGCACATCATTGCAAAGTCAGTTTGTCTTATTTCTACTACTGTTCACTCATAGATATGTTCATTAAAATGACTTAGTTTGTAATAAATAGGTGCAATACAAAAATTCTCAAATAACATTGCTTCCTTTTCAATTGTAAACTATGATTATTTGAATTAATCCAATTACGTATGTTTTATACTGGGAGTGACATTTAACTGAAAACTTGAAAGTTATGAAGGGGATTATTTATTAAACAAAGTGTAGACTGAATATCAAACATTTATTAATTTAGTTTTATACTTCCAAAGCAATGTACAGTATTTGAAACATCAGCAGGGTGTTTTTACTATAGTAGTTGAAGGAAAGTCACTTGTTCAAAAGTACTACAGAAGTAACAAGAAGTGGGTGGTGAACCTGGAACGTGTAGGCCTTAGTCACCTTGTTTCCAACCCTCTACTTAGTTTTTTTGAGTTTCTGAATGAACTACATTCTCAGATTCAAAAATCGCAAACCCTAACTGAGCAAATTTCTATAGGTACAATATTTTATATTTCTTTTTGTCCATATGCTTTTTTGCCTTGTACGAGCGTGTAAATTCTGTTTTACGGCTTGGTGTGTGCAGGTGGACCCATTTGAGAAGCCCAGGAAGAAGCTATTTCTGTATGAGATGCTGATGGGACTGATGAAGGAGGAGGAAAAGGTGACGCTTAAGGTCATAGACTCTGACAAGGAGGTAAGGAGTGAAAGGACTGAGCTGGGGTGGGGTAGCTGACCTATGCTAAGTGTGATAAGGTGGAATATGTGTGCTTGGATGTGACAAACAGGTGTGTGTGTGTAGGTGAGAGCAATCCTAGCGCTGCGAAAAAAGGAGGAGAGCAACAGAAAACTTAACATTTCCATTTACAACACAGCCCGGAATGAGAATGCCCGCATTCACCGCGAGATGGAGGTGAGCCGAATGTCCCATTGCGGGACTTTTGAGTTGTAGTTTTGATGTCCACCAAGAGCAATCTCTGCTTTGTCTTTTGAGATCTGGGGCTGTGAGAGTTTGCATCTTACCAACATGTCCTTTTTCAGGCTCGCCTGGCTAAAGAGGAACAGGTGCGTCGGGAACAGAAGGAGCTGGACTACCTGGCACCCTTCCTGGCCCAGCTGGGTGACCCAGAGACCCTGACCCACCAGCAGGCCCTCCAACTGCGCAACGACTGCTTGGCAGACCTGAAGCAGAGGCTCATCGACAAGGCCAATCTAATCCAGGCCTCCTTTGAGAAGGTAAGCCGCACCTACTGCACAGCACCACCGTCCGAGGGCTCATTTTGACACGGGGGTAGACCCTGGGTGCTGCAAACGTCAAACTAGTTGACTCACTAATCTATGGGGTCTCACGCTGTGTCATCCACAGGAAGCTTATCCTTACAGGGGCCTTGCAGACCAGCATTTTTCACCATTCACTCCCCTTTTTCAGTCTTACATGTGTCTCTTGCATTAAATCCACGAACTGAAAAGCACCCATATTGCTTTACTTGGTGGTGTCAGTCACACCGTTTCTGTCTTTCCTCTCAGTTTAAGTCCCTCTTACATCTCCTGCTGCAGTGGGACCATTAGTGCAGCAGTGACTGTAATTCTGTAGGTAGAAATTAAAGTGGTTAGATGACAGCACTTGCAATGATCTGAAATGCCTCACAGGAAACTCAGGAGTTGCAGTATAAGCAGATGTGGTACCAGAAGCACCAGCTGACCATGAGCAAGGAAGACGAGGCTGCTTACCTGGCCTACTGTACTGAAGTCATGTTCCGCATCCACGTGCTGAAGCTGCGCCTCACCAGGTATCCTCCGCTGCACACCTCTGTCCTGCTGCTTTCTCATGAACTCTCTCATATTACATACATTTACACTAGTAAAAAACTAGATGACACAGTGGCTCGACGGCTTTTCTCGCATTTACCTTACATGGGTCACACGTCACCCCATCTAATTCAGGATAGTTGCATTATTTGAGGGAGCAACAGGGTCCTTCTTGGCACAGTAATCAGAATTTTTGGTTGCAGTTCTTGACCACTGTACCATCTCCCTCATATTCAAATTTTGCTATTATGAATATGACTGCAGCTCCTTAACACCCACAGTGCATATAGTCCAGCAGCTTTCCATTTAACCACAAACAGCGTTAAAATTTTTTTCCCCACCGACAAGTACTTGGATTGTTCTGCTGTGTGTTAAAGGCATAAGGACAAAGCCCCGCAGAAATACCTGGCCTTGGAGGAGAAACTGAGACGAGACCCCAGACTAACTGCTCACCTGTGCTGACCCCAGATCGACCAGACGTCCCTCGGGACACCCCCCAACCCCCACGTTACGCTAATCCACATCTCAAGAAAAAATATACATCAAAAGAAATAAAAAAAAAATCTTATGTACTACATTTTTTTTGGTGACATGTAATTTAGCATGAAATATGCCCGATGAAACGGTAAAGTATGTAATAATGCATCCAAACATGTTAAATATTAAAACATTAAAACAGCGTTTCGGGACATTAGATTGCGCGGTCCGCCCATACGGCAGGTGGCGCCATAGCGAGGGACACACCGCTGTGTTTCTCGGTATCGGTTTTCTTTGCGGGGCCTTCGGCGGCGGCGGAAGTGCCGTCGTCTCTGCTGTCTCTGTGTTCGCGCTGACATACAATCTGTAGTCGCAGAGTCCACGGCGCCGTGTCCTTCCAGCCGCTACACCATGGTACAGCTAGTGGGGTCTCTGCGCAAAGAGCTCGCCGACTCCGTGTCCTCCTGCCGGGTGCTGGTGGTCGGCGCCGGCGGGATTGGATGCGAGCTTCTCAAAAACCTGGTTCTCACCGGCTTCAAAAATATAGAAGTGGTAAGAAGCGGAGGATGAGAAAGGGGGCGGACACTTTTTCGTGGTCCTTTGTGGGAGCGGGGCCTGGCGAGCGGTGTCCGTGCGTCTGAATGCAGCGCCCGGCTCTCTGCACCGTTACTGAACAGCCAGCTCGCTTCCACGGCACCGTTCGTGGGTTTGTGGCACCAGATTAAACAAAAGAATTCTGTCTTTACCGACCACCGGGTTTTAAAAAGCCAATTTATCATTTAAACGCACATATTTGTCTAGGCTGGCTGTTTCTTCGTTTTGGTGCGCTTTTTGTGCTTCTCTTTTGCCCTTCCGTGGTCGGTAGTGGCCGCGATGTGTGGCCGCCCCTGGCGCTCCTTCCGAACGGCGGCTTTACCCGCCAGCCGCTCGCTTCCTATGGGAGGGAAATAGAGCGCGAGAAACTTTGACGTTTTACACAGGAGACGGCGAGAAACCGTGACGTTTTACACGGGAGGCCGCAGAACAGCATGACGTGGCACACAAACTCGCCTCATTGTTCTCATCGGTGAGAAAATGCAGCCAGTGGTCCAGAAGATTTTTGGGTTGTTACTTCATGTATTTCTCCTTACGTTTTAAACCGTTGCATTGCATTGACACAGCTTTGCACGTCTGGTGCTCCCGTCCAGAATTAGGCGGCTTTCCGTAATTCGCCAAGTAGTTAGTTATTACATTACTATAAGTCACAGATGGTCAAGTATCGTTGCACTTTTTAAAAAACGTCATCCTGGTTAATGTCAGTGGTTTAACGTTTTTTGGGGGAGGGGGGAAGGGAGATTTGTAATCTATACCCTCATTTGCGTGAAAGTTTACCGCTGGTTTTAGTGTCCCGAAGCACAGTTAGGGTATTTATGGGGTACCGTTACAAAATTTCACATTTTAGGGAAAAAGAGGTCCCAAGGAAGTACTGACTAAATTTGGATTCATACTACTAAAATAATCAGTCAACATGTTTCAGTCGTGGTCTAAACAATACTGGCCAGATCTGGATGGAAAACCAAAGATGTACAAAATATGAACCAAGCACCTAAAATTATTATAAACTGCTAACTGTTCATTCTGTGTCTTCAGATGCCTAGTATGGAGGGTGCCTTTAAGTTTTGAGGTTCTCAGATGAAAGAAACCGTATTTATGACAAAATATATAAATAAGCCAAATTTAACTGGAACAGGTTTAAAAAGCTCAGTATTTCCCCACTTCTTACAAATAGCAGTATTTTATTTCATGCTCTCCCTGTGCTGATATTTGAAAACAAGTTGTGTGTATACTGTGAATATATGCTTAGTGAAATAAATGTCCACTGGTTCATTAATTCAGGATTTCAGTTTTTACAGAGCAAAATTAGACACAGCATTTTATGGTTGAATTAAGTTTGTATTTCCAGCTACATAAAGGCTTATTTTTATTTTTGGGTAATGAAATGATCACAGGCTATAGAATATAATACTATGTTGCTTTTAATTCAACAAATACCTGTATGTGTAAGCAGTATGGAGAACCTTCTGTTCTTTCTTTAGGTTTCTGTTTGAAAAGTGTGTAATTTTGACTCTCCTCCATATAATAGATTTCTGTTTTTAGCTGTTAATGCCATTAATGATGCATATGTTTTGTTTGTGTGCTGAACAGCATGTCTGTATTTGTTTTGATTGTGAAAAACACTCAGTATTATGTTGGCTGTGCACTGATGCGTGCCTGGTTGCTGACCTTTGGTATCTCACATAGATTGACCTGGACACCATTGACGTCAGCAACTTAAACCGACAGTTTCTCTTCCAAAAAAAACATGTGGGAAAATCTAAAGCTCAGGTGAGACACTTTGTTGTCACTTGATTTATTTTGTCAAGTTTCACCGTGTTACAGTGTTGTAAGTATAAACAGCATTGGGCCCCAGAATCTCACGAGTGACTGCAGAACAGAAGATGTAGGGTCATGAAATGCAGTATCTTGTCTGGGTTAATCTGGACATCTGCAAGTTGTAGGGATGGATGTTCCCCCCTTTTTTTTGGGAACTACTAATTTCTTTTCCCTAATCATTCTGCAGACACTAGAGTGACAGAATTAGAAAAAAACATTTGTGCGAATTTGAGAAAAGCAAAGATTTTGCTGTGTATGTAATACTGTCAAGTTGTGTTTCATATGCCATGTTGATTGAACTGTGTTGCAGGTTGCCAGGGAGAGTGTTCTGCACTTCTGCCCCGAAGCCAATATCACGGCTTACCACGATAGCATTATGAAGTAAGTGGTTTTCTCGCATGCACCGCTCTCTGAGGTGTGTTTGTCTCACTCTGTCTCTCTGTGTGAAATGTTTCTACTCCTGTTTACCTTCAGGATATTGTGTTGTTCTTCTACAGCCCAGATTACAACGTGGAGTTTTTCAGGAAGTTCATGCTTGTCATGAACGCCTTGGACAACAGAGGTACGGATTGACCCCCCCCCCCCATTCTTACTCCTTCAGATTCCTGCTTGTCCTTTTTGCTTCTTCTTTTGCTCCATCTGTCCTTCAGACCAGCCCCTTGCTTTTTTTCTCCATTCTTCACCTCGACTTGCTTTCTTGTCCTCTCTGATGGATTTTTCCTTGTCGTGCAGCGGCTCGAAACCATGTCAATAGGATGTGTCTGGCAGCAGACATTCCTCTGATAGAGAGCGGTACAGCCGGATATTTGGGCCAAGTTACAGTCATAAAGAAGGTGAGTTACGAATACACACTTTTCAAACATAGATTTGGAAAAAGATATGGTTTTGCATACTGCTGACACATTCAGGGCACAGTTTTCACCGACCTTATAAAGATTATTCACTCCTGCAAAACTTTTCACAAGGCAAACTCTTGTAATCCCACAAACGAGTGTCCACAAACACTTATTTTAAATAATAATCGAGACAGATTTATACTGTCTTAAATGTGCAGTTAAAACCTTTGAAATATTTACAGTACAGTTCCTAGTCAGGCTTCTACAGGAGTAGCAGATACCACGATGTGATGCTCAGTATTTTTTATATAGCTGGGAGATGCTCAGTATTCACATTTGCTCCTCATAAATGCAAAGGACTGCCATGAGAGCTGAAGGAGTGGCATTCAATGAAGCTCCTTGTAAAGCCAAGTTCTCACAACCCGAATGGGTACATCTCAGAGTACGACTGTTTGTGGACATAAAAGCAAACCACTACTTCACACAGTTTGTTTAGTCACAAACATTTTGGAGAAGAATATACATTTTACACTTGCTATGCATTATAATGTCATTTTAGAAGATGACTTTTTTCTGTTTCCAACCACACCTGCTTCCCTCACAGGGCCTGACTGAATGCTACGAGTGCCAACCAAAACCCACCCAGAAGACTTTTCCAGGTTGCACCATTCGCAACACTCCTTCTGAACCCATTCACTGCATCGTGTGGGCAAAGTACCTCTTCAAGTAAGAGAAGCGTATGCAGAAAATATACTTGTCATTGTGGGATTTGAACAGTTGTTCTGGTTGTCTGGGCTCTAAACGGTGCTTTGAAAGGAGTTTAACTTAAGAAGAGACTGCTGGGTTCTTGTAGTTTTCACGTGATGTGACACTGTCGAGCTGTTGAGTACCTCTGAACCAATGAATGATTTTGCCATGATAGCTAAGCCAGGAAATTCAGAATGTGAGTCGAGTTGTTTCGTGGAACAAGGGCATTAACATGTACACAGCGGCTGCTTAGCTGGTGGCTTTACCCACAGCGACTCTCACTGTTATATACACAACTTAGAACTGCTTTCAATCATTCATGCATTTTTATAGTAGAGTAATGTAACACACACACACACACAATAGGCAATTTAGAGTCACCAGTTAACACAAGACTTTGAAGAGAACATGCAAATTCCATTCAGACTGAGTGGAGATCAAAGCAGTGTCAAGCTACACCATCAGGTGCTGTGAGGTCGCAGTGCTGTCCACTGCAACACTAAGCTGAACATTAGTAGTCTGTAATTGCATGTTTGTCTGTGCATATGTGTACTGATGTTTACATTTGCTGTGCTGTCCAGTCAGCTGTTTGGTGAGGAGGATGCGGATCAAGAGGTTTCTCCTGACACTGCCGACCCGGAGGCTTCCTGTGAGTCGATTTCTGTGCTCCTGACTGCCTGCGGTGTGGGCCAGTGGTTGTTTTATCGAAGTACTCAGTGACAGGAGTCAAGTGATTACCGTGAATTAGACACCCCTCAGTCCTGCTGCTCACTAGGACTGAAAAGCTGCCAGAGTCTAAAGCACCAGCACTCCTTGCTGTTCTCTGCTGAGAGCTCTTTTGACTTCCGCAGGGGATCCTGCACAGACTGCGGCTCGAGCGGGCGCGTCCAATCAGGACGGAGACATCAAGCGTGTGTCCACCAAGGACTGGGCTCGGTCCACCGGCTATGATGCAGTAAAGATTTTCAACAAGGTAGAGCACTCGAATCTAGACTGAGCTGTGTGGGTATTACTGTACTGTACTATTGCTGGTCCCTGGTTGACAGCTGCTGTGTTTAAATTTTACATGTGTTGACACAGCTTTTCAAAGATGACATCATGTACCTGCTGACAATGGACAAGCTGTGGAAGAAGAGGAAAGCTCCACAGCCACTGGACTGGGTGGACGTGCAGGAGATGGGTGAGACATCCACTTATCTTACTGCTGAAGCGGTTACTCCTGCTGTCACTACGATTCCTCCAACGTTACTCCTGTGTGTAGTACTTTACTGCAACAGTGGTGTTCCAGTAGTGGTGAGTGGAAATATAAATGAACACATTAACCTGTGGAGGTTTCACACGGTCCACCTTCTGTGGGGTGGTTTATACTTTGAATAAAAAGCAGTGTGTGAACAGTCATATCATTTGATTACTACCTAGTTCTCTGTCTCCCTATATTGCTCACAATGGCCTGTCCACATACCTTTTCTGAAAAAACAACAATAACTGAAAAATAGGAGTGCTACATTAACACCAGTACAATGGCTAATAAACATTACCGAACGATCCCAGTCTAACCTCCTACTGTAACATTTTTGATAACATTTTTATCTGCTTAGTCAAATAAATACTGAGCATTATCTTGAGACAAATTGCTTCCCACTGAGCTGATCACTGCCATCTACAGAAACACAAAGCCATATACAGTTCTTTCTCTTCCTGCTGTACATCTTGTAAGAGAGACTTTTCTGATGCCATTAAAAATCCTGAGAGAGCGAGAGAGATTTTCATTGACATCGGTATCTTTAAGTTTGTAAACTTTTGACAGGGTGTTTAATGTGCACCTGATCTGTCATTGCAGCTGTACTGTACTGTACTGGCGTACACAGTTACTGTACCAACTGAGATGGTTAGATATCAGTCCCGTGTAGGTATAGCACTCGCACAGTACTAGCATCATCTGGGAGCCACTTCCTACTCCTGCTGTGGTTCCATTTGGCCAGTTGATTTTTCTGAATGTTTCACACAGCCTGAATACTGAAAGTGACTTTGGATCAAAGCATCAGCTGAACGATACGTTAGGATTTATCGATTTCAAGTGTGAATAAATGTTGCTTTTCCTACCCATGGTCTCAGTGTGCGCCCAAGAGGAGGCATCGGGGCCAGGCTTGCGGGACCAGCAGGTGCTGGGAGTGAAGGGCTACGCAGAGCTCTTCTGCAGCAGCGTGGAGACCCTGCGTTCCCAGCTGGCTGAGAAAGGGGATGGGGCCCAGCTGGTGTGGGACAAGGTGCGGCATGGGACACGGTGGGGTGGACGAGGGCGGGGGCACAAGTGCCACTAGGTAGAAACATAGTCTGTTTACTTTTACAGCTGCCAGAAATGCTGGATCTTAGCATTGTGCTTCACTGCATGTAACCATCAGTATTGTGTACACTGACCCTTCCTGTCACTATTTGAGTTGCAAATTTTTGGATTTATTTTCAATTGGATTTTCTTCACCAATTGATTTCCTAAAATTTTCACTTTTTTGAAGCAAAAGTGACTTTTATTTGCAGGGACAGCTGTCAGCGGTAATGAACATCTGAAAAGAGTAGCAGTGTCATACTGTTATTCAACTTCCTTTAGCAGTTTTACAGCTTGTATCTGCTGTTTCTGAAAGTTGGTGATCTAATAAAATGAGGAAGGCTGCAAACTTTTTTGAATAAGATCTTTTTCAGGCACTTAACATGATTAACCGTAGAGTAACAAATATCTTTGTGATCTTATGGGAAAAAAATGCGAGCTGCTTTGTGTCGTTACTAGGATGATCAGCCTGCTATGGATTTTGTGACCGCAGCGGCGAACCTCCGCATGTACGTCTTCAGCATGAACATGAAGAGCCGCTTCGATGTCAAATGTGAGTGGCATGACTGAAGAAGTGGGGTTGTCGTGTTCCTCCTCAGCAAAGTGTGGGACACCTGCTGTGTCTATCCCGTCTCTGTGACTGACTGTTTCTCTGCAGCCATGGCAGGAAACATCATCCCAGCCATTGCCACCACAAATGCTGTCATTGCTGGCCTCATTGTGCTGGAAGCGCTCAAGATCCTGTCTGGAGACTTGGAGCAGTGTCGTACGGTGGGCTGCCCTTATCTACTGCATCTATCCCTCATTGGCACACACGTGCAGCATATTTAAGTCTCCTATTTGGCAGCCAGACCTTGACATACGTACATCTGTTTACAAACTGTTTATGACTGACGGGAGTGTAGAAGTGGCTCGTTGTATTGATCAGCCAGTATTAAATTCTCCCAAGGCCAGGTTCATAACCACAGCACCATGCGCTACTCCTCAGGTGTTCCTGAACAAGCAGCCCAATCCCAGGAAGAAACTGCTGGTGCCGTGTGCTCTGGACTCCCCCAACGCCAACTGCTACGTGTGTGCCAGCAAACCTGAGGTGACGGTCAAGCTCAACGTGCACAAGACGCTGGTGCAGAGCCTCCAAGACAAGGTAGTGTTTGCTGATGAGGCTGTTGTCTCTGGCTTGGTTTCTCTCATCATCCTCACTGATAGGTGAGCCATTTCAGAAGAAGGTGGCTTACAGAGTAGCAGACTACCACATAAACCCTCCACAGTGAAAGTATTTTATGGGTGTGTTTACATGAAAACTGTTTTCAAGCAGGGTTACTCATCAAAACTGTCATCTGGCTCTTTATTTGATCTTTTCCAGATCTCTGATCCGTTCATGCTGTTTCAGTGCAGCTTTATCATCTTGGCAGCATGCCAAATGTGAGGTTTTAATAACGGCCCACTCTGAAAACCATGCATTTAAAATCATCGGCAGCCTTTAAGCATTGTGGAAAAGTCTTTTGACGGCTAAGACAGTAAACAATACATCTGTCTATCTCCCAGATGAAAAATTTGTCACCAAAAATGAAAATATAAAAAATTAAATGAATTTTTATACATGACAACAATAACACCATATAGTACTATTATATGACACCAACACGTTTTATGTCGCATTATTTTTTTTCTACCTTGTATCACTGTTATATTTTCATTTGTTCATACTAGGAAATCTCTGTGGTTCTTGTACTGTAATGTTTTAAACATGATTTGAACACCAGTGTAAGAATTGCCTCTGGAGCTGTTCACTGTTAAGGGAAGTAGGGTAGTAACAATGGAGGAAGGCAGCACCTTTTGCAAAGTTTTCTGTTTATTTCTTGAGCTCCTGTACAGCTTTGAAGTTGTCAGCAGATGAAACACAGTCTCAGTTCCAGCAGCGTATGAAGGATAGGTCTGCAGTGTTTGACACCTGAGTTCCTCTCAGAAGCGTAGCAACAGTCAGTGGTTTCTCCTGAGTTTTCTAAAGCTTCTAAACTTCATGTACTTTCTACATAAGCATTTTATTGTACTGTTTCACATTAATGCAGTGTCTGAAAACACAAGACACTGGGTCCTCTTGGTATAGTCAAAATTTTACAAGGTTGTTTACTGAGGTTTTAGGCAGCTATATACACACTTATCATTTCTGTGACACAGCCAAATAATAAGCCATTTATGAAGGAAAAAAACTGCAGCGCAAACAGAGGGGAAAAAGTGTTTTGAAAGTCTTGCAAAACACTCATCGCTTGGTATGACGCACTACAACATGCACTTCTGCTGAAAACTTTTAACCACCCATCACTGAAACAGGTTAACCGGTGAGTTTGGCTGCTCAACAGTAGATTTTTAGTGTGGATGAAACATAATGATGTTCATGAAACCACCGTTCACATAAACAAGAGCCAACAGGCAGGATAAAAAAAGGTTGCTTGTGAGTGCAGGTTTTTATCTAAATACTAACAACCAAACAAGTGCAAATCTTAAAGAAAGACAGGATACTTCATATTACTTGCTTTTGTAGTAACTGACGTGATGAAAAACCACTGCAGTGACTTAAGAAAATATGTAATCATTTTTTCATGAAATAGGCTCAATGTTTTGTACAACAGCATTTCTGCCTGTTATGCAATTGTTTTACCTGCATACATGTCCTTCACGTCATCTTGACAAAGTCAACAGAAGCAGACAGATGTGCACTGAACCTTGCACGGTTGATCCCGACCGCACAGCTCCCGTGCCTGGTTATTCCACACAACAGCTGCAACAACAGAGTAAATGTGAAATAAACTCTCATGGGAACGTTTTAATAAAATCACAGAACACAATAAATTCAAATATTTGCATGGAAAGTTAATTAATTGCAAGGCAGCTGCAAGGACCGCTTCATACTAGAGCACCGGAATCCACCTCACACACAGAGTTTGTGAGATACGGCCCACTGGAGCGAGACATTTTCATAATTTGGGCTCACGAATGTTTATGATGTAAAGAATTAAAGGTCCAAAGATGACGGCCTGCGTAATACAAATCACAAACACACCCTGCCGTGTCAGGTCAGGGTTATTACCTTGCTCAGGGCTATTACAGCCCGAGTGGAATCGGACGGTAGTCAATAACAGAGTGGTGTCTGCGTGCTTTGCGGCATGACATACAAAACACAAAAATCCATGAGGAAAACTGTCCAAATACCTCAGTCAGGGTGTAGCCTGTGAAGTGCTCTGTGCTGGGGGGGGACCGTGCTGAACAGGCACTTGCTGATAACAAGTGAACATCTCACTAAAAGAACGGCTAGAAATAATACTTTGTGTTAGAAACGTTTAAAATGATGTTGTGTTTATCCTTGTCGTGCATTAAAAAAACCTTTTTATTTTGGTGTTTTATTACATTTTAAGTGACATTTTTGTTTGGGAACTGATGATTTTTTACATAATCAATAATGTGTTTGACCTCGTGATGGGAATTTTATCAAAAAAAGTGATTTTTGCTGAGTAAATGACTCCTGTTATGTGAGGAAAGGGTGTATTTGTATCTTGGAATGGAAACACTGCCCATCAAGGCTGCTCCCACACAATCCCCAACTAAACGTGATATCCTGTAATTCACCGTGATATCATATTGCAGCTGGAAAACCACTGCAATGTTCAGTGTGGCTGTTTGTGGTTTCGTGTTTATCATTCTCGTGGGCTCTTACCAGTACAGTGCTGGGGAGGGGTGCTGAGGCGTTGTGGGTTTACCAAACCAGATCAGTAGCTTGGACTTCACTGATGAGTCTAATTTAAACTTGTTTCTCCCCGCCCCTTCAGATACTAAAAGAGAAATTCGGCATGGTGGCACCAGACGTCCAGATCGAGGACGGGAAAGGCACCATCCTTATATCCTCCGAGGAGGGCGAGACTGAGGGTAAGAAATGAGGTTGAGAAAAGTACATTCAAAGGAGCCTTTATCCTGCTTGCCAGCAGAGGGAGCCCGCTTGAGGACAGACTCCCTCAATCTCGTTCCTGCAGCCAACAACACCAAGTGCCTGTCTGAGTTTGGCATCCGAAACGGCAGTCGCCTCCAAGCGGATGACTTCCTGCAGGACTACACGCTCCTGGTGAACCTGCTGCACTGGTCAGTATCTGTGTCCTCGTGTCACTGCATCTCTGTGTGTCTGCGAAACTAACGCTTCCCCCTTGATATTTGTGCACCGACAGTGAGGACCTGGAGAAGGATGTTGAGTTTGAGGTGGTGGGCGATGCCCCTGACAAGGCGCCTCCTGCACCCAGTGCCTCCGAAGAGGACAAAAGTATTGCCAACGGTAACCAGGATCCTGCTCTGCCCTCGACTTCCTCCAAAGGTGAGAACGAGCACCAGATCCCCGTCGCCGGTTACTTCAGAGCAGAATAAATCGAAAGATTCACACACCAGGTAAAAATAATTACATCTCCGGCATCACATATCCGTTTTCCATCCAGCTGCTGCCGAACCGGACGACGTTTTGATTGTGGATTCGGATGAGGAGCCGTCCTCCAGCTCCATGGAAGCCACAGTGGAGACAGGTGGGGTGAAGAGGAAGCTAGAGGATGCCGAGACGGCCGGAGCCGGGTCCAAGCGCAAGCGGCTGCACGAGGCACCCCTCAGTGACGATGACATCATCGCGCTGGACTAAAGAAGCTTGGTGCACCACCTGGAGGGCTGTGTCCCTGGTTGTACTTTTGTACTCTGTTTCTCTTACCGAATGTCTGTAAATATATATGTATAAAAACTGTTAAGTTTTGAGGTGTATTTTTGCGGGGGGATGCCACAAATGGGTTGAAGAGTAAGGGGGGATGAAGGGGACAGTTGGAAAACCCTTTAACACGGTTATCTGTTTTCAGGTGACGTTTTAAGGGCAAACAAAACAGACTAAACAGTATGAACCTGATTAATAAGCTTTAGATACGAATCCTCAGAGAGGGGGGCAGTATTTCAAACACATACAAACGTAAGATCTGGGACAAGGTAAATTTTTAAATACTTTTTGCCCTTTGAAAACAGTGAGCAGCTTCTAAATCTACTTGATGGAGTAATACGGCCAGAATACAAAGTACGGCGGACAGTATTGAACTTTCTTATATGTACTTCCTGGTAACATTTTGACAGGAACATGTTGTGGGTGTTTGTAGTTGGCATTATTTATACTTTTTATAGTTTTTGTTTAGGCTCATCCATACTGTACTTTATGGACCAAATAAAAAGACTGAAAAATGTTTTGAGGCTCTGTGGTTCCAACTTGTGTACATACGCATATTAATACGGGTGGTAAATGTCTGGAAACCCATATAGTCTGTAAGGTGAGGCTGTCGAGCATCTAGTCTGCTGACACAAACAATTCATAGGGTGGACGTGTTACCTGTATGTTGGGTACAGGGTACAGAAAACAAGCTTGCAACTATTTCTGAGTAAATGCTATTCAAAGTGACCGATCTGTCTGAAAGATGTCTTTGGACTGTGGGAGGCAACCAGAGTAGCATGACGAAAATGCAAACTGTGCACTTCATACAAACACAAAGCCCTCACAAGCTGCATCTTTCAGTCAGAAGTCCAATTATACCTGCCACACCGCGTTTTACCTGTTACGTTACCTACCGCGCTGTGCCTCACCCTCTACACCACTACATACCTGCTACAGTGGCGCTGATCTTAGCTTTTCCCGACGGCGCGAGCTTGCAACACGCAGCTTTAAGACACACGAAGAAACGGGAGGGGGATGACCTCCCCCCAGACCCTACAGACCCCACAGATGTGGCGGGGGGTTGGTTGTTGTGATGTTGTTCTAATTCAGACTTCGTTCCTAACACTTGTTTACAACTTAGGCGATTATTCAGGTTCGTCCGAATTTGTATCAGTGACATTAGAATTTTGCAATTTAGTACATCGTTATCTGCGCTTTTTTTGCGCAAAAACTCATCCGCCGATTGACGGTTACGTCACACGCTGGAACGCCCCTCGTAGGACAAATGTGATTGGCGGGGACGGTGGAAGAAAGACAAATCTTATTGGCTGAGATGAAGACGGGCTGGATGGTCGGTCAGACCGCGAATCTGAGTGGCTAATCGGCGGAGTGCACGTGACGCTGTGTTTGTAGTTCTGGGTTCAGTTGCACTGTGTTTTTGGGGCGGACGAGCGACTTAAAAATCCGCCGTTAAATATCCCGAGATCGGCGTGACGCGCGGGACGGCGGCGGGGGGACACTGTGCCTCTCCTCTCAGGGCCCCGTTTCTGCACGTTTGCGTGAGCGGGCGAGTGGCTGTCCCTGTGCCCACCCGGTAGTTACAGGGGCTGAGGTACAACTAGGTACAGGAGTTACAGGGCGAGAGGACGACAGGTACGGTAGTTGAGGTGCGGAGGGACGACTAGTTACAGGAGCTGAGGAGTGGAGACAAGACTAGTTTTGGGAGTTAAAGTAGCACCGGTGCGGTCGCCATGGTAACGCTGAGGGTGCTGTCGGCGGCGCTGGGTCGTTGTGCGCGCGGGCCCCGCCGTCCCCAGACCCCCCGCGCTCCACGCTGGGTCCCGGCGAGGATGTGCGGCATGTCCGCGTGCTCCAGCAGATTCGTGCTCTCCCAGGGTGAGTATGAGCGCTGGAGCTCCTGTGGGAGGGAAGCTAATTTGACGGCGTCTGACACTCCTGGGTGGGTGGTGTGCAGTAAATGCTGTGGGTGTCAACACTGCTGGAAGTTGTAATGCTTTTGGGAAAGATGGACCTTCTTTGAATTGGTTTTGTGAGGAAAGAGGAGCAGAACAGTACTGCTGGTGTGTATGGAGTCACCCATTGTAGTAGAATGCACTGATTTCTGGGGCCCAGTGGAATCCTGTGTGCAGGACTTGAACTAGAACGAGTGTTAAGTGAGCACACTGGGACCTGTGGATAAGAACTCTGTAGGAAACGGTCTGTTCGTAACCGGGTTTGTAAATTGAGCCACTGCGCCGCGGTCTGAGTTTAATAATGCAGATGTCCCTCAGTCCACCCACAGGTAGCTTCTGTCAAATCCTAAGCTAATGCTGTAAGGGTTTCATAAACACACAGAAACCCTGGATGGAGATGGAACTAAACTTCAGTGATGACCCACTCCTGTGCAGGGTTGCTGTGTTCAAGATGTTATCTAACACAGTCGAGGGTCATCGTGGACAGAACGCCACTCCGTTACAGAATTTTGTATGAATTTTCAAATGTCTGCTTTAAAATTATAGAATTAAAATTAGAAAAAAAAAACTCCCCACTGTCCTTTTTGTCACTTAAGCATATCCGTCTATACGACTGAAAAGTATGTGTAATAATACACACAGTTAATTTGTTCAGAATGTTTTGTAAATGTATATTATAGTTATTACAGTTAGTTAATGTTGCGCTAGATTGAAATTAAAACCAAATTCAAAATTGTCTGTCAGCATGCAGACACACCAGACGTAAGCTGTAAACGCTGTGGAAGTGAGTTAGTTATCCAGTCCCACACTCCTCTTCTGATTCCATTGTACTGTCAACTAAACGCTGGATGTAAAAACACGGGTTGAACAAATGTTTGCATCCTCAAAAGTGTGCAGCTCGAGTGTTTTCGTGGCACGAGGAGCGGCCGACACTTTGACAGCAGCGAGTCCAGGAGGGACAAAGTAGGACATCAAGTTCAGACGTGACCAGGCTTTTGTCTTCAGCAAGAGAAACTGGGTGTCATAAAACGTGTTCAGGCGAAAATATTAAGCTGCTTGTAGGTGCAAAGCAGTTTTGAATACTCCCATCTAGATAGAAAATAACCCATATTAATTGTGTATTATCTGTTTCAGAGGGTCATAGTGTTGTCTTGGGGACACCTTGCCAACATTGGAAGGTGTTGTTTTTGTGTTTTGTTGTTTTGTAATTTCCTTCTATAATTTTTTAAGATGTTTTAGGGCATAGAAGGAAGCATCTAAGCACAGTGGTCACAATTTCAGTTTCTCATTTCCTTTTTTTTAAGGTTTTTCTCAACAAGTGGTTACACAGAGTTGCTGGGATATTGCCACAGGTCACTCACATGTCTCTCTCTCACCTTCTCCCACCACGCCAGTGCACCCGATGTGGCAGGAACCACTCGCCATCCCTGGTGGCAACCGCCAGTCCCCCATTGACATTGCTGTGCGCAACAGCATCTTTGACCCTCATCTCAGGCCCCTCGTCGCCAAGTACGACCCGCGGACGTGCCAGCAGATCTGGAACAACGGCTATTCCTTCCTGGTGGAGTACGATGACACGATGGATAAATCCAGTGAGGCCCCGTGTCACGTTTCTGTTGTTGTTTCTTGTGCTTCTCACCTCCTGGTTCCAACACTTTGCCCCTTTTTTTTTTTTACTTGTTCATTGTGTTGGTGCAACTGATAGCGTGAGGGTATCGGTTACCGGGTTACTTGGAGCACAGTAAGCTGCACACTTTCTCGTCTTTCTTCTTTGTTTGCCCTCCTCCCCTGTACTTGTGTAACGTTCATAAGCAACTTTCCAAAGGAGGATTAGGTAACTGACCTTGTGGTCTTTCTCCCACAGTGAAATGACCACAGTTTTAGGCCTTTTAGTTAAGACTCTTGGACAACTTCTCACATCTCAAATTGCTAGTCACATTAGTTGGTGGTCATTTGTTTATTGACATAAAACAAGTGGTTTACAAATCGATATGAAAGGAGAGCCAGTAAATGTATGTATGGTGCTGTGTGCTCCTGCCGCTGACTTTCAGTCGAGGCCCAGCAGCAGAGGTGCTCCCCGTAGAAGCTGTGTGCTCCTGTCCTGTCCTGTACTTTGGGGGGGGACAGTGACATGCCGGGTGCTCAGGCTCAACATGTCCCTTTGTGTTGACACAAAGGGCCAGTCCCCGAGCCGCACCTGACCTCCTTTTTAAACACACACACTAACACTTTTCCAGGCTCTGGAAACAGCCAGACTCTTTTCTGGGGGTCAAATACTAGTCTCTTTGGGGGGGGGATATCTGGCAAAACTGACTTGCATTTTAACCCTTTATTTTGCTGTGCATTTGAGGTGAAGTACCCAGGTAATAGTACAGCTGCAGGGCTGCATATAAAAGTAAAAATGCAACCTTCTACTTCTGACAGGATCTTAAAGTGGATGTTGGACGGTGTTATTTTTATTTCCTTTGTAGTATAACCCCTTTGAATATGTATTTGCCTGTTCTGAATGTAATATTTGTTTTTTCTTTAGTGTCTTGGACAGTGAATAGATGTTTGTTCTACAGGTGATGGAAAAAAGGCAACTTTTTCTCCCTCTAATGTAATCCACAATGTGGAAATGCTTGTTCGGTTAGTTTTTATTAGATTATCTAAAACAGGACTTGTGCTTATTTAATTTAACTGAACTGGCCAGTGACCATGAGCCTGGCAGTAGCTGAGCACGGCCTGCGGTCGTCCAGCTCTGTCCAGGGACGTTGACAGGCTGGCGTGAACCCTGTGAACTTTGCTCATTGCTCCTCCAGCAGTGCGACATCAGCTCAGTGCATCTGAACTGTTGGCTGGTTAAAGGTACCTTTGATGCAGGCTGTCCCCATGAGTCTGGTTTGCTATCCCCTGCGTGATGTCAGAGCTTTAGTGTAGATTTGTTGGACAAACAAAAGATGGATTTCTTTACATTCCTATCTATATTGATTTGTCCAGAATCTGAGATTGTGTGTCTGAAAGATAAGGGTTTTCTTACCGACTTGGCACACAGACAGTGCGGTTACTGTTTTTCTGTTTTGCCTCTGGATTCTGATACTTGTGTCCAGTTACCACATTTGTTTTCTTCCCTTTGTACCCTTGAAAGGACAGAGTCCCAGCTGGAGGACGGTGAACACAGTGGTTTGTGTGCTCGTGTGCCACCCAGCTGTGTTCAGTTCACATGCCAAGTCCAGCTGGGTTCCCTCTTTTACTTGAGCACTGTTTTTTAAACTACTGTTGTTTTTAGCTTTGAAGTTTCTCCTGTCGGCCTCTGCCAGCTCACCGCGGTTACAGCAGGGCTGGCAGTGCTTTGTTGTACGGTTAACCAGGGTACAGCAGCTCTTCGGTTTCACACGGCTGCCACCTCTCCCCCTCTCTGTCTCAGCGCTGAGCGGCGGCCCCCTGGAGGACCGATACCGGTTGTGCCAGTTCCACTTCCACTGGGGGGAGAACAATGCCTGGGGATCTGAGCACACCGTGGACCACCGCCTCTACCCTGCTGAGGTGTGTGTGAACTGTGCAGCTGTGAGCCCACTGGAAAGGCTCTGTATGGTGTCACATCACTCATCTGCTGCCCTGCTGCTGAACCTGTTCTTGGCTTTGGTTGCACATCTGCTTTTGTGTGTTACCACAGTACTGGAGGCTGTTTGTGCCTGTCCAGCAAGTCTAAGTTGGCTGCTTTTTCCTGTAAACATAGTAACTCTTAGAAACTACTAGCACCTCATGGTTAAACACGGTCTAGTTTGTTACTTTTTTCCCTCCGGCAGAGCTGGTACGTTTTCATGCTGGATATGTTTGTGTTGTATAAGAATATTCTGTCAGGTTTGTGATCCCTTGTGGTGCCAAATTCTGGAGTCATGACAAAAGTGGAACTTTTGTGAGTGAAATCCTACTGTTAACACGACTTTGAAGCCACTTTTTGTCCACCCACAGCTCCACCTGGTCCACTGGAATGCAGACAGATACAGCCTGTTTGAAGAGGCCGTGATGGAGGAGAACGGACTGGCAGTCATCGGCGTCTTCCTTAAGGTGCCCGTCACATTTCGCTGTGTGCAGCACAGGCTGGGCGTACCTGCACGTGACACACCTGAAATATACCCTCTGTGGAAAGGAGGGCCTGATTGCTGAGTTTGACACCTTGTAGCTGCACAGCTCAACTGGTTGACCAGTTTGATACATCACACCATCAGATTGTTCATTCTTGGTTAATGTGTCGATTAGCTGCAAGTTAAACAGCTTAATTTTGTCTGCGTTTAGGTGGGGAAAAGACACGAGGGTCTGCAGAAACTGGTGGACGCTCTTCCGGCCGTCAGACACAGGGTGAGCTTCTCCGTCCGGATTCACTTCCTTCAGCATAAACTGCGAGATGAACGGTACTCTGTGAAACCGCTTTTGTTGTGCGAGATGTTCCAAAACGGCATCCACGGGTAACGTTTGTGGCCGAGGGTTTCTGTAAAGCTGAAAAATACTGACCTGCCAGGGTGAATAACCAGGCATTTTTATCATTTTCACTCAAACAAAAACATTTTATAAACACCTGCCAATGACTACATTATAACTTTACTTGCTGGATAAAATGATGATATTATGAGATTTTTGGTCTCAAAATGAGACTATGTATATCTATAAAGCTCAGTGTCCCTTTGTTTATGCACAGCTTTGTTTTTCAAGCCACAAATTTTGAAATTTGGCACACAGGTACTTCTCCTCATATTAAATGAGGTTTTTGTCTAATCGACTTTGTTAAACTCCAAAAAGGCTGCTTACTGTTTTGAAGATTTGATCTCTGACAAGGCTTAGAGAAGCAGGAGTAGTGACTCGAAGTAAAGATGCTGACTGATTTTCTTGCTGCACATTTGTACTTTCTCACTGAAAGACACAAATTGGAAGATCATGTTTGGTGATATATAATTTATTACTGTCTGCACGTAACTGCTCACACCAGACAGACACACGTTCTCTCACACATGCATACACAAATGTACTAAACTCAAATTTTTCATTTTAAAATTAAATTAGTTACTTGGCACTGCACACATTTGAAGGTACAATTAGATGATATACTATAAAACAGCACTAACATTAAATATGTACTAAATACAACTACTTCGGTGGTAAAATAGTTTACTGATTGTGTAATGCTTTGTTACTTTTTATTTTTCCACCACTGCAGCTTTTGGGCTCGGTCAGCACTGGGTGACTCTGCTATTAATAATATGATATGAGTAATATAAAAATGTGGCACGAACAGTCGAGTAAACGTGATGCCCTCTTGTGCCCAGCACAACAAACTGCTGTATTTCAGTGTTTCGGAGCAGTTTCAGTCCCCAATCCATCTGAGGAATGAAGCGGGTGTTTGTGGTTGAAGCAACTCCTGATCTTCTCTCTGCTGCAGGACAGCATGGTGGAGTTCACAAAGTTTGATCCCAGCTGTCTTCTGCCCTCGAACATGGAGGAATACTGGACGTACGCAGGATCGCTGACCACCCCGCCGCTGACAGAGGCTGTGTGCTGGATCATCCTGAAGCAGCCCATTGAAGTCAGCCATGACCAGGTGGGCGAAAGCATGAAAACATAAACAAATTTGGCAGATGGGGGCAAGAAAGACGATGCGAAATGTGTATTTCCATATACAGCAAACTGAGGCAGGTGTTAAACAGTCGTGGTCGTAGGTTCGGATGGACATCATTTTTGTAAAGACGTATCCAGCAATACAAGGGGAGAAACGTTTACGAGGTCATAAGACAATGACTGCACTCTAGCATGGGATGTTTTTCAGCTCACAGACAGTTAATACAGGCTTCCCACATGTAACAAACACTGATTTTATGACTAGTGAAACCTGAAACTTGCATAACGGCTGCAGCCTTTTGAGAAACACTTCATAGAAACAGAGATGTCAGTGTAAATATGAGCTTTTGGGACACTAAGGACGACATAACGGGAGCAGCCCCAACCCCCCCAGAGCAGCGGCTTCTCCAGCGTGTTTCCCCTCGTCTCATAGTTAAGTGCCAGCTTGCAAATCTATAAGAAATCAAGTAACTTTTTGACAAAGTGCAAAACCATCTTCTTATCTATCAGTCTGAAACTAAAAGTTTCTAAAAAAGAAAGTAAAAAAAATTATAAAAACAATTATAACAATTACACACACACACACACACACACACACTAGTATAATTAAGGTGTGTGTGTGTCAGTTTCAACAGTCATAAATAGTTTCTACTGAGCACTTTGCAAAGCGTGTATATATGTATGTATATATAAAATTGTGAATATTGTCTCATTGTTTTAATAACTGTTTTGTACAGAAGGTTTAAAGTATAGATATGTAGGTTATATTTTATAATGCAGAAATTTACAATAAATTTAAAAATGGTATCAATGGAATGTATTCATCAAAATAATAGCATTTTAAAAATGATCAATAATAGATTAAAAACTGGCAAATGAAATGTCAGTTGAAAAATTTACTTACAGAAGACTTTTTTTCTTTCCCTTCTCCCACTCATCAGTTATTACTTTCTTTTATTTTTGCTTTTTACGTTCTCATTTAACATTACACATCTAGCTGGAACCTGCTTTAGCGGGATATTTGTCATGTAAGTGGAGTTGTCGTGAACACTGAAATGTGTGTACGGACAGTTCCGGAAAGGCGGCGCAGGTTACAGAGTGTGAGCAGCTGTGATCTACAGCCATTTGTAAATGTCTGTTCCCGAGTCTCTCCGCCCTCTTGGATGCTTTATGTAGGGCAAATACTGCCCAGTTCCATGGCACCCTGTGCGTTGCTGCGAAGCGGGGGCAGCCGGCCAGCTCGATTTTGAACCCGACAGTCGGTTTAGCTCCGCCCACTTTTGTCCCTGTCATCCCTGGAACTTTAACCGTGCGCCTCTTCTCATCCAGCTGGCCGTGTTCCGGAGCCTGCTCTTCACGTCCGCTGAGGAGGAGGTGCAGAAGAGCATGGTGAACAACTTCCGCTCCCAGCAGCCCCTGAAGGGGCGTACCGTGCGCTCCTCTTTCTCCCCATTCCTGCCCCAAACCCCACCAGCAGAGGGCGCCAGCAGCGGGGCAGACAGGACTGAAGCATAGCAGGACTCCACACGTAACCATCTGAGGGAGGTAGCACTGCCTCTTTAGACTTTAAACTTCTGCCACAGAGCCAGGGCTGCACAATTGTTGTTACATTTGACCAAAATAACTTGTTTCTCACATTTCTACCATGAATCTGTTGCTACTGTCTCCTATTTAATGTCATAAATGTGTTTTACTGTAATATAGCAGGACAGGTTGTAACCAGATGCCTTAATGACCCAAACTGTGAGAGAGTCATGTTAGAGGTGTTTCTTTAAACGCACATTTCACTGTAAGACAGTATTGAGACTAAAGTGCCTTCATCACATTAGGGATCAGATGCCATTAGACCCGGTGCACGAGTTCAGTGTCAGCTACAGTTCTTCACATTTAGCAGCAGTATATAACCTGGGTAATGTACACGCAGTCGACGGACCGTGAATTTTGTTTGCTGCTCTGCCTCCGAGATGCTGCAGGTGTCGAAAGTCGTCATATCTTGCTGCACGTTGTTCTCCCAGCCCCACCGTCCCCGTCATGTGTGTGGAGGTGGACCGTCGTCCTTCAGTTCCCACCCTCACAACGTGGACCACGCTGTGCAGGCCGATGCTCCCTCCTATGGGTGGAGCCTAACCCAGGCGTGCTTTTCAGTGTGGTCGTAGCAAACGGGTGCCAATAAGATGTCCAGTGGAGCACTCTGGCATCCAGCCTGCTGTGGTCTTCAGGGTGTATTGATCGCTAGTCTTTTGTTTGATCCATAATGACCAGCAGCGTTATGGACCACACACACACACACACACACACACACACACACACACACACACACCCCCTTTCTGCCTGAGGAACCCAGATAGCGAAGTGGTTAGAGCACCACAGCTCTGGCTGTGAAAGGTCCAGCAGCAGCGCAGCGGGTCACTGTGAGCCTCAGGGTTCCCTTCATGTCTAGGCTTGGCCTCCTCAGGACCGAGCAGTTGGTAGGGGGAAGGCGGGGTAGGCAGATGCAGGGTCTCATTTGTCCCTGCTGTGTGTTTGGTGGGGGCACATTCTCTGCCTCCTGATTGGCCCCCGCCTGTCTGGCACCACTGCGCCATTGTCTATGGACAAAAATGTGGGCCAGTCCTGGTTTCATTCTGCCCCGGAGAGCGAGCGAGCTGTGGGCGAGCGAGACGGGCGCATGGTTGTCTTTGTGATCATCAGAGAATAATGTTCTTGTGTAAACTGCCCCCTTCGTGGCCCCTTTCGCTGAATGGACCACCTGGGCCTGTTGGCCGCACTGCGGAGGCAGCCTGATGCTAAGCGGAGTGGAAAGTCCACATCGGCTTTCCCAGCAGTGCTGGCACGTTACACGCGTGTTTCCTCTCCGTGTTTGCGCTGTCTGCACTTCAGCGGTTGCCAGGTTAAAGATGGATCAACAGGTTATTAACGTCTCACTTCCCCAACAGGTTTTATGACTTTACTCAGGCCTGGAGCCCATTCTTTTAGCTCCCCCCCCCATTCCTTTATTTGCTGAGCTGACCCTATAGGCTTATTTTGTGCCTTCAGATTGAAGAACCTAGTAGGAATGTTTTCTACCTCCAAAACCTCATTTGAAAATTTGAGGCCCGTGCAGCTCTTGACAGGGTCTCGGATGCAGCGCAGCAACACACTAACACGTGCCGAAGTGTACAGGACGGTGCTAATGCTACAGGACGCACTCCTTGGCTCCCCAACTTACAAACCCCACTGGGAGCAGAAGTCTGTTTGCAATTCCGTTTTGTTTGTAAATATGACCAGTGACCACTCCGTCATAGTCAAATGTTGAATAGAGACGTTTCTCAATTTGTTCATTGAATAAAGGAATTGATTTAAGTTTTACTGCCCTGGAGACGCACAACATGAAGCAGGGAACACTGTGGTCGGGACCCCAGTCTGTTTCTAGACTATTATGAACTTGTGCACCATTGTTCCCATTCTGGCAACATTCACTTTGCTTTATTATGTATGCATTTAATAAAATGGTAGTAATAGTAGAGGCTGTAGAGTTAAGAGCAGGGCCAAGTATTAACTGTACCTCAATATATTCACTGGGCAGGTTCCATAAATACCCTGTGTGTGTTTCTGTGTGTTTAGCTGTAATAAGACATGCCGAAAATTTGTTTTGACATGTTTATTAACTTTTATAACCTACATTTAAATAAAACTGATTTTAAAGTGAATATAAAAATATTGTCTTTGAAAATTCATGTTTATAATCTCAGTTGTTGGGTTTTTTTTCCTGTAAATGTTGATGTTTGTCTTGTTAAGTGCGTAACTCACGAACACCAAACACAAGCTGTAAACAGTGTGGAATGGAGTTGGACTAAACTGGTGCGTTGGGTGCTCTTTACTGCCATCTAACAGCTGGATGTGGAAATGCGGGTGTTTTTTTAATTTTTTTTTGTGACCAATTAAAAGAAAATACTGTAAAAATAAAGAAAAATGTCTCTGAAAATTCATAATTCAAACACTGGTGAGATGTGGGGCCCAGAGCACCTACTGCTGTATGTTTTTCAGTTCTAATCCTGCTGACAGTGTAGGGTTTAGTGAGGGAAGTTTGCAAAATGCCAAATGTAAAGCCGCTTCAAGCGGACCAGCAGGAAGATGAACCTGCACGTAACTGGCATGTTGTATGTTTATTCTGTATTAAGTCCAGCTCTGTTCACACGTCGGTGTGGGAAGCGGAATCCCAACCGATTGCTGTATGTTTGTCTTCTGATTATTGCCACATTCCTGTTCCTCGGAATACAGGGCCAGAGCCACGCGCTGTTACTGCTCATGACGGCGGGGGGCCGCCGTGTTTGAATGATGAAATGGACATGTACTCAATAAATAAGAAATGTGTTGCGCCGATTCTGTTTCCGTCTCTGTGTTTGATGCAGTGAACCTTGGAAAAGTGTACATATTTTAGCTGGCATTATTAAGCCAGCAAACAATTTTTTTGCTTTATTTTGGTGTATTGAATGTAAAAGTGCACAGCCTGTACACAAAAATGTTAAAGCTACGGATAAAGCAGATTCATCTACTGTCGCTTCCTTGTGCTCAGTATCTGCACCGTGTGACTTAGCCAGAATGAAAATAAATAGCGGAGCAGTGAAAGGTGGAAGTGGGGAACATCGTACGCTCATCTGCTTGGATAGAGAAATGATATACTGCTCAGCAAAAAGCTTGGAATTTCAGCACAGCGGGGAGGTTTGATTATAGCCAACACCAGGGATGAGTAACCTGACCCCCCTGGTGTCAAAACCGCTGTCAGCTGCTGCTGTACGACGTCGATCTGGACGACCGTTTCAAAACTGTCTACCTGACATCTTCGTCCCCAAGTGACTTGTGAGTTTGTCGAACTGTTCATTCGTCCTACGCTCATTACAGGCGTCAAATCGAAATGTCCACGCCTTGCTTACATGCTGGCTTCCAGAAACGGACGTTACTTCAGTGCTGTAGAAAACGTGTGAATTTATACACAAAAAAAGAAATGAAAACTCACCAGCCAGACACGGTAAAACGGGTCAGGCCGAATTCTGCGCTGCCGACGAGGATGTCGGCAGCAACTGGCTTGAAATGCACACAATTGCAACCGGTGTATAAAAGACGGTGTGTCGGACAGCTCAGTGGGCGCAAGTGTGGATTCTCACCGCAGACCTTTCGCAGCCGCTGTTCTGCATCTCGGACGACTTAACCTCACAACTGTGAAAATATTGTAATAAACAATCAAACTGACTGACTGCAGCGTGGAGGTGCGTGTTGTTTGAAATGCAGATAAAAGAAGCGGTCAGAAGCGTGTGTTCGTGCCAAACATCCAGCTCTTTTGGGACGTCGCAGACGGAGACGTGACCAGTCGCCTCTGCGTTTGGGAGGACACCCTGGTCCAGTACTAGAGGGTCCATTGTTCTGTCCCTCGAAGGGGGGAGACCGTCTCGGGGGGCCAGGGTGTAGTACTGCGGTAAAGGCCGCTGGGGCTGAGAACAAACGCGGAGCAGGCTGGGTCATGTCACCGCAGAGCCGCAGGAAGCGGCCGAAAATTCATCTGTTTGCTGTCCTTGGCCTGGGACTTCTGAGGAGCCGGGAAGTGGCCGCCTGTGTCCCCCGGGCTGCGGTTTCCCAGCATTGTGGGAATTCTTCAGAACCTGCAGCTCTTTGATTCGAGTGAGAAAACAAACTGTGCGGTGAGGCGCACTTAAAAGCCGCCGTGCCGCACCGGGCTGTCCCTCTGGGGTCACCTGGTCGTGTCTCGGACGTTCTGCGCGTCCCGCGCGGCATCTGTGGCCGCAGCTCCTCCGTCCTCCGAGGGACACGGCTGATGCCAGGCAACGAGTCGTCCGGCTGGGTCACGCCGCCGTTTTCTCGCGCGGTCGCACGTCCAGGTGAGCTGCTCGGGCTGCGGTTCACCTGTGTCGTTTTTTGTCAACTGGCTGATTAAAGCACGTACGTAAAGCGGCGGGAAAACCGGCGTAAACAGGAATGTGCGCCACACGTGCTTTCCTCAGAACTCGCCGCTTGTTTATTTTCCCCACTGGGGGCGCCGCCTGCCTCTCTCTCCCACCCCTACGGACTCCCTGAGAACAGAGCAGCCTCACCGGCGCCACCAGGCAGCAGCGGAGCCGTGGCCTGCCAGGGTGTGGGTGGTCCCGTGTCTTGCCCCCGAGAACGGTCACATGTCCCCGCGGCTTGGACTCGACTGCGTGGGTCACCTGAGCGCCAGCGAGGCGCAGGACTGTGTGCAGCTGGTCACCCTACAAACACACACCGTGGAAGATGTGGCGTTCGTCAGCGGTGGCCGCCACCATTCAACCAAACTGGCTCCACCCCTCGAGACCCCGCCCCGCCGACCCCCCAGAGCGCCCCTGTGGCGACTGCCATTTAATACCCCCCAGACTGTGCAACTCCATCATTTTGGGCCAGTTCTCTATTGACAGAGAACGTCCTGCACTGTTTAGGGAAGGGGCCAACGCGGTTAACGCACCGGCTGTGGCTGCGGTCACAAAATTCGACATAAACGTGCCGATGTTCCTCTGCAGTTGTGCCAATTTCTGCCCATCTGTCCGCGCTGGAGGTCTGTCCTGCCCGTGGTCTCTGCTGTCTATTTCAGCACCAGTGCACTCTGGGATGCAGCCACCGCAGGCCCAGCATGAGACAACAGCGGCTGCAGAGGAGCACCATTAACAGTTTTAGTGTCGACTGAGCAGTTTAAGCCATTTATTGTACTGCTGGGTATTTTACCGGGGTAATTTAAAGTAACTTGGTGGCTGCAGTGCTACTCGGCGGTTTGACAGCCACTTCTCCGGAGCAACTCAGTCCTTTCATTTGCATTCATTTCTCACTCCTACCGTGAGCGGGGGTTGTGTGTTTGCGTCCTGCCCTGTGGCTCGACTTCTGTCTTCTGCCTTTCTTTATAAATAAAGTGTAATCCAGCAAAATGGGCCAAAAGTTAGAAAAGCCTGTGAGAAAATTGAAAAGAAGGTAATTCGCCTTGAAAAGCACGGAAGGGTAGAACTGAATATTTAAGCGATTAAAAGAATTGAAAGAGGCGAGTCGCCCCCCCACGGCTCACAGTCGACTGTTCTCTTCAGTCTTCAGTTCATTTTAGTAAATCGTCTTCTTTACTTTAAATTTTTTTCTTCACTTAACATAAATTTCATAACTGAATCAATGACTGTAAAGTCGGAATCCCTGGTCTGTCTTTCCCTCTCGCTCGTGTCTCTGGACAGGGCTGATCTCCCTGTTGTGAAGTGTGTGTGTGTGTGTGTGTGTGTGTGTGTGCGTGTGTGAGGCAGCTTAAGCCACATGCCCCGTAGAGCCCAGCGATCCCTCGTCAGATGCCACTTTCTCAAGAGAGAAAAAAAATAAATCTAAATAAATAAGACAGAAATACAACAGCCACACGAGAGTAAGCGGCCGAAATTGCTTTCTGTGCGCGTGTCGCTCCAGGGAGCTGCTTCCTGCCCCGATCCTCACCTGGACACAGGAAATTGCGGCGCCGCAGATGTCTGAGCGCGGGGTTCGAGGCACAGCTTGCCACCCCTCCCCGGTGTCGCACCCGCTGCCCTGTGCCCCCCGCACGCGCTGCTCAGACGTTGCCGTGGCGACCCCCGGGCACCGCGGTTACGGCGCGTAAGAACTACGGAGCCGGGACGCTAACCCTGGTGTTTCGGTGTGTTCGGTGATCGCGGGGGGTCGCTAGGGGGCGCTCTCGCTCCTTCCGCGCAGCGCCCGGCGACTCAGCCTGCAGCATCATGGGGGGGCCCGTGACGCGCTACTTAAGCGCGCGAGGAGAGGTGTCACGTCGCGTCTCAGCCGGGACGTCTAGCGGTCTCGCGCACGGCTCCGGTGTGGCACGCGCGTCCCGCTGAAAGCGGCGCGGACATCGCGGTTCGGCGGCGACGAGCGAGCAGAATCTCGAGGAGGGGAGAGGAGAAGAACGAAGCGGCGACGCGATGTCGGGCTTGAAGAAGCGCAATTCGGGCTCGTCGGCCGAGCGCGAGGAGGAGGAGCGCCAAGTGACAGAGAAGATGCTGTGCGGCGGCGAGAACGGCAGCACGAGGCTAAGCGGGGGCGACGCCGCGGGGGGTCCGCTCGCCGGCGCGGGTGCCGACGCCGGCGAGGACACGGTGGTGCTGAAGCGGACCATCACGCTGCTGAACGGCGTGGCCATCATCGTGGGCACCATCATCGGCTCGGGTATCTTCGTCACCCCCACGGGCGTCCTCAAGGAGGCGGGTTCCGCGGGGCTCTCGCTCGTCGTGTGGACGGCGTGCGGCGTCTTCTCCACCGTGGGAGCGCTGTGCTACGCCGAGCTCGGCACCACCATCTCCAAGTCGGGCGGCGACTACGCCTATATCCTGGAGGTGTACGGCTCGCTGGCCGCCTTCCTCAAGCTCTGGGTGGAGCTCCTCATCATCCGGCCGTCGTCGCAGTACATCGTGGCCTTCGTGTTCGCCACGTACCTGCTGAAGCCCATCTTCCCCGCGTGCCCCGTGCCCGACGTGGGCGCCAAGCTCGTGGCCTCGCTCTGCATCCGTGAGTACCGCCCCGCGGGGAAGCGGGGTCACCGGGCCGGAGGGAACCGTGCCGGGTTCACGTGGTACCGGGCGTTCGCCGTGTGTTGGGTCCCCCCCCCTTTCTTTGTTCTTTGTTCTTTTCTTTTCTTATTTTCTACAAGTTTTCCTGGTTGTCGCGTTCGGAACACGTGTCCGGAAGCGGCTCTCTGGGGGATAAAATCGTCTCGAGCTCACATCCAGCGCTGTTGCATCAGCGCGGCGGTTGACGCAATCACGTGCGCGCGCGCCCCCGTCTACAGGTGCGCGTGCCGCGGACACATCCCGCAGGAGTCGGTCTCCTCGGCAGTGACGAAAGACGCGGTATTCATTTGTTGTAACTAAATGTGAAACAAGCGACTAATAACCGACTTTATTCTGGGGGGGGTCCTCACCTGCAGACTGCCCCCCCCCCCAAGTTGGGAGGTTCACAAACAAGAGGGGGGGCTCGTTTGTCCCTGACATGTCACTGCTGGGTCTGTGATGGAGCACTACAGGGGGGGTCTCTGCAAAAGCCCCCCCCCCCACTGCCCTCCCCCTTCAGCATTTTTACAAATAAATATATTGGTCACTGCTGTTCTGTCCAGGCCCATTTACCCTGAATCACCCTTCGTACCCATGTCTGTGAGGATCTGCCAAAGCTTTGTTAGCAACACAATCCCATCTGATCCTTTTAAGAGTTGCTCTTCAGACAGACGTGACGTCACCATGAGCCCGACAGTGGCTGCGTGTCCTGCTCTGGCCCCCATCGTCATTAGGGTCTCCTAGAGAGGCTCCTGTTCGTGGTTGGGTTGTCAAAAAGCCTTCAGTCAGTGTCCCACTTTCAGTTGTACCACAGTGAGCTCTATGCAGGTGACAGTCACGTGTGACAATGGTGCTGTGTCCAGGGGGGGGGGGGTTGGCTTGGTGTCCACTGACCAATGAGGTGGTGACAGACAGGGCTGGTAGCTCACAAAGGCCCAAGTCACACTATGGGCTCAGACTCCCTTGGCTGTTGTCCCCAGGGCCCCCCAAGTAGCAGTAACAAACATGGTGTGTGTGTGTGTGTGTGTGTGTGTGTGTGTGTGTGTGTGTGTGTGTGTGTGTGTGAGAGAGAGAGCAGTGACCCTGACCCTCCCCAGGGCTGAGAAGTTAACCTCCACCTGTGGCTGTGAAGGTGAGTCGCAGGTGGCAGCGAGTGACAGGGATGTCCCCTCTCCCAACACCTGTGCTGTCGGTTGAATAAGGCAGCCCTGAAGTGTGACACTCAAAACACGCCCTACACAACTGCCCCCCACCCAGTTCAGCCCAACAAAAAGAGTAAACATGGAGTAAACACTCACGGGACGGAGAAAACAAACAGACGGAAAATTTATGTGTAGAAACTTAATTATTCATTGTGGAAAAAGGAGGAAATGACGCCGGTCGTGTTGACGGTTCCGGCCGATCACCACGGTCGACCGACCTCAGTCTGACCCCGGGAGCATCTCGGCTTTATGACCCTGCGGTGTAAATGGCTGAGCCGCTGCGAGTAGCTTTACGCTGTTAAGTCGCTTTACGGAAAAAAATGGCCAAATGAATGAATGTGAAAGTCTTTCTGGGCAAACAAAGGGAAGAAGAAAGCCGAGGAAACGGGAAGTAAAGTCGTGTCTGGGGTCTCATTGGAACCGTGGGCTGTAATGAGTCGGGATTTAATATGCAGAGCCTGAGCCCTGGTTCCGTATCCGTGACCGTGAATCTTTTTTATATGTCTGTAATGACATCAGAGCTCAGCATCGTGAGGAGGACCAGGTCTGCTCATCTCCCACTGCTCCACCGCACCTGGAGGCCACAAGCTCGAGTCGGCGTGTTCTTTTCCCTCCTCCCGTCGACGCGAACGCCCAGCGCAGGAACGTGTCGGCGCACCTCCTAAATGCAGGGGGTCAGGGAGCAAAAAAAAAAAGGGCCGGTCAGAAGTACAAGTGGATTCTTTACGTTACGTTCGTTTATTTGGCTTTACTGGATGGGTGAGGTGGCTGAGTCGTGTCCCTGTTGCTGCCGGGTAGCAGGTGGCAGCAAGAGAATGATGCTTTCCTTCCAGCGCGTTGCATCAGCCAGCGGAGCCTGGAGGTCTGTGCTGAAAAACGAATAAAATGAGATGTCAGGAGGACAGGGGAGGCCAGTTGTGTTGATGAATCACTTGGGTTGAGGAACAATACTATAGCTCTCAGAACAGGTCTGGGCAAGAATATGGGCACCATGGAGAAATGTTACCCAGCCTGCACACTCCACCTCCCTCCCCCCCTGCCAAGCAGCTTGCTGAGATCAGGCTGGGCGGGATGAGCCGGGATGCCTCGTGCCCTCGGCGGCGCATTCCGCCTCCTGGCTGCGGTGTTTGTGACGTGCTGTAAATAAAGCACGGTGAAGAACCCTGGCCAGCGCTCGATGAGGGGTGCGGGAAGAAGCTGGACAAATTGTTCGCCGCGCAAACTGAAATGGTGTGCTAGTTGTCTTTGAGGAAAAAATGAACACAAAATACTTTTCAAAGTTTGTAACAATGAACAAGTTTGTAATCCGGGATCGACCGTCTGCTGGGTTTGTCACCCAGAGCGCACCTTCCTACTAGAAGAGAGGTGGCATTTCACTGCCCTGTGGTAATTTGCATGCCGCTCACAGACAGTTAGAAGTTGCAATAATTGGCTTCTGGAATGTGTCATGTCCCCCCCCCCCCAACCCAGCCACCACAGGGAACCCTTTGACTCGGTCTGTCCACCTAGATTAAGGCACAGAGAGAGGCCCACGAGTCTCCGGCCTGCAAGCGTGTTCATCTGGCTAATCCCCCCCTTCTGAGCCCCCGTCGTCCACTGGGCTCAATTTCTTTTAGTGTGGAGCCAGCAGAAACACACACACACACACACACACACACACCCACACACAAATGTCAGTCTGGAGTCAGAAACAAAGGCTTGCATGAATAAACCAAGTGGGAGGGTTGCCATCGTGAAGCGGCCCTCTGTCCCCCACCAGCGGTCGAGGGGGCTGTGTGACGGGTTCTGATCCCCGTCCTGTTCGGGCTGCAGTGTGTTTTCTGCTCTAAAACGTTTGTTAGTTAATCGTATTTAATGGCTGTCCGCAAGTGCAACTGTAGTGGCTGCCTGGGGGGGGCACTCATTAGACTGGGCTCCCCAAACAAAGGCCGCTGATCTGTCCTGTGGAACCGCTGTCTGCACGGCGATCTCAGGCTGTTGGAGAACATCTGGCGTGAGGAACACATACAGCTGTGAGACTTGCTTCTGTGCACTGTTGGAAGCCTTAAAGCATGTGGTTCACTCTGTGTGTGTGTGTGTGTGTGTGTGTGTGTGTTACAGTGCTGCTGACTGCAGTGAACTGCTACAGTGTCAAAGCTGCAACCAGGGTCCAGGATGCCTTTGCCGCCGCCAAGCTGCTCGCCCTCGGCCTCATCATCATCATCGGATTCGTCCAGATTGGCAGAGGTAGGTGACGCGGCAGGTGGCAGGCAGCAATGAATGAAAAGTCAGCTTTACCTGTTTGCAAAAAAAATGTCCACCAGGTAGACAGTTCTGGTTATGGGAAACCAGCAAGCTGGTGTGACTTTGGACAAAACGGTAGACAGTGACACTCAAAAGTCCTCATCAGTGAACTTTGGCTGATCTCTCTGTGTCTTTTTCCCCCCACAGACCTGATAATTCTCACAGGAGAGCTGAAAAAAAATTGGTTTAAAATTCAAATCATATTTTTGTAGACTGTCAAATGCATCTGGTGTGGGTGTAGCAGCCCGTTTTAAACGGCTGGTTAGTTTTTCTCTCACTGGTGACCAGAAGACGCAGAAGCAGTCAGCGACAGCCTGGGGGGGGGGTGCAGGTGGCTTGTGTACAGTTGGCCCCCAGCGGAACGGAATAGAGACTGAATGTGTAGAGGATTAAGCTGAGCTGCTGGAAAGGCCAGAAGCCGCGGGGCTTGGGGGGGTGGGTAACCGAACGGGACTGAGCAGGTAAACGGGTTGAAGGGTTCGAGGGTGAATGTTTGTGACATCTTTCCTCTGAGGGCATCTTCTCCGATGTCACCACAGAATTCCAAGGTTAAATGTCGTCACTTGTTGGTCTGCGAGTGGGAGCTGTTGTTTTTTTTTCCTACATTTTAAACTTTGAACCTCCCTTTAGTAAAACTTTTAAGTGCACAGATATCAGTCAGACAGTGTGTGGCTCTCATGGAGTTCGCCTGCTGAACACGGTCCAAACGGGGGCTGCTGGGCCAGAACAGTGGTGGCTGTTGTTCTGACAGCCCGATGGGGGGCTTCGCTGGCAGACCTGGCAAAGGGCTGAGCCACCCCCATTCTGTCTCTGGCAAAGGAGGTGTTACAGACCCCGGTGTGTGTGTGTGTGTGTGTGTGTGAGGGTCTTTATGTATTCCTGCCTACCCCCCCCCCACCCCTTAGTGGTGAGTGAGCTTAGGGTTGAGCTTCCTACTTCATTTTTTGTCTGACGCTGTCATAAAGGAGTGTGATGGCTGGGTGTTCCTGCTGTGCCAACCCCACAGTCGTCCCACCCTTCTGAGCAGAGAGCTGCCCAGACCAGTGCAAACTGCCCGCCCGCTTGTGTGCTGTGGGCCACATCTGCTCTCCTGCTGGGGGTGTTTGTGATGTGTGCATTGAAGGAGGGGTTCAGTGAGAACTTGAGTTACAGGTGGGTCCACATCATGAACACAAAGATCTCTGCTGGATGCATCATCTCAGCTGTTTGGCTGCAGAGTAGGAAATTTAGTACCTTCTGTGTGTGTGTGTGTGTGTGTGTGTGTGTGTGTGCGTGCGTGTGCGCGCATACACGCCCTTTGCCCTCCCCTCCAGCCCATTATCTGGGCTGCTTCTTGAAGATAAGTACAGTTGCCAGCATAAAATGGAAATTGAGGCTGTAGTACTGTACCCTCCCCCTCTCCATTGTGTGAAGTGAAGCTGTATGATATTTTCACACTTCACTTTATTTGCACATTTTTAACAATTAAAATTTTTTTAAACTCCAGAGTCTAGCATGTCGTGACCTGCTTGGCCGGGGTCAGCTGGGCGTTAGGTGTGTGTCGGTGAAGGTTGTTGCTCTAATGTTCAGACTGGCAGAAAAAGTAATTTCAGTAAGTAAGGAGCAGGTAGTGTAACTACACATGGTTAACCTGTTCAAATACTCAGCCTAATTTGTTTTTGCACACACACACACACACACACACACACACACACACAATGAGAACAGGCTGTCCTCTGTGTATTGGGAACATTAGAACCTTGGTGGCACGACCCCGTTCCCACAGCCTTTATGCTCAGTTAGTCCTCTGCTCCCGATGACCCTGCAGGGACAAACACGGGTCATTGGGATCAGAACAGAACATGCCTTTCCAGGTTTTGTACACTTAATATTTTTTTAAAAAACATTTTACCGTGGAACGTGCTTTGGAACGACTGCAACAAACTGCGATGCCACTCAAGACCTCCTCGCACATTTCTGTGTGTGCGCCGCGTGTGTAACCAGAGAACACACACCACGCTAACGTCACACACTCTTGCACCCAGATGTGTAATGATAGGAATTTTTTAAAACAAGGTCTCTTTTCTTCCTCTTTTTGGTTTGTGTGTCATCCTTGTTTGTTCATAACTGCAGCAGTTTGATGCTGAGACCCTCTGGGTTTCTTCCTTGAGCGACGTGCGTGTGTGTGTGTGTGTGTGTGTGTGTGTGTGTGTTTGGAGCCACCGAGTCCTCATTCTGTTTGCCTGGTGCAGCTGAGAGTCATGTGACCAGGCGAATGGAGGTCAGATGCTCAGAGTGCAGCCACCATGGGTCAGGAGGCAAGCGGTTCTCAACGGGTCCCGTGAGACCCGAGTTCCTGCTGAAACAACAAGCCAGAGACTTTGTTCTGTCCGAAAGCCTCTTTAGGGCACGTGGGTGAGGAATGTGCCCTCTCAGCATCCCTCTCGCCCCACACGGCACCGATTAAGGTCCTCGTCGCTGTGCTGAACTTGGGGGTCTTGGCGGGGATGGGGGGGGCAGAGGCATGGGTGTGTGCGTGTGTCTGTCTGTGTGTGAGAGAGTAACTTCTGGAAGAGGTAACTTTGTTCTCCCTTCACCATCTCAGGCGAAACGGAGGGCCTTCTGCCGGAGAACTCGTTCAAAGGCTCGAACGCGGACTTCGGGAACATCGGGCTGGCGTTGTACAGCGGGCTGTTTGCGTACGGCGGCTGGTAGGTTGGACCCCCGCTGGTGCCTCTCTTCACACGTGCTTCTGACATTTTGTGAGAAAAAGCCCCCTCCCCTCCGTGCTGTGCGCTGCCCGTTTTGCATGTAACCCACACACTTCCGGGCGAGTCGTTCCCCCTCGGACACGCGGTGCCTTTCTCGCCACGGCAGTTTCGCACCTTTCCTGCCTAAAAAAGTTTTAGAAAAGTTTGTTTCAGAAAATGCTCTCGAAACACTTCCAGGTCGATTTCACGGTACGTGTGACTAACGGCCTTTACGTGAACACAGCAGACGCGCTCAGGTTTCTTCTGGCTTTGGTGGAATTGTTTTGTCTTTGTTACGCAGAGCTGTGCTGCCGAGCCGCCGCCAGTCCGATAAGCATGTTGACTAAAGGAGGTCACGATGGAGACAAAACAAAAATAATTTCCGGCCATTTTTTAATAATTATTTTTATTAATGTCTTTCCACCGCTTGAAATATTTTGATCAACTTCTTGTCTTTTTTTTTTTTTTTCTCCCCACTTCCTGCAGGAACTATCTCAACTTTGTCACGGAGGAAATGATCGAGCCGTACAAGTGAGTGTTTCTTCACTACTTCTGGCCTTTTCCAGCTTAAACATGCTGAGTACGACGATGTCCCCCGATAACGGTAAAAAAACAAGGTAAATTAAGGTAGGTAGCTGTAAGTTGCTTTGGAGAAGAGTGCTGGCCGAATAACCGCAAGGCCCTGACGTCGGGGTGTAGAGCAGCAGGGTTTAAACGTTTGTTTGCAGATCCTTTAGCAGTTTAGTATTCCGTCCACGTCGGTCATGTTTTTGCTTTCGGCATCAAAAGTACCTCACGGGTCGAAAGCGTGAGGGGTGAGATGATGTGACCCGACGTAATCCACCCCTCTCCGGCCCCCCTTGAACAGGAACCTTCCGCGCGCCATCATCATCTCGCTGCCCATCGTCACGATCGTCTACGTGCTCACGAACCTGGCCTACTTCACGACGCTCAGTCCCGAAGAGATGCTCGGCTCTGAGGCTGTCGCTGTGGTGAGTCTCTCCGTGTCCGGGCAGCGTTTTGCACGACACGCTCGCAAAGCGCCACGTCGCCCCAGACGCGCACTTTTGTTTTTGGTGGGTTTTTTTTCGTCTGTACCCTACAATCGGTTCCTTGGTCCCAAAGTTCACCCCGGTGAAACCCGAACGCTTGATATTTAACAGTCACGTTTACTTTAAATACAAACTGATCTGTAAAAATTTACTTTTCTTTTTTTGTTAGACTGTCCCTCCAATGTATTGGAAAAAAGGGAAACGCTGGTCTGGCCCCACCTGTGTCCCTCACACACTCATGCCGGCGCTCCTTCCACAGCGTCGCGCTGCTGTGTGTGACGGACAAACAGAAACTGTGTTGCGTTTACAGACGGAAAACAGGCCCCAGCTGAACTGAGCTTTTAGAAAACAGTGTTTAGGGATTTCGGGGTGTAACCTTCTCACGCTCACTTTGCAGGATTTTGGAAACTTCCACCTGGGCCCGATGGCTTGGATCATACCGGTGTTTGTGGGGCTGTCCTGCTTTGGTTCCGTCAACGGCTCCCTGTTCACCTCCTCCAGGTATGGCACACACGCTCAAACACCTTAAATGGGTACGCAGCGGTGGCCCATTCAGTGACTTCACACAGGTCACTGGGTGTCTTGTTAATATCTGGTAAAGGGAACGATGAGGTCCTGGCAGCTGAAGCTGTGCTGGTTTAGTGTGGTGTGGTGGGTCAGCCCCCTCTCCTGTGTTTCAGGTTGTTCTTTGTAGGTTCTCGAGAGGGTCACCTGCCCAGCCTGCTGTCAATGATCCATCCCAGCCTGCTCACCCCGCTGCCCTCGCTGATCTTCACGGTACATTGCGCATGTGGTGCTCCCCCAAGGCCTTGTTAGCCAGCCTGATCTTCAGAGCTTTCCTCTCTTTGCCGTGATTCTCTAGAGGTGTAATAAGGTGCTCTAAATAACCTGTCTGCGGCTGCGTGTCGCCCAGCCAAATACCTCCTCTGTACCTCAGTGCGTTATTGCACTTTACTCTGGTTGCTGTGTGACTGTCAAGATGGCTAAATCCCTCGTGTCTCTCCCTTCCCAGTGCATCATGACCCTGATGTACGCCTTCTCCAACGACATCTTCTCCGTCATCAACTTCTTCAGCTTCTTCAACTGGCTCTGCATCGCCATGGCCATCATCGGCATGATGTGGCTGCGCTACAAGAAGCCAGAGCTGGAGCGACCCATCAAGGTGAGCCGGGCTGCTGTTGAGCTCGGGGACCAGGGCGGCGGGAAGTGTGATGGGAATCGGGTCAGTGTGACAGAGGAAGCGGAGACTTGGCAGCAGCACAGAGAGAAGTGGAGCATGAAACTGGGGTTGTGTGTATTTTATTGGGGACGGGGGCATTGAGGCAACATGACAGGGGGACAGAGAAGCTCTTTGTGTCCTCCATCCTGCAGACACTGAGTCTTTGTCCTGCGGTCATTGAAGGTCTTTGTGCTCCTTCCACTGCGATTGTGTCTGGTTGGGTGAAATGATGAGCTTTTAATGAAGAGCAGCAAGTGGATAAACTTTCCTAACCTGCTCATTTTTACGTTTAGATGATTGCTGTGGATGTCCAGCGTTTTACATGTGGGGCGTTGGCCCCGTGTGACACTCGCAGGGGTCAGTGGTCCGGTGCAGCGTGACGGTGTGCGAAACCTCATGAACTGTTTCATGGAGGCACCCACTTGATGGTAGTACAAGCACAGTATATTGGGGTCCCCGACTTGTTTATTTGGGACCGGCCCCCTGGTGTGTTACTCAAAGTTTGTAAGTTGTCAGCAAGGGATCAACTCTGCATGCAGCTACTGATGTCAGGATCACCGGGAAAAAACGTGGTATTGGACTTAACTCTGAGTAATACTCGTGAGCGTGTATCTGCTAAAGGCATAAATATAAATGTGAGCAACACGACAGCTCTGTAGACTAGAAGGCAATGGCTGGGTTTTTCCACACGTGAGCAGAGCAGCTCTCTCTTGCTCATGGAGACCAGACTGGCAGACGGCTTCTCCCACTGCAGAGTCGGGATGCCTCGTGCACCCGCCCTGCACGTTTGAAGCCCCTGGAAGCGGGATTTACGACAATAAATAAGAAAGCACAACAAAGAGCCCTGGCCAGAGGTAGAGCAGACTATCAAAAAACACAGGGCAGCGGTTTGAATTGGTATGCTGGCCCTGTTTATAAAAAATACTCAATCGATATCAAAAAAAGTTTGTAATGGAGAAGTTGGTCACTTGAAAGTCTGGGACCCATTCTTGTCCTTTTCCTGCCCCAGGTGAACATCCTGCTGCCAGTGAGCTTCGTGCTGGCATGCCTGTTCCTCATTGTGGTCTCCATTTGGAAGACCCCCACTGAGTGTGCCATTGGGTTCGGCATCATCGCCACTGGTGTCCCTGTCTACTACTTTGGCGTCTGGTGGCAGAACAAGCCCAAGTGGCTCCGGCAGATCATCTGTAAGTCGCAGAGTTGTTGGAGTTTGAACAGAAGAAGCGTTGGTGTGTGTGTGTGTGTGTGTGTGTGTGTGTGTGTGTGTGTGTGTGTGGGGGCACATGGTTAGGAGGCTGGAGTGTGATTTATTTTTATCCCGTGTCCCTCTGCAGTTTCCACGACAGTCGTGTGCCAGAAAGTGCTGGTCGTGGTGCCCCAGGAGTCCTAAAGCCTGTGTGGACTAAGAGCCCTTCTGTGCACGTGGACAGATCCCGAGTGGTTGCCCCAGTCCCGTCCGACCCCACCTCATCCAACACTGGAACGGCCACACCCCACCCCACCCTACCTTCCCTCTCTCCCACTCTACATCCAAACTAATACACTAGCTGGGGGGGGGGGGCTTTTTGTAGACAAGAGGAGATGGCTGGGGGGACAGAGCCTGGGCCAGGGTGGGATTAATTTCATAGGCACAGTATTAGAGTAATTCTGTCTGGAATCCAGTCATAAGATTCTGCTTTTCTTTCTCTTGTTTATATCTCGCGTTTTAATTGGCTGTTGCTTTTCACCTTTTGCGCTGCGCTAGTCCAGTATTTCGGCATCGAGGGCTGATCCTTCCCTTTCCTCCGGGTTTCTGCCTCCCTGTTGTAGCACTGAGACGCCCCTGTGGGGCCGAGGCCAACCCGCAGCGTGGGAGGAGCTGTGGCACCGAGGTGGGGCGGTCGGGGGAGGGGGGCAAGGTAGTGTCGCCATGGTGGCCAGGTCTGTGACAGTATCTCACGCACCTTGTATGGTCTCCTCCTGCGGCACGTCGGACGCGGTTCTGCGAGGGATGGTGTTGACGCCTCGCTCTCCTCACCTGCGCGGCCCGTGGGAGACGGTGGAGGCCCGCAGTCGCAGGCTGGTGGCGGCTTCCTCTCACTCTGTGCCTTGTCTCAATATAAAACAACTTGCATTTATATTTATAGACAAACACCCCAAAGTTTTTTATTATTATATATATTTATGTCTGGTTCAGTCTTTTTCTTAGACTATTTTTGGATCCTTATATTTTGTAAGACTGGTGTAAAACCCGACGAACCGGAATGGTTGTTTGGTTCGTGGTTTTTTTTTTCTTTCTTTTTTTTTGTTTTTACCGATGCCGAAGGTCCCCTCCGTTTGCTGGTTTTTGTTACCGTTTCTTTCAGCCAACACTAGTCCAAATGTTAGTCGCTGTTACTTTGAGTTACTGAAAGAACATTTGGCACAATCATTTTAACAGCTGCTGTATTTAAACTGTGTGTTTATATTGTTCCATTTTTCATGTGTAAAACTGTTTGAGGCACTTAAACACAGCGCGTCCTCGGCGAGCGCGTCTCAACCCCGAGTTACACTGTTACTGTAATGACTGAAGGTGTTGGCCGGAACCAAAACTAGCAAATGGGAACCAGGGCTGAGAACCTGTGATCTACACAAAAATGAGGTTTCTGAAGCAAATCATCACGACCCGGGGGCTGTTACACAGCAGCGGTCAGTCCCAGCCTACTACCTGTCTACAAACGTACCTGCTGGTCTTCTCTCTTATTTCACAATTCCACCATAGTTAGGTGAAGTGTAAAGTAGAACATGAAACGTGTGGCTAATCTGGTTCTCAGGAACTGTGACTGTGCTTTTTCTCTGCCAATGCTGTGCCAGTATTAGTGAAGATGCTTGAGGGATAAAGTTGTTCCGGAAATGTTATTTTCTTAGAAAAAGTGCATTGAGCAATGTGTGTGTGTGTGTGTGTGTGTGTGTGTGTGTGTGTGTGTGTGTGTGTGTGTTGGGGGGGTTTAGCTCCAGCTCACAGCACTGCTCCTGCTCCTAACCTGGACCTCGCGATTGTGACAATATCAGTCTGGTGACGTAAAGGAAACTGACTGACTAACTACCCATCCTGAGAAGTTAACTTTTAGTTTAGTTCTTTTGAAGCTCAGCCACCCGTTTCTTCTCAAGCTGTTAGATTCTTCATGTTGTGTTCCTTTTATACAACTGTTAAACTAGAATGAAGAACTAGTTGAACTAATGTGTTAGTCTTAGTTTTGCTTCTATATGATGACCAGAAGTATTGTTGTAGATGTCTATTTATTTTGGGGACTAGTAGCTCACGCTTGAGGGCCAGGTGCTGTTTATACCTGGGCTTTTGCAGGCTGCTCCAGAGGATACCCTGCTTTCTGCATCTCTTTGTTGGTTTGTGTCTTTTGAACCTGTTGTTGTTATTGTAAATGGGCTTTGTTTTTATTTCTTTTATTTCCGTCTTTGGCGGGGCGGGGTGGGGGGGGGGTCACTCTGTGGACCTGCATTAATGCTGATCCGTGAGAGGCAGAGCAAACAGGTCAGTCAGTTGACAAAGTGATCATGAATGTAACTCCATTTGGATACTGCGTGACAAATGGCCCATTTGGCTTGTTTACGTGTCCCTCTCTGTGCTCTCTGCTGCGGTCATCCGGTCAACCCCCCCACCCCCTTCAGTCGCACCTCGGTCCCACAGCCGGAGGTAACGTGTGAGCCAGAATTGATCCAAATTCCTCAGCAAATCTCACATCTCAGTTAATTGGATTTTGGGGGGGCGGCTGGTTGTTTTCTGGCCCCACATGAAGTGCACAGGTGGCCAATAATGTGGTTTGTAATGAGCAACCAGTTAAGCCAGCGTGGTGTCACAGTCACTCCTTCCGCACTCGTCCTGACCTTTTCTCTCTCTCTCTCACACACACACACACACACACACACACACACACACACACACAAGTTACAGTCACTCACAAACACTCCAGAGAAGCCATCGACCTGAGGTGCGACTTTGTCCCCCCCACCGCGATCTTCAGTTTTTGTCTTTTCTCTGCTCTCGAGCCTCTGGGGTAGAAACATGCATTTCTGTACGTGTGGCGACAAGAAGCTAATGTATAGTTTTTGTTACTATTTTTTGTGTTTATCTTCTCTCTTGTACTTAAAACTGTCTGAATAAAAGAAACAGAAAACCTGCAGCGTGGTGAGTTTGTCTGAACTGTGAGCCGTGTATCGGAGCCCCCGCTCTGTGTTTCGTGCTAACCGCGCGACAAACGGGTGTTTCGAACCCGTCGGCATGGAACTAGGGTTCAGACTCGGAACGCCGGGGGCCCGAGGTGGAACTCGTGATGTCCACTCGCACGCTCGTCCTCGACCGGGAATGAATACCTGCTGTTGACCCGATCCTGTCCGGAGGCGCGGCTCCCCGTGCTCAGCACTCGTGTGATCGTCCCCGACGTCCCGTGTGACCGCGTGTGACGTCGGACCGATGAACGGGGCCTTTGACGAACACGCCTACAGCTCCCTGTGCGGAGAAAGGGCTCTGTGAACAGGCCGTCTCATTCACAACAGCCGAGGGTCTGCGGGGCGGCTTGCGCTTCCGCTTCATTCTGTCGCTGCCGCAGAAAGAAGTCGGAATGACTCGTCTTGCCTCGGGTGCTCGGCCTCATTTCACGGTTTTGCCCCCGTGTGCTGCTGCTCGGTGGGAGTCCGGCCTTCTCTTTCCACCTACGGCTGGCGTAACGTCTGCAGGTGCGGGGGCATCAATGATCTCGGTGTTTACACCTCTCCCTGAAAGGATGAACAGCAGGTAGTTCTCCCGAGAACGTGACAGACCTTCAGCTGCGGAGAAGTGAGACTCGAACCCCCCTCGGGTCGTATCCACTGCTACCGACACACTGGTGGCAAAACAAAAAAAATACGCAGACTTTTGCTGTAGAACACAGTAAAACAGTAGCAGAAGTTTCCTGCTTGGTCTTGCTACTGCGGTAAGACCACGAGCTCCATGGACAGGTGTGTGAGAGAGAGAGATGGTGGTTCTGGGTCCTGCTCTGGCAGCAGGGTGTTGGTTGACATCTCAGTCGGGGAGGATGGCGTCTCCTTGCGATCAAAGACCCAACCGCTGCTGATGTTCTGCTGCTGGAGGTTGAAACATCAGTGGAAACCTTGTTTGGTTGAGATGGTTTCCAGGTTTGCTCTCAGCTGCACCAGGTTCCATCCTGAGTCAGAGACCGGCCACTGGCTGACAGCAGGTTAGGGTCAATAAAAACCACCTTTTTATTATTTTAACTATCTTCTGATGAAATTGCTGAAAATAAAATGGAATCCTTGCAGCCTCCCGCACAGTCCAGGCTGCTGAGCGTGTGCCGTGTTTTTCAGCTTCTGGCCACGTTCAGCTACGCAGCCATTGAAAGATGAGTAATTCAAACATTCCTCTATTTATTGATATATAAGGTTACATAAGTGTCCAGGAATTAATAAATGAAGATACTGAGTTTGAGCACGAGCCCCAATTCAGTGCCAGCTGTTGCTTGGATCATCCCGTAATCTTCCCGAACAGGTAGAGCTTTCCCGCAGGAGCTGTGAAGCCTGAACTGGACCCAAACCTGAGTGCGGTTTCAGTGTATTCACTTGACACCGAACAGGTGGGGGTGGAGACTCGGGTCGCTTTGGCCCTGCAGTGGGTGGAAATTCCTCGAAAGACACGGGTGAGGAAAATGCAGTAAAACCGATAAATGAGTAACTGGAAAATGTTTGACAGCTGGTAGCACGAGGTCCTGGCGTACGGTACGGTACTGGGTCACGCACTCTGTGCAGGGTTAATGCACTTTATTTTAGCTGATGTCTTTGTCCAAGGTGACAGGTTTTTGTACTGAACCACTCAGAACTGCTACCTGTGCACTGTGGAGGCAGGACAGCAGGATTTGAACCCAGCATCTTCCGCTGGCAGGGCCACAGCGCCGATCCCTCAACTGGGTACTGTGCTCTGGGTTACATGGTACACCCATTTCCACTCACTACTCTCTCTCTCGCACACACGCACACCTCACGACCAAGCGTGGAAATATTGTTTAAACGCTCACTTCCAGTAAAAGTCAAATGTTTTAGTACGCCCACCGGGAACTCGGCTTCTTCCTGACTGACAGTAACATCACTAGATAAGTTCCAGTAGAAAAGGAAAGTGGGAAACTGTCTGTGTTCCTCAGAAGAGCAGCTCTTTGTTTTAACAAGCAAGACACCATTGGTACGAACTGCGAGATGACTTCAGATGGTCCTGTAGATACGCGTAAACATACAGACATCTTTAGAAGGACACCGTGGGACCTGAGGTGTCTGAGTGACGCGGCCCTGGTGACGGAGGGACACCGACTGCTCTGTCCGCTGCAGCGCGCGTACGTTTTGCTGCACTGATTTTCTACCTTCGAGAATCATCTTTTTACTGGGTTCAGGTCAACACATATGACCAAAATGTTGGCTTCTGATAGGATCTGTGTTAACTGGAGACCCGGCCTGTGTGCCGGATGCCTATACTGCCACCATGTGGTACTGTGTGGGACTGTGTGCGGTCAAACACACACGGCGGCTGAATCCTGATCACATCTTTCAGGGCCTCAGTCCCTTCACGGTTCTCAGTGTGTTTACGGTTCAACCCATAATTCAAACAGTTTAATTTAAATTAAAGTGTGGCATGTGGGCCAGCAGGTGGCGCAGCGACTGAGGACCCGGGTGTGTAACCTGGGGGCATTCAAGTGCAGGTTACCCTTGAAGAAGCTGCTTGACCCAAACTGCCGTTGTAAAATGCCCTGTCGTGCAAACAGATAAAAATGTTATTGCTGTGGTCAGAGATGCGGAATGTTTGGTAAAATGACGCAGAAAAACGCGTCGCCCGGCTGCCCAGTGACGCCTGTGTTTCGCACAGACGTGACAAAAACGCCCATTTCCTCACCATGGGAACCACAGATCTTGATCAGTTTAATTTCCACCTAATTTCCTGTGCCTCCGTCGGGGGGGGGGGGGGGGTTTTTGACTCACAAGGTGCCCCNGGGGGGGGGGGGGGGGGGGGGGGGGGGGGGGGGGGGGGGGGGGGGGGGGGGGGGGTTCTGACTCACAAGGTGCTCCCTGCTCTGCCCCGCCTTTGTCCTCCATCTCTATGGGCAGGCATGAGCGATTATGACAAGTTATGAAAACAAGTTTCCTTTTTGCCCTTGAGCGCTCTGACGTGTCTTTATTATCAGTCGTGTGATACATTTCCGATTAACCCCCCCCTCGCCGCCACAACCCCAGCAGGAGCAGCCAGAGCCTCCAGATGACAGGTACCTCAACCACGCACACCATATGTCTCCAACACAGGAGCCGTTCGAGTTGTAGTTTGGAATTTTCTTTATTCTGGTCTTCACACCTGCATGGTTGCCTGTTTATTTACTTGTTAACATGACACGTGCAGGTATACAGGCCATCTGTGTGTACGACTGATGTATGATGTGTGGTGCTGCAACAGGCCCAGGAATAAGGGGAACTGCATGGGATACTGTGCCCACTAGAGGGTTAGAGGGTTCATGCACAGTAAAAACAGTAAAAACTGTAAACAGGACCAGTCCATGCTTGCAGGCATCCGTCTGTCGTCCTCCAGTTCACAAAGACTGAGCTGAATTCACCAGCGGCAAGACGGCGCCTCCCTGTGTGTCGCCTCACCGAAGGGCAAAGCGACATTTTTAAAGCTTTTTGCAAGGGAGGTCCAGGCTCGCGTGTGATGTTTCTGCAGAGGAGGTGAAGGTTAGGGCTGTAAGTTGCTCTTCAGGTGGCCTGGGCCTGACATCTGAAGACGAGGCTCCACCCCCCACTCCGACTCCATCGCGGCTTTTTCTTACTTCTTCAGGGTTGTTAATGTTCATGCAACAGGTTCCCTTGTTGGCGGTACTTTCTGGCTGGCAGGATGGATGAAGAAATGTGGTTTTATTTGTGATATTTTCCAGCCGGGAGTGTGACGGGAGTGGAGGGTTTGATGTTCTTCCACTCAAATCTTGTTCTTCTGGATGCCAGGTTTCCTCTTACTGTAGGAAGCAGGTTTAAAAAGAAGGTTATAAGCAAAGACGCAGTGTATAGCTGTGAGGGTATCATCATCATCATCATCATCATCATCATCATCATTATTATTATTATTATTATTATTGTTGTTGTTGTTGTTGTTGTTGTTGTTACTGTGCTGTAATGCCTTTTGGCCACACGGTGGCACCCGCCGTTCGGCGGCGTGCGCGTGTTGGTGACGTCGTTATTGTGCGCCACAGGAAGTGAATCAGGTAGCCGTGCTCGTTGGATTCACGTGCGCGAAGATGGGCAAGAAGAGCCGAAAGGAGAAGAAGGTGAAGGGGGCTGAGAAGACTGCGGCCAAGATGGAGAAGAAGGTGTCCAAGAGGTCGAGGCGGGAAGAGGTGAGGGGCCGCGAACACCTTGTTTACCCTGGTGAAAGTCGCAGCCGCCGCTGTGAATGAGGTGTAAAGTGCCGGGCGCCGTGTGTCTCCCCGCCGCAGGAGGACCTGGAAGCCCTGATCGCCGAGTTTCAGTTGCTGGACGCGAAGAAGACGCAGGTGCTGGAAGCGGAGTGCACGCCGCCGTCGCCCCGGTAACTGCCTCCCGTTGCCACGGTGACGCGGGGTCTGATGGGATGGTGGCGGATTCGGGGCGTTTGACTGTCCGGACTGGCTGTGAATTTCCCCCCTGAACCTGCAGGTTAAACGCGTCGCTGTCGGCACATCCGGAGAAGGACGAGCTGATCCTGTTCGGGGGCGAGTTCTTCAACGGGAAGAAGGTGGGTGGGTGTGTGTGTGTTTGTGAGGAGGGAGCTTTATTTCAGCTCTCAGGGTTTGTGAACCCCGTGTCCCTGCATCACTGACCCCCTAAAGGGTGACACACTCACTGCACACACCCTGAGCGGGACTGGATCCCACCTCCTCCGTCTTACTACTGTTTACTGTGCTGGAAGGAGGTGGAGAAAGTTCACCTGAGAATGACCTCCTCTCCCCAGACATACCTGTACAACGACCTCTTCTTTTACAACATCAAGAAGAACACCTGGGTGAAGTCAGAGATCCCTAACCCTCCCCCACGCAGGTGTGCCCACCAGGTGAGCCCCCCTACCTGAGGCCCGCTCATATAACCCAATGTCGTGTAGTTTGTACTTTTGTCCACCAGAGGGAGGAATTTCCCCCTTAACATGATAAGTGTGTATGATGGTTTTAAAGTAATAATAATAATAATAATAATAATAATAACCTACTGAAAACAGTTATAATAAGTGTTGAATTATATTGTAGCCCTGTACTTTGTAGGAGGCTCAATCTAAGGGTTAAGGGGTGGGTTGGTCTGCTGCTTCAAGGTTAGAGAATCGTCCCTTAATTTGTTTATTAGTAAAAGAAAAGCACTTAATTATTATTGGTTTTACACTGATGGTTATCGACCTGTATAACTAGCTGTTTGGGAACCTGTTTGATGTATTTATTCATTTATTTATTGAGATAATTAACCTCATTGTTCATGTTGGGATATTTCCAGCTTTGTTTTTGTAAACAGTTTTCCGGCTCAGTCAGATGAACATGATTAAAGTTCTCAGCGAGTTGAAAGTGATTTTAATTTGTGAGACACATTCAGCTGAAAGGCAGGTGGGTGTAAGAGCCATGTAGTTTTCAGTCTATGTTTCTTTTGAGTCTGCCAGGTTAAAAACCTCAATATGAGCTATAATTTGCACAAAACTAGGCAACAAATTTAAATTTCAAAATGTCAGGAATTTGTTAGCATTTGTAGTGTTTTTGCTTTTCCAACAATTAGTAATAATGGAAGAATATATGTTATGTGGGATGTGACTGGTGGACACCCTACTGAAGCCCTGTCCCTTCCTGAGCCCGAGGACCCCGTCTCTCCGCAGGCTGTGGTCGTTCCCCAGGCAGGGGGGCAGCTCTGGCTGTTTGGGGGGGAGTTTGCCTCGCCTGATGGGGAGCAGTTCTACCACTACAAAGACCTGTGGGTCCTTCACCTGAGCACTCGCACCTGGGAGCAGATCAAGTGAGTGACTACATCCTCTGGTGCTATACTGTGTGTTTGTGTGTGTTTGTGTGTGTGTGTGTGTGTGTGTGTGTGTGTGTGTTGTATCGATTAACAGAACAGCAGGGGGTCACAGCAACACAGAGACAGACAAAGAGCACCAGGAAACAGCAAATACCTCGCTGACATGAAACATGGGCAGGAGGTCTCAGCGTTTCAAAGGTGTGATGGTTCACAGCTGTCTGAGGATCCCACAGGGTGTCCAGACGTTCCGAAATTTGACGTGCGCGTCAAGTGTGAATTTTTAGTGGATGAAAGTCCACACTTCAGTCCTCCACACCGCATTTATAGAGGGAACATCAGCCGTAGACGATCACAGTAAAACACACCTCATTGTTAGGATAATCGGCCTGCATTTCATGAAAATGATTTACGCCAGTAAGGGAATGGAGATCTCTTTAGTTTTAGCAGCACGTTTTTTTAGAAATATACATACAGCACCTTGCAAAAGTATTGAAAGCCTCTGAAAGTTGTCAAGATGGCCTGGATCACAAATATACAGTACTGTGCAAAAGTCTTAGGCACCTGTGGGAAAAATGCTATAAAGTGAGGATGGTTTTAGAAATAATTCCATGAATAAACCTTCTAAAAAGTGCAGTGGACAAAAAAACCTCAATCAGATCAATATTTGGTGGGACCACCCTTTGCCTTTAAAACAGCATCAGTTCGCTTATGCAAACTCGCACGCAGTTTAGGGTAGAGGTTGGTAGGTTCTTTCAAACATTTTGAGGAACTGGCCACGGTTCTTCTGCACATTTTGACTGTCTCTGCATGTCCTCCCAGACTGACTTGATCATGTTGAGATCAGGGCTGTGGGGACCAGGCCATATGTTGCTCAAGATAGTTGTGTATGACTGAGATTAGGTGTTTGAGGTCATTCTTAGGCGGCACAATGAATTTGGGACCAACCAGAAACCTCCCTGATGGTAGATAAGAATCTACCTGTACTTCTCAACACACATTCACGTTGCCTAACACTTTTGCACAGTACTGTGTAATTACACACTTTTCCAATCCGTGCAAAGTATTGTGTTTGACGGAGAAAAAGGTGTAGGCTGTGTGTCAGGCTGTTTAAATGAGTGTGTTTTTGGGTCTGGTCTGAGCTGTGTGTTACATCACTGTGCTCTTGTCTCTGTAGGGCCCCTGGCGCCCCCTCTGGCCGCAGTGGACATCGCATGGTCCTGTGCAAGAGGCAGCTGCTGGTGTTTGGCGGCTTTCACGAAAGTGCCCGGTACGGCGGGGCTGTGGGTCTGTGTGACACCCGTGCTGGATGCCACTGGTGTTTTGATCAATGCCGGGGGTAACGGGGGCTCTGGTGGGTCTTCTTTACGTGAAGAACGTGCAGACTTCCTACGTCGGTACCGTTGGGGTCAGCGTCTCTCAGTCACGTACGTATTTGCCTTTATTCGCCTGCTGCGTTTGTCCGCAGAGGTCAGAAACGGTTAACTGTGCCGAACGTTCACGTGACGTCAGAAACTTGGGGTGTAACGCGAGGGAACTTGTAGGAGGGGCTCGGGTAAAATCCGAGTCGAGCTGAAAGGATCCTCACTTGCTGCTGTTTTTGGACAGACACAAAGTGGGCTGCTGACTGAAGCAGCAAAATGAAAAAAGTCCCTCTTGTCTGTCTCAGTGCAAGGCGAAAAACAAGTTATTTATGTACCGTTATGTGTTTAAGGGTTTTTTCCCCGGTTGACCGTGGTTTCACGTGCCGCTCAGTGTGGGGGACCAGACTCCACATCTGCTGCTGTTATAATTGTTCCGATTTTTTTTTTCTGTTTCATTATTTAAAACCACTGAATGGTAGAAAACTAAACCCGCCTCCCCCCTCCAAAGCAAAGTATATTAACTGTTCTCTTTGTCTCAGGGACTATATTTACTACAATGACGTCCACTCCTTCAACCTGGACACGTTCACGTGGAGCCGCCTGAGCCCATCGGGCTGTGCCCCCTCTCCCCGCTCTGCCTGCCAGATGACCCCGACGGCCGACGGCAGCGGCGTCATTGTCTATGGGGGGTATTCGAAAGTGGTGAGTCGCTGTATGGCCATGGGTGCTGCTTCGCATTCAGTATCCCGCCTTGGACACGGTGTGGGTGGGGACGGCCGAGGGTTTCGCTGTAAGTGGAGGAATGTGTTTTTATATAATTTATTTAATATTTAGTTTTCTGACAGAAATTAATGTCGAAAATTATTGCACAAATAGGAAGCATGTAGAGGTGGGCAAAATGGCCAGACGTGGTACTTAAATAAAACTACTTGTCTAAAATTTTACTTAAGTAACAGGAAAAAAGTGTAAAAAACTAATCGGCGACTGAAGTTATTTATTTAATGTTGTCAATCCGTATCAGTCTGTATTCATTTCTGAATTTATGTGGTTGATCCCCACAGTTTTTCTGTTATGACTGTGTCATGGAGATCAGTTTTTGACTGTTTGCTTGATAGATGAACTTGTAACCGTTTGCTGTCACAACTGACGACGTTTCTGTTTGGACACGTTTTGGTGTGTGAAATGGCGTGAGGACTGAGAGGGTTAACTTAGCTTCTCAATAAATAAAACTGCTGTATAAGTTAAATGAGATATTGTTCATTTCACTGAAAAACAGTAAAATCGATCCGTTGGCTTCACCGTCGCATGTAGGAGATGTACAATTAGCATATTGCATGCAGTTTCATCGAACAAATATTAATATACGTTTGCAGACTTCAGAGAGCCGAGTTGTAAGATCGACGTTTAACTGCAGTTCTCCGGTACTTCATATTTGTTCATTTAGTGGGTACTTTACACGTTCAGCTGATACCTTTATTCGCACATTCATACAGCAGAGCCATGTCTCACACACACACTGCGCGGTTCACGGTCACCAGTTCCCCTGAAACGCACATCTGTGGACTGTGGCAGGAAAGCCTCTCAAACGGAGGGGAGCCTCGAAACGCCACACGGACGGCATTAGCGTCGAGGCGGCCGCTAAACACGGCTTCGCCTCACACCGGCACTTGCTGTCAGCGGCGTCATACTTAAGTGACCCGTGTTAACTTGAGAAAGTTTCCAGTCAAACGTTCTTCTCATGTCAGTAGAGCAGAAGCAGCCGTGTCTGTTGCCACAGTCCACGCAGTTAAAAGAGTGAAATAAGTGTGGCCACCACCTGTAGACAGTTTAAAAGAATTTTGGAAACGTAACAGAGTAAAAGTAATTCTTCCTTTACAAAAGGGCTTTTTTGCAGCTCATTTTGAGCCAAGATCTTAGCAAACACACCTGTTAGGGCCTCGGTGGCGCTGCTGTCCACACTGTGCTGTCCTGCTGCACCAGTCACTGCTCTGTTGTCCCGCCTCCTCGTGTTCAGATATGGGGAGAAATTGGGCGGGAGTTTGATGCCTCACTTTGCTTACACACACCGCGTGATATCAAGGACTGTGTGTTTCTGCTCGCAGTTGCCCTCCAAACCCACTGCCGGCTGACCAGGCCAGGAGGGAGACGGGGAGTTGCTAGGCAACAGCAGGGATGCGGGATGCAGGAGGTGTAGATGTTGGTGGACAGCAGGACATAAGTGTGTGAAGACTCACTCATGGACACATGTAATGTCTTCACATCCTGCTGGTTAACAGATGCTGAGACAGATACACACTTTATTCACCCGAACTGATATTTGTAAACTGGTACTGAATGCAGTGAACCTGGAGATGGCCGAGTGTGACTTGTCACGTTTGCCCGTTGTCTCCAACAGAAGCTGTAGCTGAGTAAATGAGGAAGAGGTTCTCCTCACATGGGTCACTGTATCGTCACGGCGATGCTAAGATGCCCATCTGATGGCAACTGTTCACTCTCTTCACAGAAAGCCAAGAAGGACGTGGACAAAGGCACCATCCACTGCGACATGTTCCTCCTGCAGAGAGACGGCAAGGAAAATCAAGGTGGTCCAGCACGTCTCTCCCTACCTATCTGCCTTCCGCGTTTGTCTAAGAGTGACACGGAGGTGACGGCTTTCGTGGCCAAATGTTAAGGAGTTAACTTTGCTAACTCACTGCACTTGTTCTGTTTCTTGCCGTCCTCCCTGTTGTGGTAGAGAAGTGGGCGTGGTCTCGTACGAACCCCTCTGGGGTGAAGCCCCACCCCCGCTCGGGGTTCTCGGTGGCCGCTGCCGCGGGAGGCCGGGTGGTCCTGTTTGGAGGTGTGTGTGACGAAGAGGAGGAGGAGACGCTGGAGGGAGATTTCTACAATGACCTTTACCTGTACGACTCGGGCAAGAACCGCTGGTTCCCTGTGCAGCTCAAGGTGTGTGTGTGTGTGTGTGTGTGTGTGTGTGTGTGTGTGTCTTGCTCAGAGCAGTCAAGTGGTTTATTAATCTCTGTTTTACTGGTGTATGAAACTCCTGGCAGCATTTGTGTGTTTTCAGTTTTCTGCACCTCCCTTTATTTAGCTTTTTTCTGTCATTCTGGCAGATGTGAAATTTAAAAAAAAAAAAAAAAAAAAAAGCTAAATTGCTTTTTAAAAAGTGCAGCTGCTGTGTCACATACCCGTAGTTGGTATTATATGTGGTTTTTTGGAAATAACTGAGATTTTTCAGGGTGAAATGAACCGTCGGATTGACTGGGGTCAAGGGGGTTATTGTGACCAGAAGAACCACCTGCTCCTGTGGGTTGCTGGTCCCGGCAGATGAACAGCAGACGGCTGCGTGCGTCTCCGTTGATGCCAGCGCTTTGTTGGTCTTATGGTTTCGTCGTGGGCCCAGAGAAAATCAAACTCACTCAAGAAAGTAGCGGCAAAAAGTGGCCGTCCAAAAAGAACCTGGAAGCAACTGTGTTAGTGGACATTTTTGGGTCATTTTTAAGTGAACGTGTGTCTGCTGATCAGCTGGTTATGCTAGGATTTTGTTTACGTTTTGGAGCAAAGAGTAGAAAAGGGCTATAGTCATCATTCATAGTATCAGTACGTACAGATTATGTCACGTTGTCTTTCTCAGCCTTACGGTGCAGCTCAGTTAGTTGGTGACCCCCGATGCCACGTGAACACGTATTTTTTTTTAGAGGAGGAACATGAGGAGAGACACAAGGAACATTGGGATTGAGACAGGCTGTTGTCCTCATGCCAGGCCCCCAGTAGGCTGACTCATTGTTGTTGGGGATGAGGCCCGCAGCTGTGGTGCCGCCAGCACACTTGATGATGTGGTTGCTGTCGTATTTGGCGGAGCAGCCGTGCGTCAGAAGGGTAAACAGCAGTGGGCTGAGAACATCTGTGTTACATGAAGAAATCAGCAGCAACTTCATCACTGGGTCCGAGGAATCGAGTGATGTTGCTACCACTTGGCTTTCTTCACGTTTCCAGTCGAGTTTGTGCACAGATAACACATTTCTTAAGTAACGTGGCCTGTTTTTGGAAGACGGAGCAACATGGCTGACTGGTTTTGAACGAAAACAGGGCAGTCCAAAGTTCCATAGTTCGATCTCTCTAACATCCAGCATGTCTCTTCTGTCCACACAGGGCACCAAGCCGGACAAGAAGAGGAGCCGTCGGAGGAGGAAGGAGGAGACATCAGAGCACCAAGAAGACGGGGAGCATAAGGAGGAGGAGCCGGCGCCGCAGGGTCCGCTGGAGGTTGTAAAAGAGATTGTGGCAGAGGATGGTACGGTGATGACTATCAAGGAGGTCATCTCCAGGCCCGCAGTGCAGGACGACAGCGAAAAGGAGGGGGAGGAGGAGGAGGAGGAGGAGGAGGAAGAGGGTGAAGGTGCCGCTGCAGCACCATTGGTGGAGCCCTGCCCACGCTCCAATGCCATGGCCGTGGTCAAGCATGGAAAGCTGTACCTGTACGGTGGCATGTTCGAAGTGGGGGACCGTCAGTTCACCCTCAGTGACCTGTACTCCCTCGACCTGCACAAGATGGACCTCTGGGACGTGCTGGTGGAGATGGACCCCAGTGAGTGACCAAGATTCTCCGCTCTGTCTGGCCTCCTGGTCGACGACCTCTGTGTTCGTATGTTGGGCTGTGTGTGTGTTGGAGCGCTTGTTGTTGGGTCGAGTTGGGTTTTGTGTGTATAAGCACCTGCTCCTTTCTCACCTGCAGTGATGCAGGAGTGGCTGGAGGAGTCCGAGTCAGGGGAGGAAGACGAGGAGGAAGAAGCTGCAGGAGGGGATGAAGAATCTGACAAGGAGAGCGAAGATGAAGAAGGTAAGACCTGGGTGGTTTTTACCCTGCTGTGTGTGTGTGTGTGTGTGTGTGTGTGTGTGTGTGTGTGTTATGAACTGTGCACCCATGTTGCTGCAGGGAGGAGGAATTCGCCGTGTGTCTCACATCGTCTGTTGCTGGTGCTTTCTAACCAGTTTAGCCACGCCCCTTCAGTCTTGTTTGACAGCAGAAGGTTCGACCCTTCAACTACTTTTTGCAATAATGGGCGGAACTGTCACACTGTGGCTCACTGGGGGGGCGGGTGGATGGAGGTGCTAACTGATACATCCCGCTGACACTGCGCCCCCCAGGAGCAGCCTGAGAGGTTCTCACTCAAGTGCAACTGTTCCCTGTGTGGCAGAACTGCTTGGCTCAACTGCTTCTGCTGATGGTCTCTTCAGACACTCGACAGGAGAGGATGCTGGCTAACCACCTCTGGGGAACACGGGACTCTGGTGCTGATACTGACCTTCGCGTTTTCATTTGGACTGACATAAAGAAGGAAACAGCTGACGTGTTGAAGGAGAGTGTAGTCTGAAGGCTGTGGTGTCAGTGTCTGCAGATACTGTCACACTTCGGTGACTTCATCCCGTTTGCGGTCACAGGGTCAAACGTGAAGGTGTTTAGATGTTTCTAAGCGTGCCACTGTGAGAGACACGAACATCTCCGCAGCTTCTCTCCAGACCAGTAGTGTCGATTGGGGTACGTTCTGACTTCCTGCAACAGGCAGGTGAGCAGGGAGAGCGGACGTGGGAGCTGAACCCCCCCTCCCCACCCAGGCCCCCCTCCAGGGGTGGTGCTATCTCCAGCCCCACACCCACAATCTCCAGAAAGGTTGGATACTCTGCTCACCTGTTTACTACAGTTACCCTCTCATGTAACCTGCATCCCCACTGAGGCCACTGTCTTGCTCCCTGGGAGAAGGTCTCACACACACACACACACACACACACACACACACACACACACACCTGTCAGGGAAATGCATCACTGTGTCAGTGTTGGGATGGAGCTGCTTCACAGCTGTATTGGTCCATGGTGGGAGCAGCTGAGTGGAGGAGTGTGTCTCACCTGCAAGGCCTCTTCTGACACAGAGGAACACAGTGACCGGACGACACAGTCAGTCCTGAGTGCGAAAAGCGATGCAGCTAAAACGGAGCCGCCGACTGTGATTATCGCTGTGAGTCCCGGGAACCACAGGAAAATATTTTGTGCTCAGATAAAGACTCACTGACTGTCAGTGGTGAAGGATGTGCAGAACAAGGTACAGTCACGCCGTACAACAGCCTGCAGTTGAACAAACATCCCGACATGTTTTGAAGGTTTTCACGGGAGACGGCCGGTTCCTGTTGAGCCGCTCGATGGAAAACTGAATTTGAACCTTTTTTTTGCAGCGTTTTCCTTCTGTTTTCAGTCATAAGTTAGTTGTTCGTATTTGTAGGTTTTTAGTCGAATTTTATGTCTTTTCTGATTGAGGTTTTTTCTTGGTTCTTTTGTCCCACTTGGCTTTCGCAGCCTCATTTATATCTTATTCCGGTTCTCTTGCCTGAGGTTGGATTTGTGTCGTGTCGCGGTGTTTTAGCGGCAGCACTGAATCTCCACACGGATGCGGAGACGTCACGACGGCAGCTTCAGGTGTTGCAGGTGGACGTAGAAACGCCGAGTTAAACAAAAGTCACGCCGGAGCAGCTGAACGTGAGAGGTCGATTTAAAGTTGCCTGTCCCTTTGCGGCAGGACCAGAGGTGTTGTTACCGTGTCCGATACGAGCGTTAATGAGAGCCGTAGGGAAACTTCTGGTAGTATCGCCAGCCCACGGTAATGAATACCGCACTGGGACCGTGGGGCTACCTGATCCTACCTGGTTTAAACAGGTCTGAGCCGCAGCAGCAGTAGAAACACAGCTGACGTTGCCAGTCCCGCGTTAGCAGCACCCGAATCCCGATGTTAACATTCACACAGTAGTACCTGCAGCTGAAATGTACAGTCAGCTGTACCTGTCACGCACTTGTCTTTCAGAAGAGGAGCACCCCCCGGTGAAGCCTGGCGAGACGCTAGCAGACTTCCAGGGCCGAACCGAGCAGTACTGGGTGGGCCTTGCGCGGGCTAACATGGGCTCCGATGCTAAAGAGAGGAAAGTGCTGAAGGTGGGACAGGCCATGGCCAAGGTCTTCTATGAAGAGCAGGTGGGAGAGAGCCAGCCCTGATCCTCCACTGTGACACGGACATGGTGTGTGTGTGTGTGTGTGTGTGTGTGTGTGTGTGTGTGTGTGTGTGTGTGTGTCTGTCTGTACATACCTATACTAAACAGTAATAAACCACAGAACATTTTCTACATCTTGTATATTATTTTGAAACAAGCTGCCAAGTCCATACCTGGGCACTTTGTACTTGTTTTCTCTGCGGAACAATAAAGTATCAGTTTCTCAGCAAAGTGTTTACACGGCCGACTGTTCGGTTTCACCTTCTCTGCCGCTTGTGTTACATGTGCTGTTGAGGCCAATAGGTGGCTACACAGACTCAAAAGTTTATCAGGAGCTCCTTCACTCCGCTGTCCCCCCCCCAAAAAACTGACTTCTCCCGTTTCAAACTACAGTCCTCAGGCCCCACCAGCCTTCCCTCCTTTCTGAACCCCTGCTGCTGACAATTTTGCTTTGCCCTTTGGACACAAAATTGACTCTGTTGCCGACTCCAACTTTGTCTCTTTCCATCCACTAGGACCACTAAGGTCTCATTCCCTACATTTCAGACCCTTTCAGAAATCTGACCTTCTGGCCTGGCCAGTCCACCCAGACTGCCACCCCTACTGGCTCACAAGCTCTCCAGTTGACTGGACTGGCTTTCGTTCCCTGGTCCTCAATCCCTTTCACCTCTATTTAGAATTTGACACCGGGTCCTACTTTCCTGTCTGGAACAACTTGGAATCGGAGCGTCACCCACTGTGTGACTGTGCCCTCTGCTTGCTGGGAAGCCGCTGGTTGCAGCCTTTGTGAGTCCCAGCTCATCACAGTCCCATCATGCAGGCCTATACTTGTCCCTCCTTCCCACAACCCTGTTCCTCAACCTCTCAGATCACGGTGAAATCGTAGTAAAACTGAGTTTTTTAGCCCCCGATTCCTCCCTGTGAAGGGTTTCAAATGGATGCTGTGTTGTGAAATAGTGGGAAGGGCTCAGGTTCGGGGGAAGGTGGCTGCACTGTGCTCCAGGAGTCCCGGGCAACACAGGGATCTCCGAGGAGCGTGAGGAGGGTCCTTCCCATCCTGTGAGAGAAGTGGGGACCAAGAATGGTCACTGGCAGTCAGAAGGAGACTGGACAGCTTCTGCCCAGTGCTGAGGAGGCAAAGGAAAACCCTCGGTATCACAAGCAGGTGGTTAAAATGGGGGATTTACTCAACCCTGGGTAGTGTGTCACCTGTCCTTATTTCTGTGTCCCTGAAAAGTTGTCCTCACAAACAGGTTTGGAAGGGACACATCTGCCACCGGAGAATGTTTGCAGGACTGTGTTTTTCACAGGCCCTGTTTGAGTGGCCTGAGCTTCGATCTGCTGTCAGTGGGCTCCGCTGCAGCTCTTACTCCGAATGGAGGCCCCCTTTGAACAGGACCCTCTTTGAGCTTCCAGATCAAAGTACACGACGCTGTCGGGTTGCTTTAATGGTTGCGTCTTACACAGGTGATGTCTGTGCCTGTGTACTGACTGCTAATCCACTGTCTGTGCCTGACCACCACCTCTCCCACAGGTGGGGGGGCGATGCTGGCCTCGGCCTGGTGGTCCCGGCCGGCGCAGCGAAGAGAAAACTCACTGTTGACACCATTAACATAATGAGCCCCAAAATGTCGTATTTAAGTTTCCCCCAGAGAGATAAGTGAGACCATGAGTTCCATATCTTCCCTGCATACAACGTACATCCCAACCCTTTGCTTACGTCTCATCCTGCTTATGTGGTTCTATTTCTTATGACTGTGGTCCCCGAAGCCCCAGGCCGACGCCCGGATACCCCGGTTACTGGGCACCTTTCACCTGTGGCCTCCGCGAAGCTGCTGTCGTATCTCAGGAAGCCTGGCAGTTTCTCGGCTACCTTTGGGTCTGTTCACGCGTGATGTTGTTGGCTCACGCCTGCTTCCTCCCTGTTGTTCTGACGTGTTGAAAAACGGAGGAACGGAGCAGTTTCCACACTCGGCTTCTTCACGACAGGTGGCTTTCTTCCGCTCCCCGGACACCTGCTGTGGAGGTGTGGTTATAATTCGCTACACAAGGGAACAGCGCCACCTGTCTTCCATCTCTGTCTGTACCCCTGCGAAACAAATACGAGACAGAGCTCATGAATGGCTGCCCCCCCCCCCCCCCCCC
>UFQX01000917.1:158483-203260 GCA_900497675.1 Arapaima gigas
AGAGGACCCCCCCCCCCCCCCCCGTGGCGGATGTCATTCAGGGCTCCACGGTGGCAAACCTACGCTTGTGGCGCCAGCCATGTGGCACAGGCTGAACATGTTCCCGTGAGTCATGGGATTTTATGTCAAATCACCAGAGCAGCACTGGAGACGCCCCCTGTTCCAGCTGCGGGCCCTTCACGGCGGCTGTTCCTCGTCGCCCGCCAAGCGCTATGTGATCGGTTTTCATCACGTCCTGCGTTCATGTGTCTGAGAGACGTCGTGTGTCGCTTTGTTACTCATTGATACACTACAGCAGAACCTCAACAAGCTCTGTCTCCTCTAGTGCCCTTCGAGTAATTTATCATAGTCTTTTCCAACATTTAATTTTTTTTATTATTTCAAAATAAGATGGTTTGCTTCTATTTGCTTTTATTAAAGGTGTAAGTAATCTATTGTGTTTCATGTCCTCAGGCTCCATTTATGCTACATACCACGTGAATGAGCTCTTACAGCGCCGACAACACATCTAGAGCTGGTCCAGGGGTTGCTGGGGAAACTGACCACAGGGTAGGATGTGAGACCTGAGCAGGGCGTCGCTGAGGAGGGTTGAAAAGCAGGGCTGCGCTCTCATGTTTAGCTGCTGCTACTGCAATCTTGCTGCCCAGGCCGCTAGTTGCCGTGCCAGAGGGCCACCGCAGTGGCGGTGGGACACTAACCGTTTCCGCGGTGTTGGAAGGAGGGGGAGAATTCTTTGGCGGTGATCCTGGCGAGCCGGCACTCCTCCTGGGCCTTCTGTGCGGCGCCCATGGCAGCTTCCGCCTTCCCCCGCGCATGGGCTGTCCTGGGTGGCGGGGGGGAGGGTGTTAGTACACTGTGCAGCACAACACACTGTCACGATCCTGTCCAACAGCAAACCTGTTCCAACACACACACACACACACACACACACACACACACACACACACACACACACACACCAAGGGCAGTTTAGAGCCACAGACTGACCTGGACAGCATGTCAGTGGGACATGGGACAGATTTCACCCTGTAGCCCAACATCCATGAGCCGCCGTGCTGTTTGATGTGTTTTAACAGACATTTGTTTGTCACTCGGGGACTGCCGGGCCACTTTATGCCACCACAATAAGTCCAAGAAGTAGTGTTAAGGCTCCGCGGCAGTTTCACACGACTTTTGTGCCGCTCCTCCGTGTGGGAATCCCCACATGACCACTGGTGTTTTAAGCAGTGCCCCCGATGCTCAGCTGGGAAACAGATTTATCATGTTTTATATCTGTTATTTTTCTGTGGGAATACTGAAATTGATTTAATGAATGTGGAGCTCCCACCTTAGCTACAGCAGCGACAGCTGTAATACCTGAGCTACAGCACCTGTGTATCTGAGCGAGGAGGTTCAGCTGCAGCTGCAGGTGGGGGACATCCTCAGGGTTTGTGTGTTTTGTGTGTTTAACGGCCCAAAAGGCCCAGCATGGCGGTGCAGACTGTCCCTTTGCTTGAAGGGCTGCGTCGTCCACCTTGGAGCTGCTTCCAGAAGAAACCGCGCGCTGTCAAGCACCCAAAACTGAAAAACTGAACGCAGCTCCCACAGGCTGATGAACAACTGAAGCAGAGCACCGGTGTGTGTGTGTGTGTGTGCGTGTGTGTGTGTGTGTGTGTGTGAGAGTGTGTGGGAAGCGATGTTGCTCGCCCACGCTCTCCCTGTTTCTCGCTGAATCGCTAACACCTGTCTCCTCTCTCTCTTCCACCGAGATGGTCTCTGCAGGTGACCATGACACGGCTGCAGATAAACCCAAACTCCTCAGACCGTCTGCTCCGGGCTCTTGCTCCTACACGCAGCTCTCCGGTATGTTCCATATTGGCTGGGGCGTATAATATATACTATTATTATAATGTTTTATTGCTGTGTTATAAAAGAGGAGCACGGGACAGTGGTATGGAACCACAACTCTGCAGATGACCAAGGCTCCCCTTTCTGTTAGTCTCCACCCCACATTTACCTCACCTCCCCCACTGTTTACTCCACCCCCTCCCCTTCCTCTGCCTTCTCCTCCAGTATTTGTGCAGCAGCCGTCTTGGTGCAGCATTGCGTGTCGATGCTTATTGATTTTCTCGCTCTCCGTCTCCGCTTGCTCCTGTGCTCCTCGGTGGTGGTGCTCGCCCCCCCTGTCCTGCTCCATTTTGGGCCGTCGGGGTCCCATCCTTTGTCTAAATCGCCCCCGTTGCCCTGTCCCAGAGGAGCAGTTGTGTCAGGCGATAAATATTGGGGGGGGGGGGTGACGGAGAGGCGAAAGTGGGGGAGTGTCACTCGTGGCATGAATTTCCAGAAAATGCTACGAACCAACTCAGAAACAATTAAAAGCACATTTGTTCAGCAAAAGGCTATAGCAGGACCGGGGCGGCAAAACTATCTAGCTGGTTAGCTCCATCGTGGCCTGGGAGTGGCCCTCAGCTACTGACAGAAAATTTTATTTAAATAATAGCCCGAAGTGGTAATATTAAACCTCATTGCATCATCGCTGCTCCTGTGATAAGCGAGCATCCGGCATTATTTCAGACCGACAGACTCATCGATCGGTTTTAGCCCCTCCTGTGTGGGAGGAGCTATAGATGCAAATGAGCCATACAAACAGCCTGAGGATGAGCTGGTTTCCCATGGGGGGGTCAAGCATAACCACAGTCTAGACCCATCACCCTCCTATTCGTATTAATTTATGCTTGATATTCCCCCAACAACGCCGCCAAAACGTGCAATAACTTAATCGGTGCCTTTTTTTTTTACTGTTCTCCACCGATCGTTTTGCTCTTTACCGCGCTGCTCGTGTTCAGTCCGAACCCGCTGCGGACTCACACTGCCCGGGATGTGTACCGCGGGAGCGAAGATGTGGAGCTCGTGACGTGTGCAGAATCGTCCGTAGCATCGCACTTTGGGAGCTGCGGAAACTAAACTCCGTCGTACTTGTCTGGCGACAGTAAAGGTGAACTGAACGATCGTGCCGGAACGGTAGCCGAGAATGTTGACGTTGGTCATTCCTTAACCCTGATTTCGCTACTGAACAAAAGATTCGAGTCTGTGTCCGCCGATTTAAGCGGCTCTCGGTGCGGGGAAAGTAGCCGTGACCACAGAGTCCATAGTTGTGGGCATAATTCCCGCGTGCAGTTTAATACAGATCATCCGCTAACGTCTCCGTTACGGAACCTTTAATAATCGCAGTCTAATTCGGAACCAATAAAGCGTTTGTGCTGTTTTGTTTAGTCTTAAGCGATGAGGGGCCCCTCCGCTTGTTTAAAGCGAAAAAGCCTTAACTGAGGATATGTGCCATTCACTTTCCTCTTTGTCTGCTGTTTCATTCAGAAAGACCTTTCCGTTCACGGCTCCCGTACCTCCGCTACGAAGCCTTAGAGGACCCGGGTTTTGATGTTTCTCTTAGAAGTGCTAATTGCTGAGAATATTACCCAGTCGGAATTATCAACAGCTGTGACTTCCTACTGTCTATATATATATACATATTTTTTAATACAAACTATTAAGGAACACGGCATTAATGACATTTGGGTCCAGACATTAACCGAGCGCAAGATGCGTCCAGTCCGCAGCACTGCTTTAGGACACATTAGGACGCCAGCCTCCAACCCCGAGCTGCTGCAATCTGAGCCCAGAGTGCCGTGGGGGGGGGGGGGTGCAGTGGTCCGGGGCCCTGCTCTTCACTCGAAGGCCCCGGGCTCAAATCCCACCCGCCGCAGCACCGTTGACCAGGTACCCTGAAGTGATGAATTAGAATGACCCTGCTGTGTAACTTTGCCAGTCAGTGTCACCATCTCCAGACATAATCGGCCCCTTTTCACTGAGGAATTTTCCCTGTTTCCCCACGTTTACCTACAGGGGGAGCCAGCTCTCTTTTCTCCTGTTGTCTTGGCAACCGCAGGACAGAAGGGTGAGCGAGGGAGAGGGAGAGGGTGCAGCATCTATTCGGTGCTACTTTGGCACAGTAAATGAAAGCTGTGTCAGGTTGTACTTCTGGTAAGAAAACACAGCCTTTACTGCTGCCTGTCTCACTGTCTCTCACACACACACACACACACACACACACACACACACACTGTCGGCAAGATGAGCCAGTATAATCTGAGGTTCCCTCCTAGGCTGGAGACCAGAGATGCGTTTATAGTTGTTATCTTTATGTAGCTGATACCCAGTCTGTGTTCGAAGCCCGGCAGAGGCCTGCGGCACGACAGCTCGGAGGTCGGCTGTCAGACGCAGCGTTCCCTCACTGCCTGTCATCTGTCCACACGGCGGCCATATCGATCCCTTGCCTGTCCTCACCCACCTAACGCCAGCCGGCGATACTCCCAGGTGTAACTGGCGTCACCATGGCAACACGGCAGAAATGCTGGCTTTGCTTCGTGAGACAGTTGGGCCCAAAGAGCCTCTGGTCGGCAGCGTCGGGATTGTGACCGGGTGCCGGTGGCTTAGTCAGCCTCACCGCCGGCTCTCCGTGCTGCACAGCTGAGCACTCTGCTCGTCCCCCCAGCACCGGGGGGGCGTTCGCTGCCCTCACCTGTGAACGTCGCCTGATTTCGCTGTTGCCCCTTCAGCCACCCGGCTGGCGGAGATGATCCCACCATCACCACAATCTACACACAATGCGCGGTATTCTCTCTGTTCTGGATCTTTCCAGCTTTTACATGTAGGTCATCTGCTCTGGGCCAACAGCTGAAACAAGAGTGTGTGAACAAGGGAGACGTGAGCAAGTGTGGCAGTGTGGTTCTGTTTGTGCGTGCCACACACATGGCCCAGTGTGATGCCCACCTGTGTGTGTGTGTGTGTGTGTGTGTGTGTGTGTGTGTGTGTGTGTGTGTGTGTGTTCATCCCACACACACACAGGTTGTATCATATTCTATGTACTTCATGTATGTCAGCAGTCAACAGAGAGGATGTTCTAGAAGAGGCACATTAATATTGTATGTTTTTGTCAGTGTTTAAAGATGATTTTTAGAACATTCGGTTATATTTTTGTATTTATCCACATGTATGACCATCCGACTGTCTTTAATGTCTCCAGGTTTCTGTTAAAACACCACCAGCTCCCCCCATTCTGTGTAACTCAGAGCTGGTTCCCTTCTCCTCTTTTCTCAGAAAGACAAATGGAAGCTGTTCTCGCTTACTCTCCTCCTATTTTAGGTCATCTTAAAATACAACATTCCCGCTGTTTTCAGGTATACAATATTCATGTCCTCTTTTCAAAATGTCCTCTGCCCTGACTTGAGGACCATCTGTGAGCTTCTGTCTAAAGTGCTTGGTGCCCCTGTGTTGTGGTACCTCTCACTAGATCTGCCATCCTTCAAACCTGTCCCCTCTGGATTTACTCCAGCGGGTTCTGCCCTTTGGTCAGTGTGGCTGTGTGCTCCCTGACCTGTATCAGCCACAGCTGCTAAGTGCACACGCTCATGGTGGCTCCATGTGTGACCCCCCCCCCCCGGCTGGTGTAGCTGTGTTTGGTGGCACTGCTCCTGTAAGAGTCAGCACAGCTAGCATAAATGTCCGCGTGTCCGTCTAGCACATGCTCGGAGACGCCAATTCTCTTCTCTCTCTGCACACAACCTCGCTGGTAAACCTTCGAAGTGCAGATGCGGATCTTACACAGGTAAACAGAGCGTGTTTCCACCCATTTGCTCCGTCGCACCTCAACAGCTCAGACCGAGCAGAACATCTGTGCACATGGAAAATTAGTAATAATCTTTCCCAGTTTAACTTAGACAAATCTATGGGTGTTACAAGTAAGGATATAATTCTTTACGAGGCTTTTGTGGTTCTAGACTTACCCAGGTTACGAAAGAATTCTTCTAGAAAAAAATAATCGGGCAGGTCTGTTTCACAGGCTTGCTGAGCGCACTCTTAAAGGGGCAGACACCACGTGTCACTGAGACAATACTACTGCTACAAGTAATAATAAATTAAAAAAAAAGAATTTTAATAACGCTTCCATAAATGAACATTACCGTGTGGAATGACCCAGCATGTCACTGATGTAAGAGGCACTGGCATTATCCACCTCAAAGGCAATGCTGCTAAATCACTTCCAGTTCCACTTTACTCAGCGATGAATCGCCCCCAAACACGACAGCCATAAGGAGAGACCCAACATAATAATAATGACACCGGATAATAAATGACAGCGAATCTGAGACGTCTTAGCAGACCCGAGCAGAAGGCGAGGCTCAAACAGGTACGTCTGGACTCGGCGCTGAGGGGGAAACTGAGAGAGGAGCCAGACCGGTGTGCGAGATCCAGCGATGCTATCGATCCCGCCAAAAGCACAACCTCGCTTTGCTCCCTCTCCTCCCTTTCGCACCGTTTGGGACGGCGAATTAGTCACTTCTTTTGATAAATTTCATTAGTAATATAAGTGTAATATTTTATGAACAATAACACCCTTCTAATTGTCCGTGCGGTGTCTTCGTGTTTGTGTGTGCGCCCCGGCATGTGGGCGGCTACGTGCCGATGTGTTGCGAACGTGGGTGGGTGTGTGTGGGCAGGCGGGTGTATAAGGACATGTGTGTGTGTGTTTTTTTTTTGCTTGCGTGTTGGCACGTCCCCAGCACAGCCTTTCCACTGCGCTTTGTATGTGGCGCCCTCCTCCCCGCTCGCGGGCCGGCCGCCAACACGGTGCTGGCATAATGCGGAAATCTCAGTCTCTGTCTCTCCTTCTCGTTCGCACTCCCTCGCTCCGTAGGCCTCCCTGCACCTCTCTCTCTCTCCTCGCTCGCTCTTTCCGTTTCTCCTGCTCTCCCCATCTGTCCCTCATAATTTAAAAATTCAAATTCGTACTCAAGCTGGCTTCATTTGCATGACAGGAGGTGCAAAGCACTGTAGTCCTCGCTGTATAAAATGAAGGAAAATCTCGACGGCGGATCAGCGCAAACTCCTTCAACCCAAGCGGCCCAAAGGTAGAAGCACCAAACGTCATTTCAGCAGCAGGTCTCCTTCTGCACCCCTTCCTCTCTCTGATGTTACAGACACCCGCAGTCCTGGATGCACCAGCTTCAAAATACGTTAAATACCCTGTTTGTTCACAGCTGCTTTTGATTCTCTAATGCCCTTTCTGACAGTTAAAATACTAAATGGCTTCAGGAGAAGTCGTGTAATAATTTATATTTTATAGCAGCAGACTCTGTAAGCTTGACTGATGGTTTTAAAAAAATGCTTCGATTTTTTTGAGTACGTGTTATCGATAAGATTTGTCTCCTCCTGTTCTTGGTCGAAAATGGCCAGCTTGGGTTTGAAACTCACAGGGCTGACCGAGAACTTGTGCGGTAACCAGCGTGCTTCTCCACGGTCTCCACTTTCCAGTCACGATTTTATCCATATCTGAGGCCATACTGGCTAACATCGCCGCCCGAGGTTTTCCTGAGCTCACCTTTAACTACCATCGTCTGTTGTCTGCTAGAAAGAGCCTTCCCTAACACCGATCCACCGATACCCTCAAATCTGACCGTTAGGAAGGAGATGCCCACACCCGCAGTTGAGAAGTAGGATTTGTAGTTCCGTTAGAAAATTACCCTGGCTGGTGCAAAGACCGCGGAGGAGATTGTGTTTCTTCAAAAGATTCACAGCACTCCTAAATATTACAGATTGCAGCTTGAAGCAGGATCCACCTAGAACCCGTACAGACACAGCTCCTCCCGGGGTCAGCACCCCCTCTCGCTGAACAGCAGCGACCCCGCTCGTGCGGAAAAGGACGATCGGTGTGAACAGTTTAAAGGGGACCGAAGAGCGGAAGAGCCAGAGGCGGGTCTTACCGGGACTGTGCGATCTCTGCCTTCTGCTTGGCGATCTCGGCGGCCTTCTCGGCGGCCTCCACGGCACGGTCCACCTTCTCGCGGATGCGGCTGCCGCGCAGCGGGATCAGGTTCTTGCGCTTGCCGCTCACCAGGACGTTCTGCTTGTACTTGCCCTCCTCCTTGGTGCCATCGGGGAAGGTGGTGCAGCCGTAGCCGTGGCGCTTGTTAGCCGCCCACTCGCCTTCGTAGCGCAGGCCGTCCGAGCGGCGGCTCACGCCGCAGCCGGCCCGCTTGTCGTTCTTCCACTCCCCGGCGTAGGCCTCTGTCGTGGTGGCGTCCACGTCGTCTTCCAGCACAGAGAGCTCGGCCTCGCCCTCGCCGAGGCTGATGGTGGAGTTGATGTCGGACGCGGCCGAGCTGACCGTGCTCATGCCGGTCTCGCTGCGGAACGAGCTCTGTTTGCTCCGCTGGCTGGCCAGAGAGCTCTTGGACTCGGACTTGCGCAGCTTGAGCCCGCTGAGGATGGAGCGGCGGAAAAGGCCCTTTTTCTTGCCTTTGAGAAGTTCTGCCTCGCCGTGCGCCGTCAGCACGAAGCCTCCGCGCGACACAGCCGGGCTGCCCGCCGCCGCGCTGCCCAGTCCCCCGGCGCCCCCCGTGCCGTCCGGATGAAGCACCGTCCCGTTGCTGTGCTCCGAACGCAGGGAGTTTATGGAGGTGCGCAGTGGTGAGCGGATGACGGCCGCCATGCCGTAGGGCACGCTCTGGCGCACGCCATACCCGTGCCGCATGCCCCCCACCCACTGGCCCTGGTACGTTCCTGCCAAAGAGGGACACAGTAGGAAGGGGAAATAATCAGAAAGTGGCCCATCGACAGCCCGCTCACGTACACCAGTGCAACCGTCTCATCGCAGATGTGTGACTGACATCTGTCAAAGACCAGGTGACATATTTGCACACTTTCACGCTGCAGCCACCTTACGTGAACACGTACTATTGTCTGCGCATTACTCCTCCTTAACCTGTCGTCTGCAGGCACCTCCACCGGTGCCGCTTAGCGGGACCTCGCGACACGTACGCTCGGTCGAGCGCAACGTGGCGCAAAACAAACGGAAGCGCGACTCTCCTCGAATCCCCGAAGTACCGACTGATATAAGCGGGGGGGCCCCGAGAGGGGAGACACACGTGTGCCACAGATCTTACTCCGTATACACAGCCCCTCGGTCCTGAAGACGCAGACAGGTGGGTGACAGAGTCCTGTTATTTCCATCGCCTCGCGTGACCTGCCCGGCGCCCAGTCAGAGCTCTCCTTTCCGAGTGTAGGCAACCCCTCCGAGACAGACCCCTCATTTATTAAATAAAATATTCTCATATTCTCAATCTGTCTGACAAGCTAAAGCATTCGACAACAGCCACAATAAGGTCGCGAAGAATAATCCTTCCCTCTACTGAAAGACATTCTTATGTCCCTGAATTTGTAGAAAAGGCAAGATCTCCAGGAAGTAGATAAGTTTATATTTTAGTGCAGTTTTGCTATTCTCAGGTTTGAATAGCAAAGTAGGGGAAAGATGAGCGATAAGCTTTTTAAGTGCTAATGTCGATGGAGGGAAAATGGAGCAGGGCGACGGCAAGGGAGGGGCTGCCCTGTGCGTCCCGCCCCCCCCACGGTGAACCGCTAAATCTTCCTGCGACGAGGAACAGCTGATGGCCGCTTCGGCCGACACGCCACCCGCTCATCATTTATTTCCCTGACAGGCGCACTTATGTAAGGCCACTTACCGCTTCTTAGCGGCGTATTTGCTACCTGCTTGTACAGCCGCCTGGTTTTACATTTTTTCTTACCAGAGGTACCGAGGGCGTTTGCAAACACGGCCCCCCAGGTACTGAAAACAACAAACAAAATGCAACTTTTACGCAGCAGATGCGCTGCTACACACAGCCAGCCAAAGGATGGCACTTCCGATCTTGACGCCGTCTTTCCCTTGGCTGGTTTAGTTTCAAACAGATCTGGATGCGGGCGTTTTTCTGATCACCACCATCGTGGCTGCCATGTTAAACCAGCTCTCCTTAAGGACGGGAGAAACGTTATTTGCAGTTAAAGTCGCGCGTTCAAGTTCGTTGAAGGAAACAAGAAACGGTGCGAGCGATACCGACACGTTCACAGAGGAGTGTGACACGTCGGTAAACGCATTTTCCGTTTTAGAAAACCACACGGCGGTGTTAAATTATTTGTTTCCATTGAAGAGGACACAGCAGGTGTTGGCAGAGGGGCGGAAGGCCAGGTGAGGGTGTGAACAAAACCCCCGTAGAAAACACGTCTTTGTAGAAACGTCTAAACGTGTATAATGAGCCGCACGTACACACTTTAAAATGAATAGGGGCTCATTTTCTAGTCTGTTCTCAGTCATTGCAGGGCAACCAGAGCTGTTTGCTGCCATAACCACAGATGTTTTCCACCCAGCTGCACTTTGCAGAGGTACATGAATGAATATCCGTGTGTTTATGGGAACTGCACCTCAGCCATTTCCTGACATTTCTGAAGGAGACACATCATGCTCAGCGCCCCTGTTTGATCTAACCCTCTGCACATTTCACCAGCGAGTATTTGGTGTTCACGCGTTATATACGTGTTCCGTGGCCATCGTGCCGAAATTAGGTTTGGATGAGTTGCATCTATTGTTTGGGACAAACTGGCGCCCCTCTCCTAACCCGGAGCCCAGTGATTCCGGGATAGGCTCCGGACCACAGCGACCCTCAGCTGGACAAGCGGTTAGGGACAGGGGCCAAGATGAGTGCCGGGGAAGGGCCAGAACACATGGGTCTGCTGAAGTGATGCTCAAGGGCAGCCCATAAAACTGCCGGTTGGCCCACTGGGGCCATTTTCCTTTCCAGCTGACCTCCTAATTCCTTGGTTGAATTTTTTATTAAATGGGCTTTAAATCATGTTAACCAGAGATCTGAGTGTCTCAGTGGTGTTAAAACGCACTAATTTTAAGAAAACTGTTACGGTTCAGTGCAATATGTTCCCTGGAACTAAAACAAAACCAAAAAACAAGCATTTTGCTTCCCGCTTAAAAACAATGACTCGACTTTTGGGGTAAAAATAAAGATTCGACAGACATATTTCTTTATTTTTTTATCATGTGACAAAACCGAAGAGCTACTGAGGCTAATCCATTTCGACAGGACTGCGAAAGGACGGGGTCTGTTCCCATAATACAGCGGAATCGTGCACCGAATCCGGTGAAAACCCTGCCGAGGACAAACCGACGGCTCAGCCGGAGCGACGGTGAGCATCGTGACCTCGGCCTGCAGCTCGGCATCCCGAACACACACGTCCCTGCATCTGTGCATCACTCGCTCAGGCCCTGTGCGAATCACTGCTGTTGTACCACTGACCAAAGTGCCTCTCCTGAGTGGCACCACTATCGCAGCTCACAGAACCTCACAGATCTACACTGAACTCCCAGCTGCCTCTCGCCAGAACGTGTGCAGTTTTGGGTCCCGATCACACAACTGGCAAACTTCACACGCGGTCGTAGATTTACCTGTTATACCAAACCGGCAGGGCAGTCATAAGTAAGGTTACAGCACCTTTGCAGCAAATACTCCCTTCTTATGCAGTGCGGTTTGTCACACGAAGGACTGCGAAATGTCGCTCCGTTTAAAAACAACTTCCGTTAGTCTGGACCAGCGGTTAATCTCCCCGATCATCTTTCTCCTCCGTATTCCTTACATATTCATACAGTTTTTGTCCCATTTTAAACCCGCTGTGTTACAGTGACACGGCAGTGACGCTCACACGCAGGTGGCTGCGAAAACAACACAAGCCGACAGGCTGAATGTGAAACAGCTTCCTGAGCTGACAATAAGGCCAGAAGACAGAATGATTCCCCTCTGTCCATCTCTGCCTGTCTCTGTCTGTCTGTCTCTCTCTGTCTGTCAGTCTCTCTCTGTCTGTCTCTACCTGTGTCTGTCTGTCCATCTGTCTGTCTGTCTGTCTGTCTCTGTCTGTCTGTTGTTGTCTGTCTCTGCCTGTGTCTGTCTGTCTCTGTCTCTGTTCATTTCTGCATGTCTCTGTCTGTCTATCTCTGCCTGTCTCTGTCTGTCTGTCTCTGCCTGTATCTGTCTGTCTGTCTCTACCTGTGTCTGTCTGTCTCTACCTGTGTCTGTCTGTCTCTCTCTCTCTGTCTGTCTGTCTCTGCCTGTGTCTGTCTGTCTCTGTCTCTGTCCATTTCTGCCTGTCTCTGTCTCTGTCTGTTTCTGTCTGTCTCTGCCTGTGTCTGTCTGTCTCTGTCCATTTCTGCCTGTCTCTGTCTCTGTCTGTTTCTGTCTGTCTCTGCCTGTGTCTGTCTGTCTCTGTCCAGCTTTCTCTGCCTGTCTCTGTCTCTGTTCATCTTTGCCTGTCTCTGTCTGTCTATCTCTGTCTGTCTGTCTGTCTCTGCCTGTCTCTCTTGTCCACAGCCCCTTTGGGCCAAAACTAGGATCTCTCCATGGTTCTGAAAAGTAGGCCAACAGTGTTGCCTCTTTCCCACAATGCCGGATGTGCGCAGCGCCTTTGTCCCAGTCTCCTTCTCTCCCAGTCTGTCTCATGCTCCCTCAGTCCATTTACCTTCATGTCCACTTATGCACATTTGGGGACAGTGGAGCACCCTGCACGTCTCTATGCCTGGTTATCTTCTGTACCCAATAGCCACTCGCTCGCGGATAAGGGGCTTTATAAGAACATGCACGATACAAATGATGCTGTGTTTAATTCCAACCACTGACTCACGTCACAGTAACTTCACACAATCAAATGAGATGAAAGGTTTGAAAATATGAATGAATTTCTTCCCTGCTTGAATTTGCTTATAATACATGATTTATTAAAGCGATTACATGGTGTAACAGAAGGTCCTAACTGGTGAGAGAATGAAGACGCTGCTGGAGTTTGAGCTGCTGCTGCCATAGTGACACCAGGGGTCTATCCCAGAACCCCCTTAACCCTCTGATAGCTTCTCAGCCAGGTCTCCAGATGATACTTGAGAATTTTCAGTGCTGGTCAGTGCACGTTCCCATCAAAGCAGCACTTTCTCATCTGCACACACACACGCACGCATGCACACACGCACGTGTGTGTCCTGCCCTCTGCGATACCATTGATTGTTGTGTGCTGCCGTGTCAATGAATTTCAGAGACCCGATGACGCTACAGCAGAGCCCAGCACAGTCCATCTGCTCCTCCCCCACTCCTTTTACTGGTACAATGAGCCCGAAACCTTTTTATTCCTGTCTGTGGGGAAGGGGGGGGGGTCACAATGAGTATCCAGCGTGAGTAATTTTTGTTACTGGTACCTTTCCTCCAAATGTGCACGAGCATAAGTAACAGACCTGTTCAGCTGTATCACACACGGTCCACGATCTCAGTTTGTTGCCCGTGGCAACAAGGTGGGCCCACCCTGCCCCTGTTCCCCTTGGCTGCCTGGCAGGAGTGGCTGCTGTGCCGCCGACAGCTGGGCGCCGTCTGACCACGCCCCCCTGATCCTGTCAGTTGGCAGCTGTGTGCCGTATGACAGTCCTCTCCAAACCAGATCAAACACAGCCGTAATCCGATGGGATTATGCAAGAATATTCCCACAGAGAGGCCAGAAATTAGCCGCCAGGCATCCGGGCCAGAGGCAGACAGAGGCGCCGCTCGCTGCCCTCGCTTCATTCAGGAATTTAGGCCATTTCCTCCTGCCCTCCTCTGCTTTTCCCACCATCCTCGATTCACCGCTCCGACACGGACCCTCCCGTGTGCCTAGTAAAATGCATCGTGTGTGACTGTGTGTGTCGTCCAGGGGTGCCCTTGCCACTCCGGGGCCTTTGCTGCTCTCCTCTTCCTTTGTATCAGACACACAGTCCCCAGCAGGTAGCAGAAACACTACAGGACATAACAGGCATGTGGCTTTAGTAGCAGCAGACCTGTCCTCCATCTCCAGCTGCTGAGCAGTGTGGCTGAGCTTTTGCTGGGAAATTTGAGGACTGTTGCAGTCAGTCATTTATCAATGAGGATATGAAGGCTGAAAGACAGGTGTGAAAGAACGTGTTCAGTCATATTATTACCTCATTAAACTGTGTTTGTTCACTTCAGTTTCCCCTAATCTCTTCACCTCAGTTTTCTAAACAAATCCACATTTGCCTTTTACACCTCCCCTGTACTTCTGTGCTACAGGTGTCACTATTTATGATGGATGAAATGGTGAGAAGTTTGTGCTGGAAAATCTTTTTTGCCCCTCTCAAACTCACTAGGCTCTTGTGAACTGGCACCCCGGGTTGCGAACGGCATGAAGAAATGAACGGCACAAGGGGATTCAATACATGACAACGCGTCCAAAAAACCATCTAGTAAAGGCCTCAAAAGGCAAACAAAACCGCAGATCCACATCAAGAACAAAAATCCTTTCGATTAGGGACAGATTATTACCCCTAAACAAATGTATATTCACACATCTGGACAACCCTACACACACACACACACACACACACACACACTGCTCAGGTACGTGTCCACATGTGACTGTGATCCATCCGTTCTTAAGCTGTTCCCCAACATAAAGTGCTCTTTCTACCGTGTTACCTGGCTACTTGCTGTCAAACGGTAATGTACTCAGCTTTTCACCATCTCAGTCTGTTGTACATAGACGCCCCCCCCCCAAACCCGCGTTGTTTATCCGGACGAGAGCTGTCCGCGGTCCTGAAAATCGACACGTTTCTGCAAAAAGACAGTGGTTTGTTTCAACTGCTTGCAAACAATGATCTGTTGCTGTGTGTTCATGTTTAATTCACGAGCATTTAAATATAGATAATTATTAGACTATATATCGAGGTTCAAGGTTCACTTTATTATTATTATTGTCGTTCTGCCTTGTGCCGATGTACAAATACTGAGGTGTGGTTTCTCCTGGACCGCAGTGCACAGTACACTAGACGGAGAAAGATACGGGCAAATTGAGGTGGATCTACGTATTATACGAATAATTACATGGGTGAATAGAAAACTATACAGATGACAAGTAGGTGAATAAATGAATGGGTAGAAAATAAATAAATGGGTAAGAAAAACCAGTGCCAGCAGTGATGGAGACGATACAGTCAGAGGTGGTCAGTGGTGGTGGTAGTGAGCAGTCAGACAGCCTCGTGAATAAGCTGAGCCGGAGCCTGGTGGTACAGCGTTATATAGGGTGTAGTCTATATATAGACTGCCCAGTTAACTTTTTATGCAGTCAAAGACATCACACTTTAACAACTGTTTTTATCAGCATTTTTGGACCGTATATATTTGGACCGTCGCTAATGTTCTATTTAGCGGCTGGTCATAAGTACCTTCTCGTTGAAACTCTCTCGGCGTCTTTGGCCGAAACTGCACAACCTACCAGCACCTCAGATTGTTGTTTCCTGCCAAAATATGTTGTCCCCAGATTTGTACCATATCAGCGTGTTGTTATTTTTTCATCAAGGTTTAGCGTCAGGTTATAATGATCATTTTCATTGGAAAAACATGAAACAGAAGCGTAAAGATCATTGAAAACCATGTGAAAATCAAATGAGTGTAATTGAGAAAACGCCTTTGTGCTAAATAATAAGCCTATTGTATGAAAAGGGTATATATTTCCACGCGCTCCTGCGGTTTTTCACTGTACGGAACCCTGTCGTTTGAGGGCTGTATTTACTTTATAGTAAATAACTACGGGCTCCTGCGGATCTTTGAATGAGAAATGTTACATCAACAGACAAAGTAAATTCAGCAGGGAGTGATTTCATCGTAAATGACTGTAGGTAAACTGGGTAACTTACGCCGAACGCTCAATTTACATTCGATGTACGCGCTACATGTATGTTATATGAGATTTTATAAGTCACTCATTGCATGGTTGTGAAATGGTTTCTCTTTAACACCGCTCGCAGTAAGCTGCCACTGTATTATTATTAATATGAGAACAATTTCAGATTCCATTTCGATGTGTATGGCCAGCGGTGGGTTAAATTCTCAGCAGAAGAGTGAGAATGGAGTGCAATAGGCAGAGTGTGGTGTGTCTGGATGGCTTCCTCCATCCATTATTAATGGAGCCCCTCTCTGTCTCGCTCACCAAGTCAGCGCTTACACTGCACTTCCAGCTCGGAGTAATCGGGAACGGTGCGTGTGCCCGCTTTTGATCATCAGCTTTGTTTTGGGTTTGACCATCGAGCCTGCAATGACAATAGCGCGTCACGGACCTAAATGAGATACCAGCATCGAAAACGTTGCCGCAATAAGACAGTTATCTCCTAGTACATGACCTTACAGTATTGCTTACAAAGGAAACTCAAATCCAATGTTCCAGTTTGCACTGAAGCTTCAGCATCTTATTCTTAGACAACCTGAAAATTAAAACGCAAAAGCCATTTGATGTCACAAAGGGTTTTCCCTTGTAGTAGACATGCTTTATATGAGGAGGAACAGGGCAAAGCCATATACACACGGCAAAACTCCTGGTCTGACCGTAAAGCAGATGAAAGCAGCAATGCGACAATTACGGTACGTGATGGTAAATTACAGAACATCGCCGGCCTGAGGACGCCACTGTCAGTGTATGGCTGCTGCATTAAAGCAGTGCTGCATACTGAGGTGGATTATAATATGAAATGGTCCGTTTGGAAAATAAAATCCCGCAGCAGAAGAAAGGATTTAATGTAGATTGTTCTGTTCTGTCGTACCTAGATAAGGATCGGCTTAGTATTTTTGTTCACTGATGGCTTGCTGTACACTGAGGTGGCCTTTAAACTGAGCTCAAGGGACTGCATTAAAGTTGTTGCCCCCCCGCTGTCTCGACCAATTTCACTTCTCCCCACGTGGTGTGGCAGAACAGATTTCCCGCCGTTCTCCTTCCCCAAAAAGCTGCCAACTTCACCTCGCACCCCTGCCATGTATGGGATGTGTCACCGCCTGTGCAGTTCTACCCCGTGATGGTGCCGCTCACAGCTAACAGTGGCCTCTGATGCCGCACCAAGCATCTGATGTAGACTAATGTCTTTCACAGTAAAATGTCAGGCAGCTGGAAGCCGCTGGAACAGAAGACATAACTGTATATACTGCTGTACAAGTTGAGATTTATATGGCTTACACCATACTGACTTTCCCACATTAAGCCCTCAACCTCGCTGCTCACAAAAAATTTATGTTGGACGGATGTAGGCGACATAAAGTGGTAATACTCTCCCAATCTCCACTTTAAAAACTAAAAAAAAAAAAACTGTAATATAAATTATTTAAATCAAATTTTGCTGAAACCTTACATTTTCTCCTCTGACACAGTGGAGTGTTGGCTTTTTAAAATGAATGTTATTTCACAAGAGGAACGTTTAAATACGGTGTTCAGCGTGGACCCTCCTAACTAAAACAGAGCAAATCATCCAGGTGGTCTAGTTTTTTGCTTTTGTCACTTGAGGCCTGTTGACTCTCTTACAGAAACACATCAAACACAGTGACTATATGCACAGAAGCTACAGCAGTTTGAAACGGCCTTCACCACATTTATTTGGCACAGTGGTGGTTCTTCCAAACACAGGCAGTGGACGGCCTCCACAGCGCCGTGTATCCGTGTAGGGAAACTGCGCTTAATCTGTTGTTTATAATCGTATTAAATCGTATGAGATTAACCGGTGTGTCAGTCCATTCTGTGTATGTCGGCAAAGCAAACTGCAAGTAATAAATTCCCAGCTAGAATAAGACCGGCAGTTATGAGCCGAAAACTTTTACACAATTGTACAGCACACAAAAGCTCATTTCAGTGGTAAAAATGCCAAACTGTGTTAATATTATTGGTAGGATTATTCCTCAGTGGCTTAGCAGATGCTTTCATCCAGCAGGACTTACGCAGCTTACAATTTCACACATTACCAACTTGAACAGCTGGATATTTATTTGTGGAATTTAGGTTTAGGACCTTTATAATTGATATAAAAAAAAGGCAGAGCCCGTTTCCACCGTGGCTCTACAGTCTTGCAGTTGTGACTGAACTGATTTAACCACAACACGAGCTAGAAACCAGGGGTTAGAGTCCCGCTTCAGTTCGGAGACGCTGTCCATCAATGACCACTGAGTCCACAGGCACCGCAGCTCCTCAGACAGCCGTCAGCCGGTCGCTGAGACTGTTTGCCACGTTTGTAATACGTGGAATTCGAGGCTGTTGAAATGCAAAGCTGTTACATAACAACGTGACTAAATCTTACCCTCCTTATGGACTAATGCACTTAAGTGAGCTGGGAAGCTTATGAGTAGCTGCAACCTCCAGGTTCTCCTCCTGCTCACAGTGTGTCATACAGCCTGGATGTTGAGGTCTGCTTCATCTATATGGCAGCTGGTTGCAAAGCAGGTCTCACAAGAAAGGTGACCGAACACCAGGGTCATTCTTAGCCTCAGCGCTGCATTTAAACCACTTATTTGTTATGTTATTCATAAGGATTTCTCCCAGTATTGTTCCTGTTCAGGCTACAACACTTTATGGCCTCTAATGATTTATTAAAAATATAACATCGGTGTCAGTCTGGCAGAGGTGCAATATCACGTTTTCTAATATATTCCGCACATTCCACACCTTTACTCCCGTTCAGCCAGTTGCTCTTGCATTTCTGTTGAGTTTCCAGCTGCACGTCGAGCACCATTAATGACACCGAACTGAAATTCAAACCAGATGCAGTGACTGATTTTGGAAGAACTTTGTCCGGACGATTTGTGAAAGAAGTTCACGAGAGAAATTGCCGAATATTAGAAAAAAAGGTGACCCAAAAGAGCTCAGTTTGGAGTGACCGAACAACTTGTAGCCGAATGTTTTTATTAAAATCCGATCCGGTGCTATTTGTCTCGGATGTATTTGCGCTATTCTTTGTTAAGTGCTGTCTGGCAACTGTATAGGGAAGACACGAGACAAAAATCATTTCGCCAGCATCTTTTGTGCTATACGGCGCAGGCAGGCTGACATGATGTATGTAAATTTACTTTTAGCACCTCTGCTCTGGACCCAACTCCAAAATCCATCTTTCTGTGATCTCCACTTAGTTCTAAATTAATAATGCAATATGCCACGAGGATTGTTAATTTACAAAAAAAAGTTTCACTTAGTGGTTTTTCCAGCATCTCAGTGGTCTCAATGGTTCTTAATGGACTGCGGGAAGACGGGATTAGTTCCACTTAATCCTATGAGGTCATTACTGGTGTGTTTACACTGTGAATCAGGGACCAACTGGCATGTGATACCCCCCCCCCCCCCACACACACACACCTACCTCAGTGGTTGCCTGGCAACAGTTTGGGCATTCTAGTGTATAGATGTAATAATAAGTGCAGTATATATTTGTTTTTTCTGCTTCTGGGTGCAGCCCAAGAAACAGACAATGTGCTCGTGTTGCTATAACCTGCAATTTTTTTCTCCCTTTCCTGTCCCGTTTCCACACTTCCTGTTTCCCTCTCGACCCCCTTCCTCCATTTCTGTCTTTGCTGCGGTTGTGACAAGGCAGCCCGGATTAGCGATCGAGTAAGTAAACACCATTAGCAGCGCCGGGCAGCCAATCAGAGCGCAGAGCGCCGTGTCCCCAGTGGCTCCCCTATCTGCCACTTGTGTCTGCAAGCGTTTCCATGACGACTTACTGTACAACAGCGTCTTTGCTGTAATGCGGTGAAAAAGCAAGGAGAGCGCAGGAGGTCCGCGCAAAGCAGCGTGCCCGATACCAAGGCACTGCTCTGAGCTACAGTTTGCTTTCAGATTTTTCTCCTCATTGCCGCAGGAAATAAATCAGAAGATGACGGAGCCAAACGCGCTGCCCTCGCCGCTCCCGTCGGACGGCGTGCGTAATACAGGCAAAGTTCACATCATGTGGCTGCACGCTGTGGGACACTGGTTAATGATCGGAGCCGCGATTGACTGGCTGAGCGGCACGCTGTGCGGTTACATAAAGTCATGCACTCGGAGCCTCTTCACACTCATCACTGTGTGTCACACAGAACCTGTGTGTTCAGCTCCGACCGCTGAGGCAGGAGGCCCTCGAACGCCCCCGTGGCAACTCACATGCGCAGTCGTGCAAACGTCAACGTCCACGCTCACACTTGTCCGGGACACACACACACACACACACACACACACACACACACACACACACACACACACACACACCCCATCCAACTTGTACACTGATGAGCTGCTCAGGGAGCTGAACGCGCTGCTGCTCCTCTGCTTTGTTGTTGTCATGGCGAGGAGAGGGAGGAATACCAACTCCTCTGATCTGCCTCCATAAATAAAAAGGTACAGTGACACGACTCAGAGGCAGCAGGTCTATGTGTAGTGGGAGGGGAGTGGGTGGCAGGCCGGTCTCTCCTTCTCTCCCGCCCGGTCCAGCGCAGGCGCTTAATCCACCACCCCACCCCCACCCCTACCCCTCTCACTGAATGGAGAGGAAGGGCGGTGGGAATGACTAAATCACCGCACCGAACCTGGGCGGATGCGTTGGATGAGCGAGGCTTGAGCGACCCGTGGGCAAGGGGTGTTTCTGGTCCAGCCCTGCTGCAGAGGCAAGTGCCTTCCATCTGCTCTCGAGTCCCCTGCGCCCCCCCCCCCCCCCCCCCCCCCCCCCCCCCCCCCCCCCCCCCCCCCCCCCCCCCCCCCCCCCCCCCCCCCCCCCCCNCCCCTGCGCCCCCCCCCCCCCCACCCCCAATCGGCCACATTCGAACCATCGCTCAGCCTGTCCACTGCTTCGTCTGCGCAGTTACCGCTCGCTCGCAGCATACGATCGCCCCGCTCAAGGAATTTCTTCAAAATGTACCGCACCTGAGAGCTCCTGCACATCCACCACCCCTCACAGCTCATGTGTTCACCACACCGCAGCTCTTACAACACACCCACGGCTCCCGACGTACTCCAACAACTCAAATTTCATGCACGACCACAGGTCCTTTTGGTTTTTACACATCTGGTTGGCCTTACTCCTCCTACATATCTGCTGCACCTCAAGCACAATATCGATTGCCTAAGACGCAAAGTCCATATGTGGCCATCACACGTTATACGTCCGATGCACATTGCAGTCCTTACGCACCCTTCTCTGGTTCATAGTTCCTCCAGACACTGCCAGCACCGCATGGTTCCCACACATCCACGGCACTATATAATGGCTATAGATCCTTTAAACACTGCACGTTTCACACGTTGACGACGGTGTCTATCGGTCATTACACAAAACACAGTGTCCTCAAGTGTCTCTGGTCTGGGCTAACAGTCTGTGCCTGCTGTTTCTACCCTGTATTTGTGACATGTCTCTCAATTGATGTTTGCAATGGACAATATTTCTTAATAGTTGCGAGCGCATGGGAGGGGAAATGGCAAATGGCGGGAGGAGAGCAGGACGAAGGGGTAGATGGTTCAGGAGCTTCTTTCGCTGCCTCTAATATGAGTCTTGATTGTGGTCCAGTTTCTGCTTGAATGCTGGTCTGTCTGAGCCAGACACTGCAGGTGACCTGGAATCTGGCTCTCAGGCTGCGAGGGCTGGGAGGCTGGAAACGGGGCCTACATTTGCAACATCACGAAGGGAGACAGCGAGAGGGACAGCGGAGCAAGGGAGAGTAACGAAGGCAGGGATGGATGGCGGATGCTAAGAGGAGCGAGCCTGAGTTAGGAGCTACATGTATGAAAAGCACAGCACGGAGAAGAAAATCAGACAAAAAAAGAAGCTGCCGCAATTTGGGTGTTTTCTAGCCGTCTCTATGCAGGAGGTCACGTCTCTGTCACTACGTCTACCATTAGTAAGAGCACTTTGGGAAGGAGGAGGAGCCGCTGGCCGCTCTTACCTCCGTCAGAGTAGGTCTCGGTGCCGTATCCGTCCTGCAGGCCGTTGTTCCAAGTGCCCTCGTACTTGGCGCTGCTGCCTGTACTTTCCCGCACGCCGTAGCGTCCCTTAAATCCGTGTGTCCACTCGCCTTTGTACACCCACTTGCCCTTGCTTTCCACCCCGATGCCGTGGCGCTTACCCTGCGCCCAAGTGCCCTGGTAGGTGTTTCCGCTGGGCCAGGTGTAGACGCCCACCACCTCGAACCCGTGGCTCCAAGAGCCCGCATACTCCCCCTGCCCCTTGGGCCCGGTGCAGATGCCGTGCCCGTGGGCCTTGCCCTCTTCCCACCCTCCGCAGTATGACCCCCCATCATCAAAGTTGAACCTGCCCCCAGTGGACATGCATGAAATAGGTTTTGGCAAATCCCCCAAACGTCAAAAAAAAGAAAAAAGAAAAAAAGAATGCAGACTGGGAGAGGAAGTCGCCACAAACAAATCCTCTGGATTGCTTAGGGAAAAAAGATGGAAAGAGAGCCCCCCCGAGGAGAGCAAGCAGTTCCCCACTGTTAGGCCGGATGTCTTCACACCATTCTCCCGGAGTGCTCGCTCGGGCCAGGGCTCCTGCACCGGTGACTGTGTGCTAGGGGGAGGCCTCCTCCAGCCATGCGTCTCGCCGCCGACCTCACGCGCCGACGTGCCTCGCCCCTCTTCCAGCTGCGGCACCTGCCTCCCTCCGCAGTGAGCCCCTCTAAGCAGCACGCCCCTCGGCTGCCTCCCGAGTTCTTCCGCCGGCTCAGACGGACGAGCACCGGGCTGCACCTAGAGACCCGGAGTCCGGCACGGTGATGCAGCCAGCGGACAAGGAGCCGATCAGCCCTCACAGCTCCATCGGCGGCCGAGCGCCGTTCCTTCCCCACGACATCCCAGCAGCGGGCCGCCAGGGAGAGAGAGATGCAGAGGGTGAGAGAGGTGGATGCTGCAATACTTCTCTCGGCTGCCCGCGTCGTAGATGGCAATGCGGTGCGCCGTCCGCGCACGCACACGCTCTCCCTGCCACGGAGCACACACACGCACGCGCTCACTGACACACAGCTTGAGCGCACACACACCTCTGAAGCAAACAGCGCATCTGATTTGGGGCTGTTTTCCTCCACCCTCTCTCTCTCTCTCTCTCTGTCTCTCTCTCTCGCTCTCTCTCTCCCTCTCCCACTCTCCTGCTCTCTATCAGCTCTTGCTGTGCGTTGCTCCAGGCCCACTATTGAATCACTGGCTCTGGTTCGCCTGCTGGCGACAAATCCAGTGCTGTTCCCCTCTCCGAAGCATCTAAAAGCTTCACCGGCATAATTTTCAAGTATTTCTTTTTTCCTTTGCCTGCTGTTGCCTGATTCCCCCGCTCCCTTGTGATGCTGGTGCTTCTTTCTCTCTCTCTGGGTGTGTGTGTGTGTGTGTGTGTGTGTGTGTATGTGAATGTGTGTGAGATGTGTCTCAGATGTGCTCATTAGAGGAGGGCTGGCCAAGCCCCCCCCTCTCATGCAGTTTAAAGGGACAGTAGCAGCTTCCGGCGTGGTCCCTGTCCCTCCGGGACATGAAAATACGCTTTTCTTAATTGCCCTGCTTGCTCCCCCCCTTCTTTCCCATATTCCATCTGGCTGTGTTCCTCTGCGTGCCGTGAAATAATTAGCCTGCTCCAGAGCTTGTCATTCAGCTCAAACCATTTTTTCTGCAGGTGCGTTAACTAGAAGGTTCTGTGTAACAATACAGTTTATTTTAGTAAGTGCACCTCTGTGGAGTGTGTGCCTTGGATACGGGATAGTACACAACAAATGACAGTAGATGCATCAAACTATGTAGACGTGAATTTTTAGAATGATTTGAGGCACCTGGATTCTTTGAAATGAACAGCTGGGGTACAGGTGGGCAATGGGGTGGGACCTACACCCCACTGTCTGTCCCATCACTGTCCTGCATTGTATACTGCAACAGTCACTTCAGGGCAGGGTAAAAATAACCTCACCGCTGAACTCCCTGACATGGGCAGCTGCTCTCGATGGCCCACACAGGCAGGATCCTGGGGGACCCAGGTCCCTGTGGATGACCACTAGCGGGTTCATCTCGCCACATCTTTTTCTTTGCTATGTAACTATTTGGAACCGCAGTGAAGAAGCGTGTGCCAGTGATGTCCTCAACACGCAGTGGCCCACATTTACCACAGTCTGCAGCAAGCGAAAATAACACCCGATTGCAGTTTTCCCAACATTTCATTTCACAAATGTATTTCTGAACGTAGATAACCTGTCGATTCCCGCCAGTGAAAGGGCCAGGGCCGTGTCAGAAGTAAATCCCAGCCCGAGAAAAGAACTGTTCAAAAAATTCACAAGATCATTTAATTACCTCATCTAGTTGTAATTATTACACGTTTTTACCATACAGGCCAACATGGTGAAGAATTCCCTTCAACCTTCTTTGTTTTCCTTCTCAATGAGGGCCCATGAGCACAGCGCTCGGGTTATCACAGGCGCGACTTGTGACTCATCCAGGTTACGTACACAGTCACTAATGCTGTTTATTTAATTAGGCCTCTGTGCGTACAAATCCTTGGATTTTTTCAAGCAAATTGAAAAAAAGAATATTACTTTTATGTAGTAGGGTCATTGTATAGCTGCAGTAAAATATGTATCTGAAAATTTCTTGATGGCGAAGCTCCCTGTTAAGTCCGAAGTCGTGTTAAATTGCATTTTAATAACCCACTCTTATTAAATCAATTGTCAAATCTAGCAAACCTTAAATAATTGATTTTAAAAAATATGCCTGATGAAGAAATTTAGCTATATGACAACATGGGTGACATGGTTCAAGAATTATAGATTTCAACTGTTACAAGTTCAGTCACAGTTGTGGCGAAGGACGTTTGCGTGTTTAGTAAACAAAGTGAAATTCCTCATATCACTTTACTGAAGGACTTATGACTACATGTTTGAACAAAATATTTTTTTCCTCTTTTGCTCCATAACAATTTTACAAGAGTGAATTAAGAGCCAAGCAGCACAGTGCTGCAGCTCAGTCTATGAGGAGTTTCTTCACTCTGTGTTCATGCGGGTTTCCTCTAGGCGCTCTGGTTTCCTCCCCACATTCCGAAGGCACGTGATTCAGGTAGACTGGTGACCGTGTATGTGTGTGTTATTGTGTGTGGCCACCCCGTGATGAACGGCATCCCATCCAAGACGTACCCCACCTAACCTAGCACCCAGTGATTGTGGGATCGACAACAGACGGCTGCGACCCTAGCCGGGACAGGGGTGTATTAGTACTGAGCGATGGTGTGTTTTTTTTTGCCCATTTTTTCAGATGTGATCCAATGCAGAGTGTCTTAGAAAGTCAAACCATGAGAAGAAATGAACTAAGTTAAAATGTTTTACACTGCTTACCGATTCATAAAGGTGCCGATACCAGTGACGCTTCAGGGTGTTCACTGAAAATAATGTTGCTACGGCACTCTGTCAAAAAATGTCCGCATGTGGTCACTCACCGCGTCCTTTTCGCCAAAGGCCCCCGAAAATCAGTCTCAGGGTCCTGCTTCTCAGGGTGAAACTGCTGACACCAAAATAAATGACAGCTTTTGATTTATTATTTACAGTTGTGCATTGGTGATGCCACTTTTCAAACACACTTAAATATATACTTGTACAGTCCGTTTGTAATCTAGCAGACTTGAGGGATGGAAAGGTGTCCCCACCTCTCCTCTCACATTAGGAAACACAGCTTTTTAAATGCCCTTGAAGTATTTGAACTGGGAAAAGCATTAATTTATATTATAGGATGATGGGAGACACTATTATATATGGAATCAAAGTTTCTGTACTTTTGTGTCAATATGAGGACCGTCAATAAAAACATTGAGAGAAAAATGAAGAAGCGGGCGACGACGCCCCCCGTTGGTCGCACTTTGGCACTGCACTGATGCTTCAGTGCTCGCACACGGCCGATATGGATATCAGGGTCAGTGTTATCTTCTATTTTTCATAATTCTCTTTGAGACATGATATCTTTCTTTCCAACCGTTACATACTTTTCCCTTAAAACCCAACTGGCCCTGAGAGATTTACCGCAGGCAAACGTGCTATCGATAAAATCTGAAATGAAAATAGCCCGAGTTTACCTAGTTTCAATAGAGAAAATAAACTTATTTGCACATTCTGTGTTGTATTCTAACCTGCTCAAGTGTTTATTTCCAGACTTGGTTTTTCATTAGACGTCTTTATTACCTAAGTACTTCTTGTCGTGTAGTATTAATAAAAATACATGGGCGGGTAAAAATTGGAGACTGGCATTAATTTGGGCCAATCAGAAAGACGCAGCGTGGACGTCCCTGTCCGCAGTGTCCAATCACCGTATCCCAAACACGGGCGGCGCGGGAGGGAACTGGCGGGGGGGGGGCAACCGCGCGCAGTGGCGCCGCTGGAGTTTGGTCACCGACGGGAGTGATTTATCACCCTTTACTTTACGTGTTTGCTGGGGTTAAAGCTTTTGTACCGGTGTCGATTGACAGCGGTCTGGCGATTATATGCTGACGGAGTCTGTGGGAACATCAGAAACGGACCAAAGTTCACTTTTGACTGCAACATTTAATGGTGGCGCTGCCTTTTAACGAAGCCCGCATTTCAGAGTCCACATAAGCTGAGTGCATGTGAGAGAGATGTGGCGCGTGGACGCTCTCGGCCAATCACATCGCAGAGTTGGAGTTTCGGACAAACAAGCGCTCCAATCGGAGCGCAGAGTCGGGCAGCGGGGGCGGGGTGACGTGTAGCGTATGGAACGCTTAAGCGGGCAGCTGTTTTGCTCAATTTCAAAGGACGGGTCCGATAAGAGGAGGCAGCGCGAGGGAGCGGAAGTCCTGCCACTTTTGGAGACTCCTGCTGTGCAGTCGGGGAGCAACAGCGACGAAGCTGTATTGTGCGCCTCATAAATATAAACGGAACGTTCGTACCGGGTTCGCCACTGAACCAAAAATCCTCTTTTCGACTTTAAAGTATAGCGTGGAGTCGGAGCAGTTTGTGCGTGAGCCCGTCCATTTGGCGACGGCCCCTAACTCTGTAACGCGTGTCACGGCGGGGCTCCGGCTTAGGCGAGTGCGCTTCAAACCGGAGATGCCATTCGTGGCAGAAGGGGGACGTGGTCCGTGTTTCTGGACGCCACGCTGAGGCACACAGACACCGTGGTAACACCGTCTGTGGTGACTTGACGTGGGGGGGGGGGGTAGCAGCAGGGGAGCGATGGCCGGAGGGTCTCGCTTCACAGCGCAGTAACTGGCCAGGACTCGGAAAACAACAGTAATAATACAAATAATAATTATAATAATAATACAAAATAAACAATCAGTAATAACAGACGAGAATAATGCGGATTGCAGATCAGATAGAGAACGTCGCGCAAGGTTGTCACTCGACAAAGTTGAGCGAGTGACGGGAGCGGGTCACGTGATCGCGCTGAGCGCACGTGAGCGAGCCGCGGGGTCGCGTGGAAGCGGACTGAAGCTGCTGCCGTTTCCCAGCCAAGTCCCCCCATGTTCTGAGGGGCCGAAGATGGTGGAGAAGAGGAGTGCCGTGCACAGGGAGGCCGTGTACCGCTGGTTCTCGCAGCTGGGCTCCGCGCAGAGGGCCGAGTTCCTCTGTGGCCTCCTGGACCTCTGCGTCCCCATCGAGCTGCGCTTCCTGGGCTCCTGCTTGGAGGACCTGGCGCGCAAGGACTACCACTCTCTGAGGGACGCTGAGATCAAGGCGAACAACCCGGCCGACCTGGCTGGCCTGACCAACATCACGGACGAGGTGGTGCGCAGCAAGCTGCTCGTGTCCCTGGCGCTGCTTGGCTCGGACAACAGGGAGGCGGCTGGCGTGCTCTTCCGCACCCTCACGCACATAGACTCCATCATCAACAACTACGGGCTACAGCTCAACGACGGCCAGACGGGAGATCAGTTCCTCCTGCTGTTCACCATGGCCTCCAACCACCCAGCCTTCAGCTTCCACCAGAAGCAGGTGTTGAGGCAGCAGCTTATGCAGGTTCAGGGCATCCTGCAGGCTTCCTGCGGGGGGCGCCACGCCGGCACCGGATCGGGAGTGCTCCCGACGCCGACCGCGACCACAGCAGCGCCTGTTTACGTGAGCGCCGGCTCCACCGGTTTGGGTCACGCAGCATTTGCCTGTGCACACAAGGTTGGTGTGGGCGGCGTTTGCTGTGTCCCTGGAACACTCTGTGTCCAGTTGTGAGATTGTCCACCTGTGGAAGGACTAGGTGCACCAGTGTGGAAGGAATGTTTCTGCTTAACCAATTCTGTCTGCTGCAGATGATCCGCTTGGTGTTTAACTGGAAAAATGTAAACACTCAGAAGCTACGTGCCGACTGTGGCGTGTTTGCGGGGGATTCTCTGTGCGAGGGATGCATTTTGTTTGTCATAAAAGTGCCTTTGTGAGCTGCTTTGGTGTCTCATCGTCAGTACATCTTAGCTGTGTGGTTTCTTCCAGGGGGTAAGAGCCTCCTCTTTCCTGACCTCAAGTACCACCAGTGTAGGGTGAGGCCTCTGGCCTTCTCCAGCGGGAACTGACCAGAGGAAAGACGAGTACTCACAGCCCAGACAGTAGCGCGTCTCTCAGTCAACAGGGCAACAGGGCATGAAGGTGTTCTTCTGTTTGTTACATCATTGTCAGGATCAATTTTCACGCTACAACCCGAAGCGGAGTTTACGAGAGTTTATTCTGAGGCTTTAATGATCACAAACACCTTGGCATCAAGGTTGGGGAAGGGGGTCTCCAATCCTGGTTCTGGCTCTCTGTAGAGTTCGCTAGTTTTGCCAGCTCCCTTTAAAGTACCTGCATGATCATCACTGACTGATGAAGGTCAATTATTTTAGGAAGGAATATTTTGGCTGAGTCCTTCAGCACCCAGGTAATAATGTCCCCTGTATTTAACCTGTCTCATCCAGGGCAGGTGGAGAAATCTGCAGACCGTTTCTGCTGGGGCTAAATGGTGCCTGTGCTCTTCTGTGTGTGAGTGAAAGAGGCTGTGAGTGTAACATTGTGCATGTAAACATTTGTGTGAGTGCTGAACTTTGAGTGTGGAAGTATTTTTTCCACAAAGTGCCTTTATGTCGTGTTTTGGAGACCATGCGGTGTCTCTGAATTTGAGACATTTCCCCTGTTGCCCTTCCCCACTGGTGCTACATGTCCCAGCGTTCAGCTGGGGACGGAACGTGGGTCTCTGTGTTTAATTAAGGACACTGAGACAGACTGTGTAAATACATCTCTTTGAGGGGGGAAAATGCTCAGCACTGGAGGAAACAGGTTTTTTTGTTTTGTTAGTCTTGGCCTCCAGTAGGAGCAGGTCAGCACATTTCTTCGTGGTGAAATAAACCCTGCTGAGACTCTCATGTGACTCACCAGGAAGGAGAAGTTGCCCTGTCCACTGTAGGCTGCCGCTTTAATAGATTCACACGAAAGTGTTAAAGTCTTCTAACTCCTCCCCTATTTACATGTGCTGCTGCGTCCTCCTCTCCGTTACAATATGTCGCCCTACGAGCACCTCCTACACTTTTTTTCAGCGGACTGTTTACCCGCAGCCTCGTCCGCCATGTGAGCGCCGTCATTGCGTGCTGTTTACCTTGTCGATGATTGGGACCATGGTATTGCGCTTCTGGAACCTGAGCAAGACTTGGAATCCAGACGAAGTGACTGATGTGGTGGCGCTCATCCAGTCCACTCGTCCAGTGGTGGGTGTGGCTTCAGTCGTATTTACCCGACCCGATTGGTCCAGTGCCGGGGGGGGGGGGCTCATTTTATGAGTTTGTCTCCGCCTCCGCAGCATCCGTCCCAAATCTGCACGCTTTTTTTCCAAGTGGGAGGGGCTGGTCTGGCAGGAGCGAATGTCGGATGTGGCAGCCGCACACTGGAAAGACACATGTAATTGGTTTCAGAGCTGGTGGTTGCCTTGCTCCAGTTAGCGTGAGGCACAGCAAGCCAGTCACCCGGTCGCCAGGGGTTGGCAGTTAAATAGCCTGCAGCCTTCTACTTTGTATATATAGGTCTCTTATCTTGTAACACACACACAGGAAAGATTAAATGACCTACAAAAAGACAAGGATGTATAAAAACCTAAAGGGGCACTTGAGGGAGTTTACACAGTGTTGATGCTTCCCCAGTTCACCGACTGTTTATACGTTTCTGTAAAAGATCTACAATTTAGTTCCCATACTTTATGTTTTTTCTCGGTTTGCTAATATACTCTTTTTAGTATTGAACGGCACAAAACCTGTGTTAATTAGTAGCTTAAGTATAAATAGGTTTGTATCGAGCTCCCAGAGGAATGGAAACTAGATTATGGGCATGATAAGGAGAGAGTAATGGCTGGGTTTACAGTTCTTTGAGGAGGGGAAGGGAGTTGTGGGACTGGTGTCCTCAGTAACACCACAATGACCCTGGTTTGTTTGAAGACTCACAAAAGATGCAGTGTGTGACTAATCTTTTGGCGAGAAGCCTGTATGTTCCAGTGCTTTGCATCACATTACTTTTTCTGTTCAGTTACTTAGCTGACGCTAAAGCAAAATTTTTACAGCGTACCTGTTTTACATAGTTTTATTTTTTTTTTATTGTGATGCTTCAGGTTAACAGCCTTAGAAGAGTAGAGTCTGTGGATGTGCAGCATGCAGGCACTTCCACACCTCCACTACCTGCCACCCACGGTATTATAAAACCTGCTGATTCATTCCATTGTTGTTGGTTTACTAGTCCAAAAAGTAGTTTTTTTTTTTTTTTTCTTTTCTTGTTTCAACTGAGTGGGTAGATGCAGCTCTCCATGCCAGTTTGGCACAATACAAACAAAACCAGCGCAAAGCGTCCCAGAAATGTTGCTGTGACATTTTGACCATGCGATTGTCAGATTGCTATTAGGCTGTGCGGAGGTAACAAGCGGGTCGGCTTGCTTTCCATGCTCTACTCAAAATGTTTTTTCAACAGGTGGTGCACCGGGACGAAAAGACAGTGCAAGGAAATGAAGGAAACGATGGAAACGTCCTGGACGGTCAGCCTTCGGCCTCAGCGCACTCCTATCAGGAGCTGCTGATGAAGGTGCATACAGGCAAAGTCAATAAAGGTGAGCATCAGTGTCTAAAACCTTGCCAAATCAGTAAAGACTCCAGGTGTCCCTGCACTTTCAACAGGGCAGTTATTACAGTGGAAAGACATGATGCTACTCAGATGGAGAAATCTGTGGTTTGTGCTATACAAGCAGGCAATCATTTGGAGAACATGAACACACACGCTCACAGAGTAGAAACCGTTAACACAATTCCCAAAGGAATGCGAAAGGATCCGTTCCCACAGCTCACTTAGTAAGTCAGACAGTAAAGTGACTTCACGTACCATTGAAAACCTCAGGTAGTGATTGCCAGCTGCTTGTTTATGGCAGAGATTTAAGTATTTTCTGTGCCTTTTCCACACAGGGGTGGAAAGGAGGCAGAAGGGCAGCAGCCTGCAGCTCTTTTGACCCACCTATCCACACAGTCATATCTTTTGGCCCATCTTTCCTCCGTGTCTCACCCTCTCCTGGTACCTCATCCTTATTCTTCTACTATCAGTGACACTAATGACTCAAACCTTTTGGGGAAGCCATGACATCGCCCGGTGACATCATCTCCCGCCGACTGTGGAAAGCCCCTGCTGTGGAGGGGTGTGAGGGGTGGGGCCATGAAATGCAGGGTTTATGTTGTAGTTTCTTTTGAGAGTGTAAGTTTGCCTGGTCAAAAAAGTGTGCACTCCCCTCATTCTCAGGTCGTGTGGTTTTGTCCACTTGGCTTCTGTCCTGGAGTGTCTGTGCTTCGTGCTGTTGGAGACCCGCCTGGTGGTGCCGAGGAACAAAACGGTTCGTTGAAATGTGAACGGCCAGGCGACAGCAGAGGGGGTAGAGTCAACTGACTTTTTTGATACAGATAATATGTAATTAAGCAGGTAATTGGATATGCGAGTGCACGCACAGACACAGAAGCCAAGGTATATTATTTCAGAGATCAGAGATGTTGGCTCTTCTCACGGAAATCCATAGCGTTTGGTTTTGGCTTACTTCTCTGCTCACTTGCCGATGCTCCAGATGTCAGAAGGCCCCGTAGAGAGAGTGGGTTTGAGTCTTGGCTTTACTGCTGGGCAGTATTTGAACTCTGGTGGACCACATGCCAGTTCAACAACACTTCGGCTGTTAACTGCAAGTAGAACACCTGGAGGCTCTTCTAGATTTTCTCCAAAATCTTTCAGTATGTGATGCAGTGAGAGGAGCAAAACTGTGGGTACAAGTTCATTGCGTGTGTGTGTGTGTGTGTGTGTGTGTGTGTGTGTGTTTAATAATGAATGAGATTTATTTGTCCAGCTTTACAAATGTCGGCACAGTTTTACAGGCACTGCCTGCTGTTCCAGTAGCGAGCTGTGGGGTGGTGACTGTTGGCAGTATCCTGGCCACCGGCCTGCCCCCACCCTTCCCCTGGTGTGGACTCGGTTCACTGCATTACTTCATTGCCTGGCCATGGTCCCGCTCATCAGCACATGCCAGAGCTAAACATACCACTGTCCGGCCGCTTTGCTCGCGTAGCGCAGCCTGCGCCAGTGGCCCTGCAGTAAAGGGCCCCGAAATAGCTCCTGCTCCCCGGTTTCGCTGAGCGAGCATTCCGGCCTGCTCCTCTGTGCCGCTGTGGAAGGTACAATTGGCCGCCCAGTGCCAGAGGTACCCTTCATCCCCTTGATTATATTATATTATATTATATTATTTAATTTGCTGTTGGATCATTTTGTTTCTGCCTGACTCTCAGTCATGCTCGCAGTATGGTCCCTTGGCATGTTGGCTATGTAGCCCTTACTGGTGAAGACAGTCTCATAAATTAAGTGCAGTGTTGCAGAAAAATTCTATATCAAATATGTTCAATGACTGAGCTGACCATGGTTGCAGAAAGCTTTATTGTTACTGAGATGTGGGGCTGAATTTGAAAATACTGTGCATACTGTTTTTTTTTTTAAATTTTTTTTTTAATGTAATATGGCTTTGGCTTTTGGGAGACCCAACTTCAAAGACTGCTGGAGGTGCTTGACAGTCGGGCCGATGTTGTTTGAGGTGATCCAGCATGGTTTGTGATCCCAGAGAAGTTCTCTGCAGTTCAGGAAAGACTTGAAGTGAAGGTGCTGCACTCTGTAGAATGAGGTGGGTTTGGTTGCACTTGTGGGATGTTCCCATTACACTCTTTCCTGGTCCAGAGTGACTGGCTTTAGCAGGACTTTGTGGAGTGGTTGTTCATCTAACCTTCTCCAGGAGCACTTGTGAATCCCACAGTATGAGCTGCAACACTTTGCTGTTCCTGCTTCCACTGCTTCTGCTGTGACACTTGCCTGTATAAGCAGTATAGATGATTGGCCCTCTTATTCATTCTTATTATGGATGCACACATTCCAAGAAAGATGTCTGTTTTTCCTTCACTTCCTCTTTGATACAGTTCTGCCCCAGCTGCTACACGTTGCATCACCGAGGCCGATCACATGTAGGTCCCCACGCAGACTGCAGCCGTGATTGTGTGGCTCACTTCCAAAGTGAACACAGGATACAGAGCTGCATGTCTTCAGTTGGTGTACTGGATTCAACAGAATCCTGTTGCAGAAACGAAACAAGCTGTTATTTCACAGCACCTACAGCCTCTGTTCAGTGGAAACTGGTTAATTTGGGTGAACGTGATGCATCTTGTTTCTCCTTCTTCAGTAGGCTACACTCTTTAGCACTGCTGACTTTTACTATATTCGGAACAGTGGACATGGCTTTGTTATTATTGTTCTTGTTTTTTAAGACATTTTTATCAGAGGTGTACAGTACAGCCCAAAATACTGCTACAAGGTGAGTCAAAAGGCTGGAAGTATCCAAAAATTTTTTAAGATGCCCATTTTTGGACTGATCTAACCAATACACCTATTGGTCTACTGCGAAATGGTATGTATGATTTATCTATGAACACCCCTCCACCATTTTGAATGCAACCATTTTGAGTTCAAATCAGTAATTCCAAATGGAAAGAGAGTCATATGACCATTGTAACATTTCAAAATTTCAGAATTCAGTGGTACTCTTTTTTTTTTTTTTTTTTTTTTTTTTTTTTTTTTTAATATCTATTGGTTATGAAGTTTGACCTATCCCATTGCAGACATCAAGCAACCATGCCGAGAGTGATACAGGCATAAACAGAACATTTTTCAGAATGTTTTCCATGGGCTGTCAGTTTGAGCAAAAGCACAGCTGTAGACATTCCCAGTCAGTCTGAGCATTTTGGAAAACTTCTGGTTGAATGCTAGCACAAGCTTCAGTGATACATGCCTTCAAACGGTCCACATTTTGGATCTTTTTTACATACATCATGCTTTTTAAATGTTCCCAGGGGTTAAAAAAAAAATCTAGGGAGGGTTACCCTGGGGGACCGAGGCAGCCACTCAATCATTCCACGCTGGCCAACCCAAAACCCAAGCATCCGTATATCCAGCCAGGTGCCGCGACACCATGGTGAGGTGGTGCACCATCTTGGAAAATATCTAAAAAGCCCCCTTCATTTAAAAAAGGCATGATGGTCTCCTGCAACATGTTAAGTGTCAGCAGTCAATCAGCAGTCAAATTCCTCTGTGTGAATACTGGCCCTGCAATGCAGGTTCCACAGATTCCAGACCAAACCATCACTTTGAGTGCATTTCGCATCTTGGATGGATCTGTCCAGTGTAGGTTTGCATTAGACCACTGTTGACAGTTAACCTCTGTTCTCATTAACCAAAAAGTTTGCCTCATCACTGAACGCAGTCTCGGATGTAAATGTCAGGTCATCATTGCGTCGCCCGAGAGCCCACTCGCAGAACTCTCCGCGTCTGTCCGGGTCATCTTCACCCAAGTGTTGCAGCGTTGGAAGTTTGTACGAGTGCCACTTGTTTTCGTGGAGCACACGCATGACGGAGCTTGGACTGAGCCCACATTCCTGTGCTAACGGATGTGTACTTTTCTGAGGGCTTTTAGCAAATGCAGCCAATGGTGGACGGACTCTTCATCTGTTGTTGTTCTTGGTCATCCACTTTGTTTCTTGTCATCATTTCCTCTCTACATTTTTTGACACGCTATCCCTACAAACGTCAAAAACAATACTGTTAAACCAGTCCACGTTAAAGAACTTTGAAAGGGTCAATCTTCATAATCCGTAAAGATATCGACAACACAGAATTGAATATCTTTTGGAATTATTGAACGTAAGATGGCTGCCTTCAAGAAGGTGGAAGCACGTTCATACATGCGTCACAGATGTAGCCGTTGGGCTAAGGCAAAATGTTTGCTTTGGTTATATCAGTCCGATATTAGGCGTTGTAAAAATATTTGGGTGGCTCCACACTTTTGACTCATCCTGTACTTATTTCAGGCAGTATTTATTCTTCTCTACTAGAGCTGGAATTAGTAACTTTAATTTTGCAGATCATTGATTCCACTTTATGGTCATCTGTGTATTCCTCATTTCTGCACTGCCTCGCTACACTTTGGGACCAATTCTTCTTTCTGTTTCTCTCTTTCTTTCCCTCTCGCTCTCGAGTTGCTTTGTGATGATTTTTTTGTGAGCTGAACTTTAAGAGGAGGGACAACCTGTGGCTGAGACCTGTTTGCTTTGACGTGGGACTTTGGACCTGTCAGTGTGCCATGAAGATATGCACATTCACTGTACAACCCCCTGTCGAAGGTCACCAGTGTGGGTGGTATGTCACCAGCTGCCTTCCCCTAACTTGTTGAAAGGTTTTGGGTTGGTGCATTATGGGAGCTTCTGGCAATGTGGAGAGAAAGGTCGAGGACCCGAGGGGGGTTTTTGTTCCTGCCGACTTGCACGTGGAGCCCTGTGGAACGTGCTCGGCAGGGCCGCAGTACCATGCAACGCTGTACAAGTGGACCTCCTGCTTGATGAGTGACAGGCTGAATTACTCGATGGTCCATGCATGCAGTAACTAAAAATAGGAGGCTTTAGCTGGTGGGCTTTGCAGATCTGGTGGGGGAGAGTTTTTGTGTGGGTGTTGATGTACACCGTACGACCTCGCGAGGTCAGCCTGACAGGATCCCTCGTGTTCAGCTGGAATGCCGAGTGGCTGCTCTCTGTCTGACCGGATCCTGGAGGCAACTGGTACCGCTACACCTGAGTGCACGGCAGTTTTTGAACGCACTGCATCCCTGTGTTGATCAGGAAGAGAGGTGTAGGATTGAAGGAGGCACAGCATGGAGAGGTGTGGACTGGATTCTCTGCTCTCCAGCACATTCCATATGTGTTCACACTTGCCTGTGACGCTGGGAACCTTTCTTGCTGAGCCGGTAGAGGTGGCAAGTGGGGCCCTTTTATGAGGCTTTCTCTGTTTTCAGTTACTCCTTATTTCTCTCACCCCTACCACAGATCAGTGATCAAAGGCAGTGAAAACCTGTATTCTGCTGTGTGTTTTATGTAGACACCTGCATCCACAAGCCTGTGTGTGTGTACCGTGGTAAAACATAGTGCTTTTCCTTTTTAGCTAGAATTTTACATGTGGTCCAGCAAAAACAGTCTCCTGTTTTTTCATCCTTTCGCTGAGGTTTATGTGATAACTGCCTTACGGTTTAATGTGTCCAAATTGAGGTATAATTGCAACTGATCTAAGCAAAGCCCCACTTATATTTAATTATAATGATTTACTCTCAGGAGATCAGTTCCAACCTGTCCAAAATGACAAAAGCCATCTATCCTTTATTCCATACTTTGTTTAAAATAGAAAATAATGTGCTTATTTTTGTTTTCAGCCAGAATTGAGAGGATAGAGCTGAAGGGTGTGATGCAGAAGAGTGAGAAACCAACTGAGTATTCATTTGAGGTGAGTTTCATCAAGATGATTCAGCAATATTACTTTTTAAAGACGGCATAGGACGTATGACACTGGCGTGATGTACGAGCCATAGGATAGCACGTTTTTGATTTGGACGTTTTATTGAAGCAATCCACAATATCATGACAGAGAAAATGGTCAGATTCAAACGGTAAATGATTAGCATGATACAAGACAGCAGTGATATTTGGACCGTCTAGCTAATGCATTAATGTTTTGAGAAGATGACATACGGAATAGGTTTTGACGTCTGTCCTTTGTTTGTCCTCTGTATACTTCTGATCTCTGGAGCAGGATCGTGTGTGTGTGTGTGTGTGTGTGTGTGTGTGTGTGTGTGTGTGTGTGTGTGAGACAAAAATTAATCAAAAAGAGAAATGCAAATGCAATAGTAAAGCTGGAGTTTTGTTTAATGGGTTGAGTGCTTGCTGCAAAGGGTCATGGGATAGATTTTATACATAATGTTGTGAGCTCATTACGCAACAGACAGGGCAGAAGATCAGTCTATTGCATTTGCTTTTCACTATGGTTGTGACTAAAAGAGAAGGGAAAACATGCTTGCCTAAACGGTGTTTTAAATATTTATTGGCCTGTATTATCTCTCTACATCAGTCCTCTGAGGCTGTGTATCTTGGAGTGGTATTTAATGCCGTCTTTATCCCCTTGTAACCGCTTTGTTCTCTTTGTGGCATTTATGTTGTTCTGAACACAGTGACCTGCATTCTGCTATTAATTCATGGGAAGCTGTGACACACCAACTGCTAATCCTTGTCGAAACCATGAAATTGCTGTAATCTGTTAATCCTTTTAACAATGAGACAGGCATTTTCCCTACTGGTAGTGATAACTGGTAAACAATAGTACATGTTTTAAAAAAAAAACAAAAAAAAAACAATAGTACATGTGTAAGTTTGTTTTTCATTTTTATTGGCTGAGAAGATGCAAAATGAACATGAGCCCCTCTGTGAATGATCCTCTCCCTGTCACCAGGTCCTGTGGTCTGACTCCACAGCATCAGTTGTGTCCCGAACTACTCAGGAAGTCATGGAGTTTCTTTCAACGGTAAAGTTCAAGACAGCTGTGAGGATGTGCTGCTCTAACAAAGAGCTCCATTGTGAAAGACCTTACTTTGCATAACCAGGACTGAAATTATGGGAACTTGCACTTGGGCGCTCAAATAATTTGCCCACTGAAATTCACATATTAACACATCCTTCTATTATACGAACAAAATTCAGTTCAGAGTATGTGGTGTTGCTTTATATGTAAAAATGCTTCTGAGTACCTCTCAAAGATATCGTGTTTTGTTTTTTTTTTCTGCAAAATGTAATGTTATGATAATAAGCCCTAAACCATAAATAGTTTGAAAGTGTTTTAAAATTTTAAAAAGGCAAACGAAAAAGGACAGCATTACCAGTCTGCTTAGCTTGAATAAAATGTGTAAAGTTCCATTGAAAAGCAGTTCTATTACAAACGACTGTGATTTAATTTACTATTCCTTTATTGCAAATGACACCATGAATAGCTCAGCAGAGGGACATTATGAATGAGTACAATGATTATATTATGAGAGTTGCCTTTTTAGATGGTGTAATAATACTACTACTAATAATAATAATAATAATAATAATACTAATAATACTAATAATAATAATATGAAGTACCTTTCCAGGCAGCTTCTCGGTGCAGGTCTGTGGTGGTTTGGAGCCCATCCCAGAAACAGAATGCATAAGGCAGGGTATGCCCTGAACAGCATGCTAGTTCGCTGTGGGGGGCGCACACACACACACACACACACACACACACACACACACACACACACACACACACACACACACACCCCCCCCCCAGATTAACTCACAAATATGTACAACATGTGCATATCGCATATCCAAGAAATATAGGACGCTTGCGGGTTCCTTCGTTTTCACTCCACTCTGCGATCCATTCCATACAAGTATTACATATGTTGCCCAAGCATGCAGGAACCTTTGGTAACATGCTTGTAGTTCCGTTTAGAAGATTCAGGTTAAAAGATCCTTTTTAGGGCAGAAACTGGAGTTTTTTTTTTTTTTTAACTAAATTCAGTAATTTTACTGAATTGGAAAAATTTGAAAAAAGATGCATAGATGGATTACCTTACATGTCACAATGTAAACTGTACCGGTTGTATTGTTTTCTGTGACTTTTCCTTGGTGGCCTTGTGTTGGAGGCAAGTTTTCTCAAACTTGCACCTTTTTTTTTTTTTCTTTTTTTTTTTTTTTTTTTTTTTTTTTTAAATTCTTTGTTGTGTGTTTTGTGGTAGGTTAATTTAAACTGTGATTTTGTGTATTGGCAAACAATTTTTTCATACTGGCTTTAGTAATATAAGGCAGAAAACTGAAAAAAAGAGAGGAAGTAGATTTTGCTTTCTTAGAATGCATGCCATGTGTTGTAAGATTTATGAGGGGTAATTCAGATCTGGGATATATTGATGATAAACAGTTTGTTGTTCAAGAGGCATCACTAAGGAAAAGAGGGGACGTTGGGCCTTTTTTTCCATCCCAAAGACATTATGGAAGACAGAAGTACAGCAGCAGGAGTAGCGTGGGATTTAGAGTGCAGCGAAGTTTAAAACAAAACAGTCAGTAGTTGTGTATTTGGAGAAACCCATTTGATTTTTCATTACTGCGATTCAGAATCTTTATAAATGATATGGTGACAGATGCAATGTAGACTGAGATCAAATGACAACATGTTCTTCCCATTTTACATTATTATCTTCTATTAAGTTCTGAAATCATACCAACTAAGTTTTTCATGCTGGTTGAGATACCTGATGTAGCATGGACAGTTTTGTGTGTGTGCCGTCACATTCACTGTTGTCACGGAAGGATTTAACAGGGAGAGTAAGTGTGAACCTGTTACAGAAACAAATGTCTTGGGTCCAACTGCTCAGTGAGTTTCCAAGAGTTCCACTGTGATTCAGGGAAGTCTGTTGCAGTGGAAGCAATCTCTCATGTGAGATACTGTGTTTCGTAGCTCACCCAGGTCTTCCCAGATGATGGCCTTGAAAAGCTCTCATCTCCACCTACCAGCTTGGACTCTGCACTTCAGCCTGACCCCAGGTAAGACATCTGAAGCCACACAGGCACCTGGGACAAGGAGAATTGCTGTGGTTGCTGTTCAGTCTGCGAAATTGTCCTGGTGGAGAGGTGGAGAGTGACAGGCAAGGAGTTTTGATAACCTGCTTGTGACCTCCCAGGTGCCTTACTAAGCTGCCACAGCATCTACTGAAGCATGACCAGGTCAGGCAGTTCTTCAGCTCCAGTCCTGCTGTGCAGTTTGTTCCTGCTTCAAGTAAGATCCTAGTCTGAGTCAAAGCTGTCAGTGAGCTGTGTCTGCTGGTGTGGTGACAACCCTGAAATCTTTTTGCCTAAAAAAAAAACTACAGTTTTTGATGTTTTTGCATTAAAAAAACTGTTATTTCAGGATGAGGACAGGTGCATGGTTAGGCTAAAGATGGTCGCTTTAGGGGGCTTGAGGACTTAAACTGAATTTCTGGTAGGAAAAAAACAAAAGATGTTCTATTGAAAGGATGTAAATAGGGAAGAGGTTTATGAGAGGGCAGGTGTATTTTAAACCAAGTGCAGAAACACACTGAAATTTGCTGTTGAGAAACAGATTTTCTGTTCTTGTCAGTGAAGTCAATATGTTCTTGAACACTGTTAAGCACCAGGTAATATTGACTATGATATACAGAGTCCTCGTGTTACAAACATTCCGGTTACGAACCTTCAAAGATAGACATTTTCCGCATAAAATAAGGTCAAAGTTTTTTTTTTTTTTTTTTTTTTTTTAATATATGTACGGCAGCTTTATCTAAGACTAGTACAGACTCAAGGGACCTTTGTATTATTATCCTTTTGATTACCGTGGAGAAGTAAGTCAAAAGCAGCCAGATTCTGACAAACATTGCACGTAGTTATGGAATGAATTAATACCCCTTTATGAATTTTGTTTGAAATTGTTAGCACAAAAAATGAAGCAAGTCTGAGGGAATTTTAAATTCATTATATCTTTGTGAGTTTTGTACAGAACCTAACCAGCGAGTAAATTGCAAAATTTAATTCTGAGCTCAGATTGATTAACTGAGATTTGGAGGTAAAACAGAGTTTGAATTTACAAACTGAATTACAGAGTTGTGTTCATATGTTTGAGGAAGGAAGTGAACCCTTTCACTGCGTATATTACAGTATGTAACACGACGGTCGTGTTGTGGGCCCTCTGCTGTTAGCGTGTGGGAAAGTAACTGTCGCATCCGAGAGTTTCTGCATTTGATAGATCAACACATCTCCCCTCCCCCTACAGATTTTGCCTGTTCACTACAGTACAGAGGAGCAAGCAGTTTGCCAAGGTAAGTCGTGTCACAGCTATAGCCCCCTGCAGCCCCCGCCAGTCCACCCCAGGCCTTACTCTTACCCAGCACAAACTGAGCAGGAGGTGACAGGAGTGTGTGATGATGAATGGAATGGCAGCCCTGTGTGTGCTGAGGTGTTGGGAAGTAACCCTGCTGTGCAGCGACAAAACACACCCCCAGTACAGGGCCCAGGGGATAAAGCATTGCCTTGGCAGGCACACCACACCTGGTGGAGTTCTTGCTGCAGGGGTCGTGTTAGTTAACCTTACCCTAGCCCTTCTTGGAAGTAGGACTTTATATTGCCAGCATTAACCTGCTGTGTGCTAACAAGATAAAAACAGCAGTAATACATATTAGGCATACATTGTTTTCCTGTCACAGTAGTAAGTCTGGAATCAGTTGCACTTAAATAGATGAAAACAATCTTTGCAGACTTTTTACAGGACTGTTGTGCTCTTTTATTGTCTTATTGCCCATCACTTCTCTGTGATGTCAGGGAAATTTCTGAATGGTTTTGGACCAGATTCTTTAAAACAAATCTTAGCATCTCTGTCTGATTCCTGGGTGCTTTTGCTTTGTCTGCACAATGACTTTTCTAGCAGTGATGCAGAGCTCTGTACACAAACTTTCTTTTTATTTCCCCATTCAACTTTCTCCTGTTCTCCTCTTCCTCCCCTCACCACTCATTACTCATCCTTTGTTTTTCTGACTCCCCACTGACAATCTCCTTATTCTATGCTCCCTCCAGGCCTGTCTGCGGAGTGGCCAGCATACAGCCAGTCATCAGTGGTCAGTGCTCCGTTCAGCCCCACTCACCTGTGGCGTTCTCATCATCGGGGGCTGTCCCAGTCTTGGGGGACTGCTCAACGCCTTTAAATCCTCCTCCGTTGAACCCTGCCCCACAAGCCAGCTCGGAGCAGAATGGCATCCTGGACTGGCTGCGTAAACTACGCCTGCACAAGTACTATCCTGTATTCAAGCAGCTGACCATGGAGAAGGTGGGCCGGGTTAAATGGAGGGACAGGGCATTTGGAGGTTTGTTGTTATTAAAAAGCCACTGAGGAAGAAAAGTAATTTTGCTGTGTGGGTTGATTTTTTTTTTTTTTTTTTTTTTTAAAAAGAAGCTTAATAGTTTATCCTTGCATCTTTGTCTCAGCATACTGTTTCCACTGTTTTCACTGTGTTTGGCACCTTCCTGTTTATGTCGCAGCTTTTTCACCTTCTGCCCCTTTTCCTCTAAAACTACTTCAGTTCCTGGCCCTCACAGAGGAGGACCTCAACAAGTATGACCTCACCCAGGGGGCCAAAAAGAAGCTGAAGACCCAGCTGGAACTGCAGAAGTAAGATCCTCTTGCTTGACAGTGCTGCCTGACACGGGAGACTGGTTTTGGGGTAAACCAGAGCAAGGAGGTTGCTGTTAAAAACCATGTGCATACATCAGGGCTGATTCATACTCTTGAAATTTGGGTGCTGCCGTGAAAAATCTGTTTTACTTCATAAAAGGTCACTAAACCATTTTGAAAATATTGACTTTCAGCTAATCAAAACTGAAGTATTTTTATTTGATATTGTACTAAGTTCCTTGTGGGGCTGACTGGATATTGGGTTTGTATTTTTTGGAATCTTGGTCCGATAAAAAGAACACAACTATTACAAGCAGTGGAAAAAAAAAATTGTTGTGGATGGATGGTTAATTGACACAAATATCAAGTTGTTTAAAGGTCACACCTTCGCAGCCATTCTCCATGAACGGAGGGGGTACGACTACGCTACTTTTTTATAGCACGTCGAAATGTAGGTCTTACTCTAACCGCGTGCAGTAGGACCCTGGTTAGCGTTGGGGATGGGTTCCTAGAAAGTGGAGCATGAACTGAAACGGCAGTAAATGGGGACATTTCAACTTATCTTACTAGATAGGTAGAAATATTTAACTATTTAGAATTTTAGGTGGATTCATCCTCTGGGTTATTTGTTCCACTTGCTACATTAGAAAGGCTGTTTTATAAGGTGCAAAAAAATAAAGGTCTGTACTACAGTAAATTTAATAAACCTCATTTTACTTGACCGATGGAACTGAACGTGTGACCAGAAGATTGTTGCAAAATGAGGACATCTTTTAAAACAGTGGAATGATGTAATAAACAATAAGTAAAAAGAATGTAATAATAATGTAAGCAACTTGATTTCAAAGTTGGACTGTAAACTATGTAAATGGATTAATGTTATTGTTAAACGGTAGAATAAAATAAAACACTCAAGTAGTATTCTTAGTAGTAGTATTAAGTAGTATAAACCTCATTTTACTTGAGGTATACATGAGTGAAAGAGTATAAATCTCTGACGCTGCCAGATGCCTTGGAGAGCGGTGTCAGCTGGAAAAGTAATACTTTCATGGAGCAAAGGCTGCTGTGCTGGTTTCTGTGCCATGTGTTCTGGTATATTTACAATGTGAGGGGTCACAATGGTGTTGATCTTGGTATTGTATTCCTTTCCCCTGCCACCGAGCCACTACTGCGCAGATGGGGGGGGGTGACTGTAAATTAGCGGTTGCTCCCCTCGTTCTTAGTCCTGTCATACCAGCGCTACTGATACCGACTCTACTGCGAACGGCTGAGTCACAGTCGCGTCACGCCGCTCCTGAGTCACTGCATGTGTTCCGTGAACTGCTGAGCTTCACACGCTTCTCAAACTACCGGGCAGAACTGTGTGGCCTTAGTTCACTCCCATGATGCATTAGTCCAGCATTTTACAACAACAGTTTCTGTTGTCACATTGGCAGCGCCTCATAGTGTCGTACTATAGAGAATAAGTAAGTAGTTCCGTTTGGAGGGTGTAAACGGTGATAAAGGAGGCCATCTTGTGGGCTTTTGACAGGGAGTGTCGGTTGTGATGTCAGTGTTCACACTGCTGCTCTTTAGGATGTATTTCCCTGCTCTTTCACGTTGCTTTTGAAAGAGCTCAGTATGAGGTAACAATTGTTTGAAGATTTCTTAGCTTCTTATCATCCATCTGTTGGTTTTAGTTTGTGCATTTTTTTGAGATTGTTTCACTGTTTTGAATCATGTTCTTAGCTGTCTTGATCTGAAGGAATGTCTAGAAGCTTAAACATTTCCCTTTTCTTCAAGCTACCGCCAGTTGTTTTGTAAATGCATATTTACAGTAGTTTACAATGGTCACGTAGAACAGATGACTGTTATTGTTGGCTGCTTCTGTTAGTCAAATCAGCTTAGTCACAACGATACGGCTAATTTGTCTCATTTGCTATCGGAAGCAATGTAGGGTTATAGTCCGTGCGGTTCGTGGCAGGTAGGTCCGTTTCTCCCTGAATAGACTTGGATCAGACATCAGTTTATATCATAGTTTACCTTCTAAACTAGCAGGTTTTATCCATGTTCTAAAGGTGTAAATTTCCTACATGAGAATGTTCATTATTCTCCCCTCTGGCACTGAGAGCTGCCAGCTGCTTTGGTGGCAGTTTGGTGAGGGTGGAGAAAAAATGTAAACACAGAAGACGGCTGTCATCAACTGACTGTGAGAAAAAGGAGAGGAGTAGGTTGAGGCTGAATGATTATACCGTGTGTGTGTGTGTGTCATACGAATTACCATGGTGTGCTGAAGCAATCGTGTGGAGTTCAGGAACATGCAGTGTAACCTCTGTTCTGCACACAATCCTTCAGATACACAAAAGCCTAAGAACATATTCTTGAAGCTAAATATAAATTCTAAAACTGTTACAAAACCATATCAAAACAAGGCCAAATGCTCATTCTAAATGGATTTATAGATTAATGGTTTAAAATAGGGTGTCTTTTTTTTTTTTTTTTTTTTTTTTTTTTTTTTTTTTTTTTTTTTCTTTTTTTTTT
>UFQX01000917.1:203364-230864 GCA_900497675.1 Arapaima gigas
TTTTTTCTTCTGTACCTTGTTTTTAAGTTTCTCCCAAGTTGTATGAATGGTTCCATTTTTGTCTTGGACTTGGAGGTACTGCATGAAAGGATGATGGTGGTGGTGGTGATGATGATGACGATGATGATGAAAACACCTTGTTGTGTCATCTTGTTTCCTGTGATGCCAGTCGGGAGAAGTCTGAGAAGAGGTACCTTATGTCACAGTTTCCCGTGTCCTGCAGCGGAGTTGCCAGGGTGACGCCATCCAGCCATGTTGGCCCAACGGCCCCAGTTCACACTGCCAAAAACACAGGTAACTTGTGCTCTCAAGTCAGCTCACCCTGACACAGATGGCTGCGCTGGTAACACACTAGGACGCTGCACATGCTAGCAGCATAAAGGTTGCAGGTGATCCACTCTTAGCACAGCTAACATCCAGCTGCATCTTCAGCGTCATCGCTAACTGTCATCAGCTTTAACAGCAGCGGCGTTCCTCCATATCCCTGCTGCTTGACCGCGTGTCTGTGTGTGGTCTGGTCCTTCTCACAGAACTGCGGGTGGAAGTGGAGGGCAGCTCACACACCCTCCCTCGGGACAGTGGGTCTTCCTCAGGGTACTCGAGCTCCCCCTCCAGTCCCATGGCTCCACGCGACGAATCCTTCGAGAGGGCGGCCAAGGATCCCAGGCGCCGTAAGTGCAATCCCTTTAATAAGGACCCCCTGAGAGTCTGCAAGTACATCATCACAAAAGTTACACAACATGTCAGTGACCACATCTTGGTTGTTTACTTTGCTGCAGGTGTGGAACCGGGCTCCGAATCAGGCGATCGGGACCGCCCTTGTGTGACTCTAAATAACTCGGGTCCGACTGGATCCTGCCGACCCACAGCGCAGGTTCTCCCGGTCCAGAACGAGCCCTCATCTTCCTCATCTACCTATCACTTGCCGACCCCTGTTCTGCCTCTCCTCTCTCCGGGGCGTATTCTTGGGGCCCCCCGCAAGACCCGCCCGCCTCCTCCACCTCCAGGCCCTCCCATCCTGTCTGCTTTGAGTTCGGATGACCGCGCCAAGTCCCTGTGTTCCGGTGTGGCGGTCGGGGTGCAGCTGGACAGTCGCTTTCCTAGCCTGAGTGCGGAGATGCCACCCGGCCTCATGCAGGACACCTCGAGCTCCACTTCCAGCTCAGCGCCACAAGGGGCGGTAACGGCTCTTCGGTCCCCTCCGGGGTTCATGGTGGAAACGAGCACGGCACCAACAGCCACCTCAAACACCTTGCATCACGTCTCTCGGCCCCCGCTGCACCCACAGCTGTCCCCCTCGGCCCCCCCCGCATCCCCTCACCGCGTGGGACACTTCTCGTCTTCCTGGTCAGCCTTTCCTCTGGTGAGCAGTGTTCCCATGGCAACAGTCCCCGAAAACACCTACTGTGTGAAAAGCAACTCAGTGGCCCCACCCCTGTCCAGCCTCACCGTCGTGGCGGGGCACAGCAGCGCAGCCCCCTCGAGTTCCAGCCCAGTTTCCACGGAAATGGGCCTGGGTGGGGCCGGTGCGCAGCCCTCTGCCTGTGTGTGCAGCTCCTGTGGCTGCAGTGGGAACTGCGGCTCCTACAGCGGGCTGGCGGCCAACTACGCCGGGTACTTCCAGCACCCGTTTTCGGGTCCCTCTGTTTTCACGCTCGGGCCCCTGCTGCACCTGAGCCCGCTGATGACTGGGCCACAGCCCCAGCCACACAACGCCTCAGCCGCCCCCTTCTCCTACCCCCTCACTGCTCCGCCTCTTTACAGCAGCAGCCTTCCCCACGAGGCGCAGCCCGGCCTCGTCCTGCCACCGATGCAGGGCTATTTGGGAGCTGGGGCTGGCATCTACCAAGCCCAAGGCGTGATGGGAAACGGAGGCACCGAGCACAAGAAGACGGGCAGTGTGTCTTGCTACAACTGTGGTGTAAGCGGTCACTGGGCGCAGGACTGCAAGCAGCCACCCATGGACTCAGCGCAGCAAGGTACTGCAGCAGGGGCTTGTGGGAGGTCTCAACCCCGAAAATTGTAACGTTGGTTTAACTGCACAAGATTAAAGCCAGTTTGACTAGTAGTTCTTGTCAGGCGATTGACTGTGTAACTCACACTTTCACACTAATACTGCTGCAAGCCAAATGGCTCCATCAGGCGGTTGTCACATTAGTCCAAAACGGATAAGACGAATAAATGTTTTCCCTCCAGGAACTTTTCGGCTGAAATACGCGCCTCCGTCGGACAGCCAGGATGCGGCGGACTGATGACCCGGATGGATGGATGATGTCAGCAATACCTTCCTTGTCCTGCGCCACCCTGCTGTGGCGCTGGCTGACAACAGCGGGACGTGTCGCGTTGCTCCTGGAGACCAGGTGGCCGGCGTGCTGCTGAGGACGCTGGATTCCTTGTGAGAAAGAAACTTGTCAAAACTCAAGGAAAAAAATGGGAGAAGGATCTAAAATGAAGATGTACTTTGGAATGCATGTGGGCGGAGGTGTGTGTGTGTGTGTGTGTGTGCACGCGCCTACGATAGGGCTTTGGCCCTTTTCAGGAGGTATCAGCTGGGCTGTAGATTGGTGAATTGACATCATGGTGGAAAAGTCACATCTCGCAGTTTTTACTCCTTGAAATCATCTACCTCTCCTGTTTCCTCCTTGTTTTATGTGGACTTGTGTGGATCTCTGCAGAGCACAAGAGACCTGCACACGGGGTATCTTCAGGGCTCCTTCGCCTGCTCCGGTCCAGCCATTGGAGTGAGTCAGACTTAAGCAAATAGCAAAAAAGCTGCCTCTTGTTGGTCAGGTACCGAGAGGTTCGTCGTCACCGATGAGGCTCGATGACGAACGCGGAGGTTCCCGTCAATCCATCCTACTTCTGTCTCTGTGTACAGAGTCCAGTTTCAAAATGAAAGCCAAAGAGCTAGTATGGAAAGCAGATGACGATGAAGCCTAGGTTGGAAGGAGGCCGTGAGAGCGGCAGTGCTGGCAGCACAGTGAGTAGCTCGACGCCCAGGGCTGTACGATGTGACTCCACCCAGAACCCACTTCCAGTTGTTGTGTTATTCCCTCTTGGTAGGTGTCTCAGCTACTTTGGATGAGCGTGGACGACTGTGGACAAGTGCCTGGCTGCAGCTGCGTATGGTGTGTGTGTGTGTGTCTGTCTCTCTGTCTGTCTGTCTGTCTGTCTTCACTTAAATGGTAACTTCCCTGCTGGTTCATTTCACAACTTGGAATCTAGCGATAAAACCCAGAATATAGTTTACAGAGAGAGTAATGAGACGCATGCTAGCAAAACCCGAGGGGGCCCTGTGTCGGCTCAGTGCGGGAACCCCTCTAGCGGGGGAACTGCCACACACTCCCAGTCGCCACTCGGGCAGACTCTGCTGTGTCCAGTCCTCCCAGCTGCTGCAGGAAGGTTGAGTGTTTAGCTGACCCCAGAGCCCAGACTCATGCTGGGACCCGAGAGGTCAGTGTCACCTGGTTACTATTCACACCCCTCAGCCGTAACGGAGCGTCGCACTCCTCCAAGTGTTACACTCTCCCCTGGCAGCTACACTCCCCTCTCTGCAGTTACACACTCCCGGCTAAGTGTTAGGAGGAAGAGTGAAGCGAACGCTGCCGTTGACACGTGATAGTGAGGCGTGATGTGCTGTAGCCGTGCACCCGGAGAGAAAGGGACACTGCGGTGACCTCAGGCGTAGATACGTGTCTGTGGACTTGCCTGGACGGAGGGAAGGATGAGGGTGGTGAGGGACGTGGGAGGCGGAGCGCTGGACAGTCATGCTGCTGGCGGACTCTCAACGTTACCGGTCCAGGGAGACGGGAGGGGCAGCAAGGCCGACATATCTCTTCTCAGGGATGCAGAGCCTCATTTCACGGTGTACACGGTGCGTGTTGCTGTTATGTATGGGTTTTTTTTTTTTTTTTTTTTTAAATTTTGCTTTTAAGAAAATTATATGTAGCCATTTTGAACTTTTGTATTACTCTGTTTTAAAACTGAAAATAGGTTGTTTTAAAATTCATATTTTATATAATGTCAGAAAAACATTTTTGTAAAGACATTAAAATGATTCAGATGTCACTGCGGCGAGGGGGACGCTGGGCTGCCGTTCACTGTGACGCATCTTGACGATTTCTGTGACGTTTCTGTCTCGACGCGGCAGGTTAAACTCTTTCACTTGTCTTTGCTAGCTGTGCACGCGTGGGGTGAAGTGAAACTCTCTTTGTGGTGTTTGGAGTCCTTTTAAGATGTTGCAGAGACCTGGGGACGGAGAATCAGGGTCAACATTTAGAGCTGTTGATCGGCGCCGACCGAGTCCGAACCCTTAGCGGCAACGCGGAACTTCCAGAATGTTCTGTCCGCTAGGTGTGTCCGTAGGCCTCAAACCCGGCGCATCCGTCCGTCTGTCTGGCGGCTGGTCGTCGTCCTCTTTTTTCCTCCAACATTTGGAGCAGTACTGTCTTCTCAGGAGATTACCATCCACATCACGATGACCTCAGTCTCATTATTTGTGATTCTAATGAGAGCTGTAACCTGGTTTGATCCAAGATCCATCTGTTTTGTTTTTTTTTGGCAGCCTGTTGGATTCTGAAAAGTCACCCCAGGGGTCTGTTTTCTCATCTTGTTTGTTGATGTCCTCCTCAATCAGTTCCAGTCCTCCTCCTGGTGGCCACAGCAGCCTGTTTTGAAGACCTTCTCCAGATGTTGCAGAAGAGTGCTTTTAATCTGTTTTCCCACAATTGAACGCATTTTATTATAATCTTGACATTTTTGGTGCTCATGTTGTGGGCTGTTTAAAATTCCTCTACTCAGTTCAGATGTTATGATGGCTTTTCAGAAAGTAGATGCGGTGTTTTTAATTACACAGTTCAGCTGGAAATCATATCAAGTATTTGGAATGTAAAAGGGTGTTTTTTTTTTTTTTTTTTACATGGTGAGGGTAAAAACATTTTTTGGGGAACTCCCATCTTAAACCAAATTTTTGGTGTAAAAGAAGGGGAGGCAGGGGGTGTGGCCCGTGTTGTAAGAGGGTCTGCGAAACGTGTGTCGAGCACAGAGGGAAAATCCACCATCACCTCTCTTCTTCCTCCACTTCTTACTTTGTCATCTCCTGCTGAGGATGAGAGGCCGATGACGGTCTGTCACTGACACCTAAACTTTTCCACTTTTTTTTTGGTTCTGAAAAATTGTACAAAGACCTTCTCCAGATGTTGCACTGCAGCTCAGCAGAACGCTTTTGATCTCTTTTCCCACAATTGAACACATTTTATTATTATCTTTGCATTTTTTGCTCAACCAGCTCAACTGGTACTTCCACTTACACCTGTACCACGGTATCTGAATGTAACTGCTTCCCAGAAATGGCTCCAATACCACAAATGCGGGCATCAGGAAGTTATTTCTGTTATTTCTTAAGAGGAAAATTGATTTGTTCCGGGTTCGTCTGACAAACACCGGTTCATTTCCCCAGAACATCCCAGACCCTGTAAATACCCATTTCAGGGCGCTGAACATCACTTTACACTCCAGTTACCTCATTGTGACCTCATTAATATGCGTTTGTGTGTTTATATCCAGGTACTTTTTTATTCAGCACCACACATTACGCTTCCTTCCTTATTATAAGCAGCAACAGACGTTAAACAGTGAAATTTAAGTAAAAAAAGGGCGAAATGAAAACGAGATAAAACTGCAAAAACGGTGTTGTGTTAAAAGACTCGCTGCCACAGAGACGGGTAGAGGACTGTTGATACTGGGGGACGAGGAACTGCTTCACAGGGGCTATTGATATGTAGTGAATTTGGGAACTTGGGTACAGGCATTGACCCCCCGCCGCATTGCTGCCACTTTGGCCATCACTACCGACTTGTCTTCCCTGTTTCTCCACCTAACATCTTATCTAATATTTATTTACCGATTTGCTCGTGTGCTGGGTCTGTGCGCTGCCTGCTGTCGTCATGTCTGTTAACTGTGCACCGCGGGGTGGGAGGAGCTATGTTTTCCTTCTCATTTGTAATTCTGTTGAAGACAGAACGACCGTAAGATGAATGTTAAACCTTGAACCTTCTTGCTCCGTGCAGCCTGTCAGGTTCGTGTCCTGCACTGACTGATCTCAGAACACAAGGGGTCAGCGGCCAACATCCAAAAAAAACAGGGCCCTATGGGGCCATTATACTAATTTATCTTTAACCAGCATCATAGTAAAGAATAGCCTTTGAGGTTTTATTTACCTTAATTGTCCTGCCTCCTACTACAGGCCCCTTACGTAGCCTCACCCCACAGGTACCAACTTACCTTAAAGGTGCTGCTGATGTGACTCACCAGAGACTCAAACCCCCAACCATCTGGTTATGAGAGCAGCACCATAACCATTGTGCTGCACAGTGGTGTCTGGGTCTCCAAGTCTTCCTTCAAAACTTTACCATTAAACTGCAGTTGGGAGCCATTTTCTAAAAGACTGTCAGCAGCTTCAGCCACTATTAGTTCAGTTTGCAACCTGCTGGACCACAGAGGGGCTGTGAACTCAGGTTGCTGTAAACACACCTGGTACCTTTCACAGCCTCAGTGTCAGAGGTGGTAAAACTCACAACTGCTTTACAGCAGGATTTGAACCTACAACCCTCCTAGGGAGAGTCCAATCTGAGAACCACTGAGCCACAGCAGGACTCCTCCTCCTTTGTTGTGTATGAAACTGCTCAGTGTCACTTGAGAAGAAGCACCATGATGCCTCCCTCCTAAACCCTCTTGTAGTTACTGAGTTTCCGTTATATTTAACAGCATTTATACTGGGATCCTTCAGCATTTACAGCACGTCGGGTTAGCAGGGGTCACTACTGCCATCGCTATGGCGACACAGCCTCACTGCCCCTCCACACACTGCAGCTCCCCAATGGCACGATGTACTCAACTCCTCCCCATGTTTAACATAAAGCTCTACAGCGGTGACTCCATGCAGGAGCATCACAAGCTCGAGCTTTACTCACAGACCAGCATTTTCCCAGCTCTGAACGGTCCTGACGAACTGCTGCTAGTCTGGGGGGTATGTGAGGGGCTTCCTGCTTGCTACACTCATTTCAATTCTTCCAGTACAGAGAAAACGTTCTAAGAATTAAATATTATCCAGGGTTCACCGCCCTGGATCAATCAAAGTGGGACGAAACCCAAGTCTGTCTCGGATTGGTCAGCACTGGTGCCCTCGCTGTGTAAGAGAGGCAGCTGTGTGGAGGAGGGGGGCAGCAGTGAGGGAAAATCAGCCCCGCTGAACGGGGCTGCGTGTTCCGGGGGCCGTTCCCCCCACACTAAGCAGCAATGCGGGCAGAAATAACACGCAAAACCACATACATACCTTCTCTTTTATTTTTCTTAAAATGTCGGCATAAATACAAGAAAAAGGAGGCGTAATATTGCTGTGAACATGAAACTAAGCGGTAAACAGGAATGAAAGGTGAAGGAAACAGCCAGAACAACTCAGTTTTTCTTTCACTCCTAACTTCCACTAGGCAGGTCACAATTATAGCATATATTTATTTTTACAAGCAGAAACGTGACGGAATAAAAATGACGACAGATTAACTAGTGACGGGTAAAAGGCAGCTAACAGGTGTACAGAGGACAGCACAGACTGAATGCGGTAAAAATGTACTGAAGTGTAAAGCAAAGGGGGGGGCAGCAGGCCCCTTGTGCTCTGACTGAGACCCCCCTTCACCCCACGAGCACCAACAGACCCCCTTGTCAAGCTGGCGGCTTCATTCATGCACTCAATACTCTATATGCGCAATCGCTTCTCCCCCGTGGTTCTACTCTACAGTCTAAGAGGAGTCCAGTAGCACAGTGAATATTACCCAGAGTTCCACGCTGCTCATTCCCGTCGAGGAGACATTTTACAAGACAAATGCAAATTAAATCGTTTACAATGACAGCAAGGTGATTAAACTGACTGGGGCGGTGGGGGGGTGGCCACCGAATAGGCGGAGCCACCGAGGGGCAGTACTGACACCGACGCCACGTGACCCCACCTCGCTAAAACTTGGGCTACTGCTTTGTCTTGAAACTCACTTGGTGGAGACCCCTGGTACAGCCCAGCCACCACCTGGAGCTGGGAACAGGGGCAGGAATTTCAGGGCTCTACTAGCTGGGTGGGGGTGGGGGGGGGGGTCCCCTCTGGCAGGAAGGGGATGAGCATCTGGTTTCTGCTGTACATCTGCATGATAGTGGGGGGAGGAGAAGGGAATTAAGGTACTTGGACTAAGCTATTGTAGCCTGGAGCAGAGCAGGGGGCTACAGGGCGGCATCTTCTCCAAAGGTCTCCTGGGAGGCGTAGACCATGTAGAGGAAGCCGTCCTCGTCCTTCTCACGCTCGTACACCTCAGAGATGGCGGTGGACACGGACACCATGCTGTGGCCGTTCACCAGCAGGAAGAAAGCCTGGTTGGAGTTCAGCTGCAGGCGTCTCCTAATGACCAAACAGACGACACAGCATATCAATTATGCTATGCAGGGGGTCCCCTTGATTAGATTAGCAACAGAATCTTTTCGTCTTCTGAGCAACTATCAAAGATTTGTTTCCCCCCCCCCAACTTGCAGGGAAAACTTCATGCATGTAGCACATTTCTGGACAGAGAAAAGCCACAGCAGACAGGCGACTGTGAAGCCAGCTTACTCAAGACCCCCCAAAGCAACCCCCTGGGGAAGATCTCCTAAAATCAAACAAGAGCAACGTTCACACTATACTTTCTGTAGAACATCTACCCTGCTGGATTGAGCAGAAACCGGAGCAGCTGCAGCCCAACCCTGATCTATTAGGAATCACAACATGCAGCTGAAATGCAAGCAGGACCATCACCTGATGATCTTGATGAGCTCACTCATGTTGACATGGTCAGGAACCAGGAACTTGGTTTTGTCCAGAACAGGAAGCTGCTTTTCTCCCTTGTATCGCTCGATGATGACCTGCAGAAGCAAGATGTTTAGTGCGCACGTGCACGCACACACACACAGCTGTGCAGAACATCAGGACCAAGCCAGAACGTGCTGTAAGTGGTTTTCTGAACACAAGCAGAGGTGTGTCTGAGGAACAGGGCTCTCCTTCCCTTGCAAATCACTCACACATCACTGACAGTGGAGTCATATTCAGGACAACTACAAATGCAGTGACACAGTTCCAGATACTTCCACTTCACTTGAGAACATGCATAAAACATGCAGCTTCAGGCTCCAGCCCATCGTGGACAGTGTCTCACATCCCCTAAACCAAGCGATCACTATGGGCTCTTCCAGCCACCCGGGAATTCAGCTTAGGTGCAGCAAGAAGCACTTCCTCCCGACGGCCGTCCACCTCCGTAACGCCACACGAGGACCAGTCGACTACGGCTTCTCCATCACAGCGACAGCCCGAGGCCCGCTCTTTTCTTCACTCGCACATTCGGACTGGAGGACCAGCCTCTCCCACCCTGGGGCAGCGATCCAACAACCTCCTGTACTCCAACGTGGACCCTGCTCGCTCAGGTCACACGTGTCGCCCCGGCAGCGTCACCAGAGCTGGATTCAGTGAAACTGCTGGCTGGGCTACAGATGGTCTTCACCTCTCAGCCCCCCATGGGCAGCAGCAGATGGAGGCTTCACGTGACACCCAATCCTCTCTGCTTGACGTACGAGCTGGGAAGCCTGACACTCCATTAACATTAAAGAGCCACCCCCCCCTCCCCTTTAGGAGGGGCAAGATCAGGATTCCCAGCGTGACCAAACGCTGGCTTCCTACAAAGGGCCTCTGGCCATTTTTGTGATCTGGGTGGGGGTGGCTGCAACACGAGGGTCGAATTACACGCGCAGTGAGCATTTCCCAGCAGACAACAGTCAGGGACGAGGCTGGTCAGCACACAACAGTCACACCTGCATCAGCTCCGGGTTGTTATTCGCACAAGTCGATCACGATGGCGGTAAGGATAAAGGTGGGGAAAAACAAAATCTTCATGAAATGGCTCAGCTTTGCGTTCAGCGCTGGTCCACTTGTCAAATGGCAGCATGCGAGAGAAAGGACTTCTTATCGTCCACCACGCATCACCTCCAACAAGGTAAAGAGGCCCTGCTTAAATGCCTGTTACACGAGCACGCCCATCCACCCCAACGTTGACCGCTTTGTTACCATGTGGCACCTCGACGGCCCCCTGCTGAACGGCACGAAAATAGCTGCACAAGTGCTCATGTTCAAAATACACCAGATTTTGCGTGTTTTGAAAGTCTGTCAAGTTAAAACAGCGAGGATGGAAACTGCAACAGCTGCGTACGGGGTTAACAAACCCCCTGGCCTCGGGGTGCGAAACACAGATGCCGCTGTCTCACTTCGGGTTCCAGGACAAACACTCACCGGGATTTTGTTAGGGTGCTGCTCGCGGATCAGCCGGACATCCTCCACTCTCTGCTCTGCAGGGGGGAAAAGCAGAAGGGGGAGGGGGGTCAGTGGTGACCAGGCAAAATCAACTCTCATTGACGCTGGATCGAAGCGGCCAGGTCCGTCAGCTGCATTGAGCCCCCCCGGGTGTGTCCGGTGGTGTCTCCAGTCACGGGACAGTTTATTAAAAGCAAAACACAAATGCAGGCGACTTCCTCTCTCCGTCCAGGACCGACAGGCAAGTCAGACGTCCCCTGGCTCTGGACATCACCGTGATGCTGGATGCAGAAGTCTGCTCTGTTTTTTTTTTTTTTTTTAATTTTAAAAAACTACCACTGACCTCTGACCCCAAACTGAACACAGCTCTTTTGCTGAGGGCCTAAAGAATGGTTACCATGGACCTAAATGCTTTGCTTCCTTTGTCTGCAAAATACGACCCTCCCCCCATCTTCTCCACCGCAGAAGCTGCCGGTCACCACCTTCTGACCTAAACTATACAATAAAGCCGGAGAGAGACGAACACGGCGCCAGGCTGCTCACCTGAGCAGAAGATGCTGTGAAAACAAATCGGAACCTGAGGTGTGACTGTAGGTTTTTCCACACAACAATAAAAACACAAAGCACACATAACCCCACGGCCCAGACAGACGTGACTGCGTGGAACCTTGAACCTTCTCTAGCTGAAAGGCAAAACGTGACACCTGAAGCAGAAGCGCAGGTACCACCGTGGAGAACCTGCTCGGTCATCCATCTTATTTGTGTGAAATTAAGAGCCGATTTCAACACGACTGTCGCCCATTTAAAATCACCGTTTTCGGTGTTAATTCACGCGAGGCGTGTCCGCGTGCGCCCGCGCGCCGTTGCCTTGGAGTCGGAAGGTTGCGGGTTCGAGGAACAGTGACACCAGGCGGCTCCGCAAGACCGAAGTGTGGAGCCGCGCGCGGCGGGGCGAAAGGACGCGGGCGTGGAGCGGCGAGCGCGGGCCGACGCCCGGCCCCGCAGTGAGACCCCCACCCGCGAGCCACCGTTTCACGACCAAGTACCTCGGTGGGCTCGAGCCGAGCCGAGCCGAGCGCCTCTTCAGCAATACGTACCGAACGTCCTCCTTTGTTTGAACGTCTTCTCTGAAGGCATGTTTTTCACACGTCACGCGGCTTCTTATCGAGCCCAAGGCGCCTGTTTGGGAGCAGCTGCCCTCACCGTGATTTACACCGTTATACCGCGCAGGTGGAGCGTGTTTCCGAACAACAGCTCGACAGGCCCCGCGTCGCCCCCCGCGTCGCCTCGCGCTCTCCTCAGCTGACCCAGCGCGAGCGCTTCACCTCAACCTGCAAAACAAACCCGTCAGCTGACGCGTGACGTCACCGCGCCGTGCGTCGGCCGGAAACTGTCATCGCCCCGGAAGCTGTGGAAGCCGGAAAATGTCTGTTTGTGTGAAATTCGCTTCGTTTCTCACGTGTCTGTATTTCTGTAAACAGGAGAGACGTGTAGTGCTTTCTTGTTCCAGCTCACAAAATAAACACGAATCATTTAAATCCTTTTGAAAGTTGAACGACGTTTTTTTTCGATTGATGTATCAGGTATATAGTTTTAACCTTCTTTCTATTTGAACCTCTTATTGTGTTATTCATACAATGTTTGGTAGGTAGATTTCATATTTAATTCCACTTGGTCTTATGTTTGTCACCTGTGTTTCCCAGTATAAGGTAGGAGAGAACATTGGGAATCATGTCTATAAGAAGAGCAAATTCTTTGGCTGTGACAGGAATCCTGTATTTCTGCAGAGATCCAGAGTAAACAAGTACACGGCTGTCAGCGTTGTGCAGAAGCTTCCAGAACCTCAGGGTCTGTTGGTCAAAGCCAATGTAATGTGACAATGTAACTGGAATCTTGTTCACACCAAAATGACATTTTAAGAGGCGTCCAATACCTCCCATTTGTTCAAACATCAAATTCAGGGCAGTATTGCAAATTTAATGTTTTACAATTAAAGTAAATTTTAATCAATTTTTTAAAAAAATTTAAAGTGTCAAAATCCGATACATTTAGGCCTTTCCAATCTACAGGTTGTAAAAAATATATTTTTAGTAAATGTGTGACTGTCCATGTGAAATGAATAATAAGGAAAGTAAAACCATTCCCATAAATCCTCTTATGATTTCACAATAAAGACACCACACATTTCAAATATAAACACAAAAAACACATAAAACCTGATTTCACTGTCATTCCAGTCACGACAAAACCCTTTAGTGCAAAACTTCACCTTATCAGCTGTAAAACTACACACCCACAACGACACCATTAAAACCTTTCAAACAAATAAACAACGACAAACATCAGTTTGTACCTATAAAACACAAAAACGCCACACTTTGAATCATTAAGATGATAAAGGATATAAAACCATCAAATTTAAACCAATAAAACCTCAATTATGAACATCTAATATAAAATGACCATAAATCCTAAACCTTAAGTCACCTCCTGTCCAGATTCTTGGTCCAAGTCCTCGAAGGGGACTCGACTTCGGGGAGGGTGGAACGTGGATCGACAGAGGACCCCCCCCACCAATCACACTGCTGTCCTTGGCTGACAGACCAGGAGGGGCAGATCTTGGCCATGTGGCTCATCTGTACACACCTCCCACATTTCATGTTTTTATAATCCTCATAGCCCTGTGTCCCCAGCTGACACACAGATGACAGGGATGGGGGTCAACCTTGATAAAATAGGTGTCCTGGGAGCCCCTCGATGGTGAAATAAGGTGAGCCTTGCAGGGTCTGGGTGTAGGTGTACCCCACACTGCCTAGTCCCAGTCGAAACGCCCAGCTCATCTCTAACCGTCCTACAGGTCACCTCTACAAAATGACTTGTGAAAAGTGCTTGGTGGCACATAAGGGTGTCTCACAAGCACAGTAAGTTCTCTAGTTCCCCATCCACAATCCTTGTGTTTTGAAAGGATGAAGGACAGGGTTCTTACCCACGTCTCAACACTTCTTCAGGGTCTCCCAGTGGAGGGTCTCGTCCACCAAAGTCAGATCAAAGGACAGGGCAGACCTGTTCTACCAGAGGCAGAGGCTCTTCTCCAAAGGGTGGTCCTACCATCCGAAACCACACTTGAGGCTCCACGGGCTACTCAGACACATAAAGGCCTGAATGCTACACTTTGATCTTGGCCAAAAGGTGGTTCTTTATGTTCAGCCGAACATGCGAAACCCAGTCAGCTCCAGCAGAGAGCACTGCAAACTTGCTTAAGCACCGAACTTGTCTCCATTCTCTGGTGACGGGGTCTGGTGTCTCCTTCGTGTCGTTTCTCCGGTGTCACCGAAGTGAACTCCCACCTTCGGCGAGAGCGCCCGCACGCAAACGGTCCGAGATGCTCAGCTCCTCACCAAACCTCAGCGGTCCTCCCTGCAGACTGGGGCTTCCCTGCGCCACTTTCCTAGGAAGTTCTCTGGTGGATCTTGGTGTAGCACATCATCATGCCTCTCAGTTTCTTTTTCTTCTGCTCCAGCTTTCGCCCAGAACAACGTACAGTTTCGATCTGCTACTGCAGAGTTTTTTTCTCCGAGGAGAAAATGTCCACCACTTTTTGTTCAGTCTCTTCTTCTTCTTGCTGCACAAGTCCATACAGGCCTAAGTTCCAGTGCCTCTTGTTCCAGCTCCTGCACCTTGGCCTCTAATCTACTTTTTCCTCCCTGCTTTCCACAGTGCCTGTATCTTTCTTTATATCTTCCTTCAAGTCTTTCCACTCTTTTAAAAGGAATTTCCTGGATTCTTTTGGAGCTTAAATTGCTGCTTTGTTTTTGACCGTTTCTTCCAGTATGTCTGCTCTTTCATTGACTTTGCACCACGGCGTTCTTACTGTCTCCAAGCTCAAGAAGTGACGTCCGTGTTTACTTGAGGAGCCCAGCCCAGCCCACCGCCATCTCAGGAGAAACACTCAGTTTCCTGCAGCCATTTCACTGCTGGGTTTCATAATTCCTGCTCTCCTTCACAGGTCAGTGGAGAAGAGAAGGATGTCCTGCTGCGTGAAGACTGAACACAGTTCAGGGCGACTACCCTTCCAGTCACCATGAGTCCTCTTTGGCTGGGTGGCAGTTAACAGCCATGACAATGACAAGGACGGCGAGGCTCTCTGAAAGCCCCTCTGGGTCATCGAAGACTTTATTTGATCTTTTTTTCCCCCTGTTTTATTTATAATTTAGCTTCAACTATGACCGGGTTCTCAAATAATGGTGGAGGAATTCAAGTTTATGCAGTTTTGATAAAGTAATAGAATGTTATGCATTCAAAATAATGCAATGTATGTGATGCCTTTTTTGGTGAATTTAGTCACGTGACCCAAAAGAGGCGCTTTAAAGCACTGGCAGAAACACCGTGGGGGATGGAGGGAAATACTGGTTGTGTGAAGCCCCCAGCGGACTGAGGAAAAACACTCTAGGCCTCAACTTTGCCCCAAACATTAAATATTATGTTTATTAATTAATTTCTCTATCGTACCAGCAACATATTAAGCAGTATTAAGCTGTGAGGGATTTTTTTTAGTTTTTTTGTTTGTGTAGCATTTTTACTACTGAATGTAAAACGTTGTCAGATAATTCGTGTCCGATTTGAGCTTGTGTGAAATGATGATCTTGAGTTTGCCGACTTTATCATTAATTTTAACTTAGTAAAAAGACTGGAAAAAACACAAGATGTGGCGCCCCGAAAGTACAGCGATCCGGGCTGCAGCGCCCTCTCGCGGCCGCCACTTGGATATGATACATGCCGTGTGCGAATATCTTTACGATGATCTTTACATTTGCGGTTAAAAAAAACCAGAAGCGACGGTTTGGATGTTATAGATGTTACATTTGGGAAAATGATTTAAATGTGCGTGTTTTTGTGCCGCGGGAACCCAGTCAGCTGCGCCTGCGCGATCCCGCCCGGCCTCCTGCGAACTTCCTTCGCTCTAAATGTTTAAATGTTCTTCACGGGAACTTTTAAAGTCCAAGCGATAAATAACATCCGAATCCAGTGAGAACGTGGAAACATCTCAGGGGGCAGTTTTATATAGAAGTTCACAGAAGGGGCTCCAGCGGGCCAGTGGCGCAATGGATAACGCGTCTGACTACGGATCAGAAGATTCTAGGTTCGACTCCTGGCTGGCTCGTCTACCTTTTACCACCACAGACCCCCCGAGTCGCCGTCCCTGTCGCCGCTTCCGACATTTATATTTGACTGCGCTGAATATGTTTTATTGTCCTGCTCGTGATTCAGGAGCACCCGGTAAAACGTGTAGTGACAGCGCCCCCCGGCGGCGACTCCCCACCTGAAACACGCACGTGCTGAATTGACCCGGACCAATGGAGTGTGTGAGGGTGGGTGTGTGAGCATCAGTGTGAATATCTGTCCACTTCTGAGGCTCCGTGGACTGCAGTTCTCCATCCAGACTTAGGTGTTTGAGAATCCAGTAGCGCACGCGTACACACACTCACTCACACACACACACACACACACACACACACACACACACACACAGAACTGCACTGAGTGGTGTTACTGCAGTAAACGTCACACAGTCCGGTGACCTCAGACCCCCAGGTGGGGTCAGTTTGCCCCCAGACCTCCGCAGAGCAGCAGCTGGGTGGGGGGGGTCAGTGTGGAGCTACATGTTGGATTATAACATTTGTTGTTGTTTTATTTAATTTCAGTTTTTTTTTATTTTAACACAATTTCCCACAACTTCAGATAAATATAGGATGTTTGGACTGGAAAACATTTAAAAATTGACTCATTGCTTTAATAATAATAATGGGTTTTGTACAGTTTTGAAATAGCTGCTGGCAAGATGGAGATGTTTACATTTTTATCCAGCTGTGCCCTATGAGATTTAGACTGTAGAAGAAATGTGTGAAAAAAACAATAACAAAAACCAAAATGAAATAATGGCAAAGTTTCTCATTCAACACTTATCCCTCTTGCAGACCTCAAAATTACTGTTTTGGAGCATCATGGGGTCCCAGAAATGCCCCCCCCACCACTGTGTCAGACCCACTGTGTCTCAGCAGTGCAGCGTAACACAGCCACTCTTTGGACTGTGGGAGGAAACCAGAGCATCAAGGCAAAACCCACAGAAACAGGATTTCAGGGTTTAACGCCAATATGTACAAAAAGTATGAAATAAACTTTATAAAGGCACACCCCGCTGCCTGTGCTCACCTTCATCGCGGGGGGCCAGGAGGGGCAGCTCTGTGGTCAGTCAATCCTGGAAATATCACATTTCTCCTACTTGACTAAATATCCGTCTGCAGGGGGTCTTGTGCTAAAGGGCCGTTTCCTTTGAAGGCTCAACTCGGTTAGAAACAGGACCACCTGATCGTTTGCCAAAACATTGGTTCTATTTATTTGCTGCTTAGCGGGGGGGTTGGTTTTGGGAGTAAATATTGCGGCACGTCTGCAGCGGTGGGTCAGACCCCCGGGTGCTGTTTGCCGTTGCTTTTTCATTAGCGCAGCGTTCAAGTAATTAGGCGTCAGATTTAATTCTGACCGTCGCGGTGTTCGACATTTCTGAACTTTTTCTAAGAGGTCCCCCCACCCCCACGTGTGTTTACTCTAAAAAACGGACTAAATCCTAAATGTCATGTTTATGCAAACTAAACATGTTTTGTTCATCTGTGGCCCTTAGAGTTAACAGTGCTGTTGAACATAATTATGGCCAATTACTTAATTGTTGGATTTAATTACTTCTCGCTGCACAACAACAATTTGACAGAATTTGATTAAAATGGACCAAGTTGACTTCAGAGGTGGAGCCACTGGAAGAAAAGCAGTGTGTGTGTGTGTGTGTGTGTGTGTGTGTGTGTGTGTGTGTGTGTGTGTGTGTGTGTGTGTGTGTGTGTGTGAGAGAGAGAGAGAGAGAGAGAGAGACTACAGCTGGTGGCCCCCCGTGGACTGTGGCCTAACTGTGCTAGCAGGCCTCTCCAGTGTGATGTTGTTCACTTTTTCTGTGCGATTTACTGCAGACGATTTAATGTGAACTTTGCAAGATCGAAAAAAAAGTCAAACTCTTGTGGACAGCGATGTTGGGACGCGCTAAATGTATATTATTGCACATATTTATAAGTCAACTTTAAGATAAATGTGCTTAAAATCTAAACTAAAATATCTTAACTGATATTACAGTACCTGTGAATAAAGGGTGACATACAGAGCCGCTCTGTCTGTGTGTGTGTGTGTGTAGAGGGGGTGACAAATGCCTGCTCCAGGTGGCCCCCCATGGACTGGGCCATTGGTGACATGTAGAGCCCCTGTGTGTGTGTGTGTGTGTGTGTGTGTTTGGGCGGCTGACATGCAGAGCCCCCCCGTCCTGCTGCTCTTCTGGACTGTACAGGTGATGGCTGAGCGGTTTGGTGCGTAAAATGATCAACAATCCATATGCAGCCCTCAAAAAAATGGTCAAACCAAGTACTTTTCGACTGGGGTTCATTTCCAGGAGCGTATTCTGCATTTCTAAATGGCGAAAATGAGAAATAATTATTCAAAACAATGTAATTGTTTCTACCTGTGAAACACCCCCTCCAGGGTTAAAAATACGACGTGATTATTTTGCAAACAAATGCTTACAAGGTGAAAAATGGCTCTCGTGATTCTGCGACGCCCACGCGTCACAAGTCCAACTAACCTCGTACAGCATGTAGCTGAAAATGTGGGTGTTTTAATGCAAAACAGAACCTGAACCTGTTTTTCACGCGGGACAGGAGTGGATGTGAAGCAAGCCTGTGATGTTCAGGAGGTCTCTGCTGACGGCGGAGAAGAACCCAGCGGAGCCGCTGCGAGGCGGAGATCCGGGTCCCTCGTCACCGCCGGGCCTTTTCCCATGTTCCCGTTTAAATTTTATCCGCGTGTCCTTCTCCCTCACGCCTCCCCATCTCCCTGCCGCTCCACGGCTGCCGGTTCGAGCGCCCGTGTCCAGCTGTGTCCAGAGTCTCGGGTGTCCGCTGCGTGGGGTCCGGCGGCGGCTCCGGCTCCTTTTCAACATCGTCCCTCACAACGCAGCAGCCTCACTCTCTGACGTGTAACTGCATTATAACCGTGGAGCCGCTGGAAGATCTTTTGGTAAAATGTTACATTTTGGGGCATCAGTGCTTGGACATTATATTGAAATAATCTGAACTGGGAAAAAACATACGTTTTCCTGAAGTGCATCACAGCGTTTCCACCCGGGCGAGTTGAGTAACAAACATCTACCGATCGCTCCTTCTATGCTGTGCCAGTAGGGGGCAGTGTGACACGCAGGTGTGTGCTGTGGGAAAAGTCGCTGTGTGTGTGGGTTTGGGGTCTGTCTGACGAACGAGGTTCAGTCGAGCAGCAGCACCGGGGTTCGGGGTGGAGGACTGAAGCAGGACACCTTCGTCCGTGTCACTGAAACGCCCGCCCCCTCTCCGCAGCGAACTTCACCTGCGCTGCCGTACGCGTGAGCGAGACTCACGTTTACCTGTATTTATTTACCCGGGGCTTCTATCGCGTGTGAGGCGGCGGAGATGCTCTGGGGGGGTTAAACCGGCCCCTCGCGCTACTGCCACAAAAAGGCCCATTTGAACGAAGCGCAATCCCAGCATGCAGCGGGATAATTGGTGGGAAAATAATGTGAAGTGGCTCGAGCGGATGAGGTGACGCACGAGAGAGAAGCGCATCACGGTCCGTCCCTCGCGTGGCCGCGTCTCCCCAAACGGAACGTCGACGACGGCGTTTTGCTCTTACCTGCGCCGATGCGTTTTTAATAGCGGGGACGCGGACCGCGGCGAGCAGTGACCCCCTCAAGGCCGCGCTAAATCCCGGGGACCGTTCCGCGGCGGCTCGTCCAAGGCCGACGTGGCTAATTCAGCGAGCGGTTGCCATGGTCGTCTCCATGGAGACATCCTACACCGTTCGCCGGGAGTTGAAGGTAACACCCACTCCCATTGTTCACGTTGCGCGATGCATATTCAGAGTCGCACAAACCGCCGTTATTAGTCCGCCGGGCCGCGCCGTTGTCCTCGCGTCCTTGCATCCTTTAGATGCCGCGCTGGAGCGCGAGCCGAAACGTCTCACGTACGTCGCCCTCAGCCGGGCAGACGGGCGCCAGTGTGCTCAGAGCCTTGCTTTCTTTGGTCTGTTACCACTCGGCACGCTGGAGAATAACTCAGCGGCTCCGGCGGGTCTTTATTTGACGCCTCGGAACGGGTGGCTGCGAACCGATGCGCGTCGGCGTCCGCCGTGTGAAGGGCATGCGAACGTGGCTCCCGAAGGCCGTACAAGCGCTGGTTGGGTGACGGTGGGGAAAAAAAAGTAAATGTAAACCACGTACAGTTTCTGCCCTCTGCTCACACGCCGAAAGCTGTGGAAATAGTTGCTCTCAGTGCCGCCCGCGTGTTCGACCACAGGAGCTGGTAGCTGATACATGTGAGCAAATGTAAAAATTAGTCAGAAACTAGACGTGACACGCGTTGGTAATGTGAGGGTGGAAATGTTTTGTGATTATATATAATATATTTATGTACTTATTTTCCTTTCCACTTGATTATAACCAGCACCTCACTTTCTGTGTTGAGATCGGCCTGCCTGACAATATTCACGTACTAAATACAACCACCTTCATGGTAAAACAGTTTGCTGAGTGTACGATGTTATTTTTTTTTTTACCTTCATGCCATCGCTAGGCCTCTCGGACCCGGGCGGCAGTTAAAAAAAGCAAACGCTGTATTTTCTGTACGTCGTGCTGATAATAGAAATATTCCAACCGTTTCCTCCGCGTCAGAAGTGCTCTGTAAGCGTGAAGTGATGAACCGGCAAAGAAGGAGCCAAATGAAACAGGTTCCATCCAGGCCCCCCCGTCACACACGGCAGCGTCACGAAGAAGCTCAGACACCAGTTTGGATGAGGAGCCACTTGTACTTTATTGGTCTTTTTGTGAGAGTTGTACAAACCCTGCGGCCAGCGTGTCCCCTCCTCACCTGGCCAGGTAGACAACACCCTCGCCACTGAGGTAGACTGTGACTTGTTGTCAAGGAGTTGTATTTAAAACAACAAAATCACTAGTCTTCCACAGCGACCAGAGTTCAAGCCCCGGGCTCAGCAAAACCATCTGGCGTGCGGCAAAACAATGCCCCGTCTCGAAGGTTAATAAACACAACGGATCCTCGATTCTTCACAGACGGAGTCGCAGATTCCCGGGAGACGCAAGTTGTAAGGCGGTGATTAAATGCTATGCTGGTAGGTGCAAATATTAACAGTCTATAAAGGAAAATTATATATACAAACCAAACTTGAGCTGCCCGGTCCTTTATATAGCGCCGGTGCAGATGCTGCTGTGCGGTAATATTCCCGTGAAGAGCACAGGGCTGTTTCAGAGCCCCGTTCCAAAGTCATTATTGTCATCGCCGTTATTCAGTGTTTGTTTTTAGGTGGCACGACGCAAGGCGGGGCTGTCAGAATTAGGAAATAAGCCGCAGGAAACCGCCTGAAGGTGTCAAACAAAATTAAAAACTCTCCCGTGCCACTAAAGGCGCGGCTGGTTAATACCTGGCGCGCGTTTGCCCTTTTCTGCCGCGCGATTCCAGAGCTCCTCTTCCCGCCCGAGATGTGGCGCCACGCCCCCCGCAGAGCCTTCGTCCCCCTCCCTCGGTGCTCTTCGTCGCCAGGCCTCCGGTTTAATAAAGCACACCCGCGGATGGCGGCTGCGGGGCGACAGGTCCTGTGCTCCAGGTCAGACCAGGCCGAGACGAGGAGAAGAACAAAATATATATAAAAATGCTATAAACATAAAAAAAGAGAGCAGCATTTATTAGTCCGCATTCATTACAGGCAGAGACCATAAAAGACCCGCAATAAGACCGCGGCGCTGCTCTCGGATGCAGCGAAAAGGGCAGCTGATCCGCCAGGAAGCCGACAACCTTTATCTGTTCGCTGGGTTCAGTCGCCATCTTTACGGTCGTGGCATAACTCACCCGACGGTCACCCTTCCGGTGACGTTCACATAAAGCGAACGCGAAGCTGTCTTGCGGTCTGCCTGCGCGAGGCGTGTGTCGCGCCCCTGCTCCCAAACCGCGCCGTTTTATGCGTCAGAGGAACAATTAGATTGTCTCCATTTGTCGGCCTGGCGGCCGAGACGCCTCGAAGGGGCCGAGAAATGGCTCGTGAAACCATAAACGTAGAACTCGGGAGCTGCGGTTAATGGCGAAAGACGTCTGCGGACTGTTGACCCTCAGCCACTGGAAACGGTCTGGATGGTGGCTTCAAGCTCAGCGCGGTTCGACGCCTGACCCGGTCCAGGTCTAGTTGCAGATCTCGTCCTCCTTCCTCTCGCAGCCCGACGGTTCGTTGCGAAAATGAAGCAAAGTTTCACGTATCGCACGCATTAAAGGCCGTATATTCGATAAAGTCCGAATAATCTCATCACCTCTTCCCGTTGGAGCAGCGGCGGCAGTCGTGGACGCGGAGGCAAAGCGGCACGATGGGCGTTCGGCGTCCCATTCGGCATCGCACTGCATAACCAGCTCCCACCTGGCAGTCCCCAGAGAGACAGACAGAGGCATAAATAGACCCTCTGTGCTCCGCACTTCATAACACATATTTGACAAACTCTAGTTCCACGCATATTAATACGTCTGTGTACGGTCGGCACCGTAAACGTTTGCTCTGATGACGTCGGCGGGGTCGACAGGCGCTCTCTGAGGCCGCGTGGCTGGGGACACCTCAGGTTCCGGGGTGACGGGACAACTCCCGCTCCGCCGGGGACCTGCTCTTCGGTGCCACGGCCTCACGAGGCCTTAATGTGCAGCTATACGAGCAGAGGCGCGGGGGGCGGGGGGCTTAGCTCGTATCAAACATGTTTTTCCTATTGAGCAGAAGTATTAGCCGTCATAGGGAGCGCCGTTCGTGTGAAGAGCGGGACACTTCTGAAAGACGAGCGTCTGTCTCTGCATGCGATTATATATTTACCGGAGACTCCCTGAACAAAGTCGCTCTTGACTCTGATCGGGGTCCTGGCAAAAATTATGGGTCTGATGCCGAATAGTGATGTGTTATTAACGCAGGTTAAATCATTCCCTCCGCTCAGGATAAATGCCTTTTAGTCCATTGAGGAGGAGGAGGAGGAGGAGGAGGAGGAGGAGGAGCGTCACGAGTTTAAGACCGATTCCCAATTAAATCGCCTGTTAAAATGTGCGCCGTCGTTATTTATTTTATTTTGCCTTTTTTTTTTACATTTTATTTACGTCACCCAGCCTTCCTCCAACGGAAAAAAAAAGCGTGCGCCTCCCGCGAGGAGGACCGCCGAGCGGCCGCTCATTTCCAGGCCTCACCGCGAAACGTGGACAGATCCTGAGCGGCACGTGTTGGATAAAGAGTGTGTATTTGGTCTAAAAAAAAGGAGGAACTGATACCCAGAGTCAGCGGCTGCCGCCTCAGATCACATCGGGGCTGCTGGGGGGGGGGTAATTTGCATAATAGCTTCCATCACAGGTCCAAAGAGGACCTCCAAATAACAGTGGGTTTAACCTCTGACATTAACGCCGCCCCTGCGGGAGCAGCTCACCAGCGGGGGCCCCGACTAACCGTGCCGCCCGGCGGGAAGCGGCGCGTCCGACGCCACGCCGGAGCTTTCGCCGCGAAGCCGCATCTCGTGCGGGAAAATCCGAGTACTGAGCAGCGACGGATCCTGGCCGCGTGCTGCGTTTCCCCGAGACGCCCGACGCCCTGCCGAGCACTGAGCTCGGTGGCTAAGTGTTTCCCCGGAGAGCGCCCCCGCTCTCCACGCGGGGGGTCTGGGGCGCTTCTTGCTCTCCGCCACAGTATCTCGAACCTTCACTGACTCGACTTCTGTCAAACAAGAGCAGCAGATATGCGCCGGTCACTTGGAAACGCAGTGTTTTCCTTGCAGCATTTTTTTTAAAAAAAAGGCCTTTTCCTCTAAATAAATCCGGCAAAAGAGAGTAAACGTGAACGGTAGGTGATGATGTGAAGTTAGAAGAACCCTCGCAAGGGAGAGATGCGATTATAACAGGGTTGCTTCTAAAGCGACGTGAGATTTGGCGTTTTGCTGTAACCGTCTCGAGGTCGTCCTTCCTCCTCACGGCTCCTCGCCGCCGTCTGCATTTTGGGGGCTTATTTCGCCGACCGTGTGAAACGTCGCAAAGGGGGCAGCTGACGGAGGCGGAGGCCAGGGCTTCCACGCTCTCCTCCTTCCAGGGACGGCCCCTGGAGACAAAGACAACAATGGGACCTGGAAAAACATTTCAGCCAGGGGTTTCAGCAGAACGGCATCGTTCAGAAGATCCTTCCCGGCCAACTCCGAGTCGCAGGACAGGCGGATCTTTATTGTATCTCGCTCGAGCGATACGTATTAATACATAACAAGGTTAGCCTGCGAGCGGAGCGGGAAAATGAGCGTGTCAGTCAGCACAGCAAACAGATTTGGGATAACTGGGGCTGGAGAGAGAGGATCATCTGTGGTAACTGCTGCGACTGGGGCTCAGCTCCGCTACGCTGAATTACCTAAAGCATTGTTTTCTCGCGGCCGCCCTGCGGGGAGTTGCCTTTCTTTCTGCGTTTTTGCGTGGCAGACACTAGAGAGCTGCGGGGGTGGAAATTTTTCCTCCTGACCCCCCCCTCCCCGGCCGCGCGTGTCTGTCAAAGTGACAGCGTCCTCTGGGAAGTACAGTGAAGCCTTCGTCTTCACCCGGAGGCCGTCATCTTCACTGGAGCTACAGGTGTAATTTTCACTCCTAACACAGGGGTGGGGGGGGGGTGGTACGTTTAATGTTTACTTTTATTTATTTAGAGGAAAAAAAAACTCATATTTGGACTCGCGTTAAGCGACCGCAGTGTTTCAGTCGGTTCGGCTTTCCTTGTTATGCTCAGCCGTTAGGTTGTGGACCTGTGTGAAAAGGGGTCCTGCAGGGGGTCCTGGGCCAGCGTCCTGGAGACGTTGCCTGGGGGCACAGCGTGAGATACTGCCCACCGTACCCATAGGGAGCAGTTTGGAGGCTCTTGTGAAACGCAGGCTGGCTTCACTCAGACCCCCAGCAGAGACAACGGACACCTGTTGGAGGGGAGGGCCTACCTGAGAGGGGCACTGACCCCCCCCCGCCCCGGACTAGGTTCTTCCTGTACATGCTGTCACCGTGTGGACGATGGCCAAGACGCCACCAGAGCACCCCCCACCGAGGAGGTCAACGACCAGCAGCTAACACCCCCCCCACCCCCACATTCGGCACCACGAACGCTATATGTTCACACAGCATTGATGCCAGATCCCCCCCCCCCCCCCNGTAGTCCATGTACTCACAGTTTGTCATGGAGCAACTCCCCAAGGTTGAGCTCTGAAACAAATAAAATAATGTGAGCAATGCCTGCTTAAAAAAAAAAAAAAAAAAAAAAAAAAGGCCCTCACACGATTTTGGTTTTTAGAGCTCGAAGCTGCGCGACCGTCGCACCCGTATAACAATATTTACCCGCTGAGGAAGAGTGGAACGGTTTCGTGTACTTACTCTGCTTCCATTGTTCGGCGGTCCGGGCCGGTGCCAAGTTACATAACCGCGGCTCCGGAGGATCCCGGCTCGCATATGTTCCTTTTCTGGCTCCAGAAGAGGAAAAAGGAAACATCAGCTTGTTCAGGGAAGACACTGCGGTACTTGGGGTGTAAAGCAATTTTTTTTTACACGCACACAACAGTGCGGGACTCGAGAACCGGGTTCGAGCCGCAGCCGCCCGCCTGTTTCTGCCTGCGATCTGCTTGAAAATGTGTCCAGTTAACCTGCTTTGTGCCACAGCTGCTCGAAACCATTACGAACCCAGCGGATCCTCCGTCCTTCTCAGCCGAGGACGGACCTGTTTGGTGAACACCGAGGCCTCAAAGGCTCGGCCCCCGTCGCCGTTTAACCTTCCGCCGGCTCCTCTCGGAGGGACCGGGAATAACGTTTACCCAGAATGCACCGCGTGGGCCGAACAGTCGGACAAAGAGATTAAAAAAATCGCGCGGGTATTAAAATGCTTAGCCACAGTCGTGTTGTCCAAGAATATCATTAACCGTGTTGCCAGAATGTTCTGCGAGCTGCTGCCCAGCTCTGCCGGAAGGACATCGGTAACCATTTCTAACATTTATACTTTGCTTCTTCGTCCGCGATGCTGATCCTGCGGAGCATCCCGTGTCCGAAAGGAGTTAAACAAGAGACGAGTGAAGAGAAGAGTGAAGAGACGACTGTTTCATAATGGTTCTCCACAGACGGAGCCCGAAAAAGGCCTATTAAGTCCACGAGCCTCTAGAAGCATTTTTAATGTGTGTTTATGAAGCGCTTGATGCCACGGTTTCATTTAAACGACGTTTATTGACTACGACGGCTTAAATCTGCCTCCTCTCGCCTCAGGCGCCGTCGTGGATTTGACAGCAGCGATTTCTGCGCGAGCCGCACATCTTAGCTTTTTCCCAGGGGCGTCGCAGAAGAACGACGACCGCAGCTGAGCGGGGGGCGCACGGGGACCTCCGTTCGTTTTCGGAGGCCGACCCGTGTCGCGCAGTTAGCGCCTCGCTCTGCGGCACGGTAAACAGACGTTCTTTACTGGAATCCTCTAGAAATTAAATTAAATTGTGGGTAATTTAATTTAGACGCAGTGTCGGGAAGCGACCCCCCGACTCCGGTCCACTCCACGCCTTGGCTCCAGCCCCCCCGCTGACTCTGATGAAAGGCCGCATCACGCGTCCCGCAACGACAGCGTCACCGGGACCCTAGCCACCCCACGGCGAGCCGCACAAATGGAACCGCTCCCCCCCGAATTTTGTCACGTTTTCCCGACCCTGTCAGGCTTCAGACGGACAACGTCCCCTCCTGGGGCAGCCGCCCGGTTAGCATCCCCTGCTCACCAGTCCAGCCTGGTGCCACCCAGAAACACCGCCGTCACTCGGACACGTTAAACTAGCCGCCGGCGCGGCTAATGCAGCCTGTTCTCGGACCCCTCCGGTGAACCCGACTAATGGACTAATGGAGAAATGGACCGGACCGGATAACTAAAGCGGGCTGGACCGGGCGAGCGGTGTGAAGTGGAAACGTTTACGACATGGAAAAACTGTGGCGAATCGACCGAATGGACTTCACCGGACAAATGGGCAGGACTGGACCAATTTCCTTCTGTTAAGCGCATGTGGAAAACAGAGGACACCTGTTGCCGTGAAACCGGGCTGCCTTCCTGATAATGAATACATCTGGTTTGGTATTAAAATACAGCCCCCCCCGTCCCCCCGCTGCTCAGTGGCCATTTAAATCTGAGCGAAACGATCTGATTGATAAGACGTCTTTGTGAAACGCTCGGGAGGACGTTTCTCGGCCTGTTTTCTGAAGATAGCCGAGTCAACAGCCATTATTTCCAACAACCCCCCCCCCCCTTTTTTTCTTGACCCCTCGGGCGACAGGCTGCAGACACCAGCGGCTGTGGGCTTACGTGCGCCGCTCGAGCGCTCGCCTGCGGCCCCCTGTTCCGACAGCTGCTCCCGACAGGTTCCTGTAAGCGTTTGACCCCCCCTGGTTTGCGCAGCAATTTCTGGGTCTGTTTTCCTAATTAATATCTAAAGAGGGACGACGACGGCTCATATCCGCTCTGTCCCCTCCACGGAGAGGAAAGAGGGTCTGCTGAGGTACAAACGCAGGTGAGATACCGTGAAACGTGCAGAGCAGAAAACCTTCCTTATGTCGCGTCATTTTTCTCCATCATTATTATTTGTCCGATTAGTTGTACTGAGCGGAGCCCAAATGTCGATCCCTTTAAAAGAAACGTCCCACGAAGGGGGGGGTGATGTATGAAGATCCACGTGTGAGTGTGAGTGTGGGTGAACCCCAGGGGTCAAACGGCCCCTCTTGTGATCTAAAAGCTGGAATATTATTCCTGCGGAACCTAGACTGTAATACATACAGTACAAACATGCGGGACACCAGGTGTGAAATGAGAGCAAACTAGACCCTGAAGATGCGTGTTTTCCTTCATCGATGGCTGTTTAAGGAGCTTCTAAAGGGAGAGGAACACATGACAGGTGGCACTGACAGCCACCCCAGGACTGAGCTGCGACCGCAGACACACACACACACACACACACACACACACAAATGTG
>UFQX01000918.1:0-35989 GCA_900497675.1 Arapaima gigas
TTTATCTACTTCTAGGACTTGTGTGAAAATCTGATGTAGTTTTAGGTCAAATTTATGCAGAAACAGAGAAAGTTCTGAAGGGTTCACAAACTTTCAAGCACCGCTGTATATTTATGTGCTGAGCTCACCGAAGTGCAGCTGTGATTTTTGTTATTAAACTTACCAGGAATATTGTAAAGCCTTAGGTCAGACTCAAGCTTTCTTCAGCTAGATCTCTCTTGTCCCTTTCCAACAGTGCCCAACAGAGGAGCGCACATGTCAACAAGAAGAGAGCCATTCCCAATCAGGTACCCTCCTTTGTTTCCCCTGACCTTTTTTNTGTCCCTTTCCAACAGTGCCCAACAGAGGAGCGCACATGTCAACAAGAAGAGAGCCATTCCCAATCAGGTACCCTCCTTTGTTTCCCCTGACCTTTTTTCACCCACATGCTCATATGGTCCCAAGGTAGAGCCCCCCCCCCCCCTTTTTTTCTTGCCTTGCAACAATTTCTGTTGTTCCCCTCTCTGATCAAATCATCTCGCACAAAAACGGGTTGCTTTCAATGCTGGATCCCTCCCCTGATACCAAATGTGCTGTCCTGTCTGAGTTCCAGCACTACGTTTCCTGCAGGGGTCCTGATGACAATGGAGTCCTCATTTCAGAAAGTATCTTTGTTCCTCTCCTTTCTTTTGTGTCACTGAGTTCCTCAAAGCCTCTGTTCCTGCCTGAAAGAGAGAGAATATACAAACTACAATACGTTTCAATAGTATTCAACCTACAACCTCTGTTCACACTAGTTCAATGGACCAGGGTGATGCACCATTATGCTGCGTCCCTCCCGGTTTTTCTGCACGGACACGCATAGCATGTCACAGTGGATCTTGCATTACTCTTCTGCATGTACCACACCACGTGGCATGATCTCACATGACAATGCAGTGAATAATCAATATATTATTTGTTATTTTTGGTAAGACTTAACAGCAAGCTTGCTTTTTATTGTATTTTTCAATGTGCATGAGATGAAGCAAATGGAAAAAAACCAATGTGAGATAACAGGCCTGAAATGCACAATTAATCTAATTGCATGTACCTTTTCTGTTGCTCTCTCTTTTTGCTGTCTTTCTCTTCTCTTTTGTTTTATCCCCTCTTTATATGTTTTTATACTACCCCCCCCATATTTGTTTCTCTTTGTATTTGTTCTTTACACTCTCTCTTGCTTGCTTTATCTCTTCCTTTCTTCCCTGTAACTTAATTTGCTTGACTGTATCCTCTGCCCCCCTACCTCCCTCCACAGGGTGAGATTTTGGTGAGTACCCACAAGCCCCTTTGTCCAGTACCATTCTTGTTAGCTGCTAATTCCCAGCAACGGGGTAGCAGGGGTCATGATGTCAGGGAGCTGAGGCCAAAAGCACAACCACCACAGATCACTGGTCTTCACAGGTCCATTCAGGACAGCCAGGAAGCCTGGCTATGCTTTGGCCTTCACTGTGCAAAACCCTGCTTTCATTTTTCTGACTGCTGTTTTTCATGCTGTAGTGCTGGGGCAGACAGCAGAAAGATGGGCAGGAACAGTCTTGGTCAGTCCAGAAACCAAGATAATTGTATTTTGTACTGAAGAGAGGCACCACTGTAATCTAGATGGTGCAGATTGTCCGCTATTGGAGTGTATGAACAGGTTGCCTTGTAATCGGTCAGAGTGAAATTATTCTAACAAGTTTGTGATCATTGTAATTTGACCTGTAGCTTAGACATTCCTAACCATTTGTGCTGCAGCTTCCACAGAGGCATTTTCACAATTTTTTTTTTCCCCCCGAATTGATGAATCCTACCTCAGCTTTTGCTATTTATACCTCTGCTATTGAAAGTGACAAAACTAATTTCTCCAGTTAGGTGCTAAGGCTGATAAGCAAGTGAAATCATCAATGACGATATGTGTGTGAAAGCGAAAGTACCAGGAAATCATGTGATTTCACCTGATGGTGGAGTGTGTTATTTCCCAGGCCTCAGTTCTCCTGCACAGGTAGCCCCCTGCTGGCCCAGTTGGGTGTCCGTGTCAGAGTTTGCCTTGTGGAGAGCCGTCCTGATTCAAACACAGGAGAGATGGGGTTGTCACATCGGGGAGATGAATCTAACATCACTCGTTTTGTCTCTGTATGAATATGGGTTTGTGTGTCCGACCATCCGTCCATCTGTCCCCAGTGTGGTCTTCGCATGTATGTATCTAGCGCTCATTTCTAAGCAATCCGAATGTTCTCATGATTGGATAACATTTTGACAAAGAATCAGAGTTTGCATTCTTCTGACAATCGATAATTTTGATTGCTTGCTTGATTGTTTTTTATTTCTTTCACTGTTAGTCTGATTTCCACCCTCATTTGGGCTGAAGATGATGTAAGAATCAGGCTCGACTTCTGTCCTTTCTGACTCAAACTCGGCAAAATACCTGTTTGAGTTAAGTTGTCTCGTTCCTCGGCTGCTGATATGGGTTTGTCGATCTTCTCAGTCAGTCCTGTGTAGGGACGTGGCTTCCTCTTGCCCGCTCTTTGAAGAAGTGGCACAATGGGGGGCAGCTAGGATTTGGAATGGCTTCCATGATGAATAACAGAAATCGTAGTCATCCAACCATGTGGATCACTGCAGGTCACAACTTAGTCTTCTTTTGACAACCATGTGTTTTCCTTAAGTTACAAAGAGAATGTTGAAGTTTTAGGTCACTACTATGAGAAACTGAAGAGTTCCAGGAAAGTGGTATGTGATGGTCTGAGAGGAGAATTGCAGTCCAGTCATTAGCAGGAAAGCTATTTCATGCCAATGTTCTAATACATTCTGTTGGAAGGCTAAGGGTGGGGGATTTGATCGGCATTCACATCCAGCCTCGTTATGAAACACAATATTCATCTCTTGTTCTTTTTACATTATACAGAATTCTGGGCCAGCTGACATGCAGGGAAAGGAGTGTTTTTTTTTGTTTTTTTTTGTTTTTTTTAAATAATGCTGCTCATAATTTCCCTGTTAACTGGCTGACTGTTTGCTCTCATAGAATTGTGGCTGCTTATGAATTGTCTTGTCCCATCTGTGGTGAGTGTGTGTGTGTGTGTGTGTGTGTGTGTGCGCGCGTGTGTGTNTGTTTGCTCTCATAGAATTGTGGCTGCTTATGAATTGTCTTGTCCCATCTGTGGTGAGTGTGTGTGTGTGTGTGTGTGCGCGCGTGTGTGTGTGTGTGTGTGCGTGTGCGCGCACACGCCCTCCCAAGTTAGCTCATTTTGGAGAGTATCTAGGACTTGCATATTTCCTTCACCAGGCAAACTTTTGGCTTCTTAGCTTTGTCTGGTTTCTTTCTTCTTTTCTTCCATTTTATTTCAGGAAAAAGTCAGGATCCTGGAGAACAAGAGCCATGTTTAGGATGTTTGTTCTGTCCCCAGAGACATGATTTTTTTCTGGAGCATTGATCCGTCCAATTGTCTCACCTGTTTTATCTGCAGTCTCTTCTTCTGTCTGTCTAACTTAGCCCCAATGTAGGATGAGGGGTGGCATCAGCCACTCTGCCCCTCTCCAGGGCTGCAGCTCTGACCTGCCACCCTGAGTCTGCAATGTGCCTGCAGTTAGCCTCTCTAACCTCACCAGTGTTCTAACCCCCCAGTAGCTTAGCTTCTACTGACCTCAGTGTTCAGTGTGACTGACCGCCGTGTACTAACCTCAGATTTCTGACCATTTGTGCTGTGTTGAGCAGCTCTGCCCACTGTTTCTCTGCTCAGCCACTGTAGTTTATATTGAGAAATTAAGAAAAATAGGCAAGAAGTCCCAATTGTTCTTGCTTTTGCGCTTTTTATGCTGTGCTGAATGTTACTACTGTCTACTGAATATTGCAATTTAAGGGTACAAAGTAGGAAAATGTGTATACTTTGATTTGGAACCTTGGTCTTAGGTTGTGTGACAGACAACTGTTAATTTAGGGCTGGGTAAGCCTTCTTCCTGCTCTGTTTAGCAATGAGTTAAACTCCATGTGTGCAGTACTTAATCAAAGGTTTAGGCTAGTTCAGAGATTTGGAGTGGCTAAACATATAAGCCTGCTGTGTTCTTGTGAGGCCCTTGATAATCCAATGGTGAGGTTTTTCCTGGTAAGCAGAAATGTGGTAGATGACCGAGTCACATCCTCTATGCTCCAGCTGTCATGTCCAGGGAATAGAGGTGAGCTAGCAAACATAGTGGAGTACCCTTCTCCTGATCTGAATTTTGGTGAGAAACCCATGATTTAGAGGTTCCAGAATTTCCACAAGTCCAAGTATTTGGTCATAACCCAGCTCCACCATCCACTCCACCCTCTTTGAACAGGTGATCCGGAAGGGCTGGCTCACCCTCAACATCAGCATCATGAAAGGGGGCTCCAAGGAGTACTGGTTCGTGCTGACAGCTGAGTCGCTCTCCTGGTACAAGGATGAAGAGGTGCAAAGAGATGCTATAATTCCATTTCAGAACAGCACCTTTATTATCTTCAGTGTCCTACATGCTGTTTGTAAAACTTTCTCTCATCTAAATGGTGCACATCTTTGAGTATAATGAAATTGCAGCATCTTCCTACTTCATGTTCTGACTTGAAAGGTGATGCAATGCCTCAGTCTATACAAGTCCTCTATTCAGTTGTACCTGTGTGTGTGTGTGTGTGTGTGTGTGTGTGTGTGTGAGAGAGAGAGAGCCTGAATATATTGGTTGTGTCCATTTCCAGGAGAAGGAGAAGAAATATATGCTCCCCCTGGATAACTTGAAGCTGAGGGATGTGGAGAAAGGCTTTATGTCCTCTAAGCACTCCTTTGCCATCTTCAATACGGAACAGAGGTCAGGCTGTGTGTGTGTGTGTGTGTGTGTGTACTTTAGTGACCAGTTAATAAAACATAATATTGTATCAAGAAACATCAAAAAGGACCTGCATCAGACTAAGCTAGCTGTGTGTGTGTGTGTAGGAATGTGTACAAAGACCTGCGACAGATAGAGTTGGCCTGCGAGTCCCAGGAAGATGTGGACAGCTGGAAAGCCTCGTTTCTGAGAGCTGGAGTGTACCCTGAAAAAGATCAGGTATGTTAGTTAGCAGTGAGGAAAATGCACCAGTGTATGTTGAAAAACGATCTACTGTACAACACTCCCATTGCAGTACCCTTGATCAAAGAATTTGCCCTGAATTGATACGATAAAAATTGCACTGCTGTATAAATGGGTTTTAAAAAAAAAAAATTGTTGTGCAAACTTGATATGGTAAGTGTCCTAGGAGAAAAGATTTAGATAAATTAATAATTAATTATTCAGGGACTCCAGCATGCAACAAAGCTCACCCTGGGGCTTGAACATACGACTCAAGTTTTGATCCATAACCACTGTACCAGCTGCTAACCCTGTTTGCCCACCAGGTAGAGAATGAAGAAAACAGCCCAGCAGACACCATCTCCATGGACCCCCAACTAGAACGGCAAGTGGAGACCATCCGCAACCTGGTGGACTCCTACATCGGCATTGTCAACAAGACCATCCGCGACCTCATGCCCAAGACGATTATGCACCTCATGATCAACAGTGTGAGTGCACAACCCAACATGCACTACAAAGGGAGAGGGTTCCATGTCCACATGACATGAATTCAATGTTCAAGCTGCTTTGAAAGACTGCAGTGATACATGATTCCAGAATAATTCTCCATTATCCAACTCGCCCTGAACCCTCCTTCTGTTTTATTGGCTTTTATGCCTGTTATTCTGTTTGCTCCCTTCAGGTGAAGGATTTCATCCACTCAGAGCTGCTGGCCTATCTGTATTCCTCGGGCGACCAGAACTCTTTGATGGAGGAGTCTGCTGACCAGGCACAGCGGCGGGATGAGATGCTGCGCATGTACCATGCCATCAAGGAGGCGTTGCAGATCATTGGTGACATCAGCACCAGCACCGTGTCGGCGCCTGTGCCCCCGCCTGTCAATGATAACTGGTTACAGAGGGACCCCAGGTGAGGCAAGAGGACACTGCAGTGCATGTACACAGGCAAAAACAAAATTCCGATTAAAGAGTATTGCAATGTGTCATGGTTTTATCTTTCTCCAGCCCCACTCCCCAGCGCAGACCAGCAGTTGTGGCTCCACCTCCCAGCCGACCTCCTGCAGTGAGGGGTCCCACCCCAGGACCTCCCCTGAACCCCAGTCCAGCATTTGCTGCACCTCCCATCCCTTCTCGCCCAGGGCAACCAGCCAACCCATTTGGCAACCAGGATCCGTTCAGTGCCCCCCCACAGATCCCATCTCGTCCAGCGCGTGTACCCCCAGGTGTGCCCCCTGGTGTCCCCAGGTAAGCCTGACCACTTCTCCAAGTGCAGGGACACAAGGGCACACAGATGCAATTGTCTGTGGTATATGTTTCCATGTTGGTTCGGTCATCCCTTGACCTGAGATTATACAGTTCAGCAAGATGACTCCCTTTCAGTTTAATTCCATATTCATTATTGTCCATCCTGGATCTTTCTGGACTTAACTGGGTGAGGAGTTGTCCAGATATGATGAAAGTCAGGCAAATTGAGAGCATAATGTAAATGTCACAATTTTTACTGCAAAACTGCATAGTACTGCACTATGTAATATAGTATGTACTATATATACTTTATAACCTAATGTACTGTGTAATGAACCTGTAATACAATGAATAAATTAGCGCTATAATTGAAACCGTGCATTCATACATACAGTACAGAATGAGGCGCTAATATAACTTGATCAGAGTACCATTATAAGAGGAATAGGGGACAGCGTGCTGCCTTCATGAAACTAAAAGTGAAGACGGTTGGATAGTTCTTTTTTGATGCACAGTATCAAAATTGTTTAAAGCATTATTTTATGCAAACCTGAAAATGCCTAAAATTGAGGTCTGTTAAATCAAAGGTGGACTGTGGACTTGATTCTTTTTTTTCAGTTTATCCTGTCTCCCCTTCTTATCCTTCCAACTCTCCCTCCTTCACATCTCACAACTCTCTCTCGCTCTTCTCTCCCTTACAGCCGAAGACCCCCTGGTGCACCTCTCCGTCCCACCATAATCCGCCCCACTGAGCCCTCCTTACTAGACTAGGCCTGAGGGTGGGGCTCATAGCTGGATGGGGATACACACACACACACACACACACACACACACACACACACACACATATATACACACAAGCAGAAAAACAGGCACTCACCTCACTTTGGGGTAAATTAAAAGTTGCCTGTTTATAACTGAGGCTTTTATTTCCTGAAAAACAGACAACTTTCAACTGCTGGTGTTTTTAAAATGTCTCTATAATTAATCTTTGAGCTGCAGACCCCCTAGTGAACAGGCACCAGTGCTGTCTGTGCTAATATATTGAGAGCCAAACTTGCTGTCTTCTTCCTGGTTTTTTTTATTTTTTTATTTTTTTCCGCCCCTCATTTTTCTAACTTGATTCAGACTGGAATAGATTATTTCTTGTTTTTGTTATTTTGTTACTATGGTGGTGATAAACTTATCCTTCATTTGCATTTGAGGGAGTGTGTACTTCTTAACTGTATTTAGCTTTAAAAACTTACCTAATAATGATATTGTAAGATAAAATAATTGAGTTGAGGGACTGAGAAAAGCTGAGTTTGGTTTTTGTCAGTTTGCTACTGACCGTTCTTGGACACCCTCTGCAAAGACAGTGGGTCTCGCATCAAGCTGGCATCCTCCCAGTCTGCACTGCTGACGGTTGGTTGCTTGCACTAAGTTCCGGTTCTAAGCAAGTGTCAAAGATTGTTGTGTTTGGAGAAATTCCAGACAGTCAAGAACAAAGGCTAACCCTGGTAGGAGTTGTGGAGGGGTGAACACAGATAGGGTTGTAGGTACGCAGAGAGCCGTTTCTCAACGCCACCCTGTGTGGTGTGTGTGCCTTTACAGACTGCTTGCAGAAGCAAGGAAGCACTCCAGCCTATTTAACATGTCTAACTTCCAAGAGCCTTCACAGGAGAACGTGTACCTGTCAGCAGGCAGGGGTACGAGCCTGCGAAACACCTACACGGTGAAACTTTACTAATAAATTTGTTAGTATGTTTTGGGCACCTTGTCGCCTTTCATGTAGCAAACCTCCAAACTGTAACGTCGTCCCAGAGAATGCCAGGAGCCTCATGTTTGCTGCCTTCCCATCAAATGAAGTGCTGGATTTCTCTTCTGGGGAAAAAAAAAAAAGTTTAAAGGAAAAGGAGAGGCTACAGAGGGAGCTTCAGAGCTCGATTGGATCCAGGCCCCATTTGACTGGTTGTGAAGTGAAAATGATTACGTGAAAGGAATGAAAACACGGAAAGCGGACACCTCTTTTGAAGTCCAGCAGCTAAAAAATAAACTTCTCTGACTGTTCCTTCTCTGCTGGTTCTACTCCTTTTTGCCAGGATGTGGGCTCTCAGAGGTTTCTGTAACCTTCCAGTCTTGCAGTTTTGATTATGTTCATGGTTTTACCTTGAAAGGAAGAGCTGCTGTAATTTAGACCTCTCATGCCACAGCACTCAGAGGGGAACAGATCTGCTTCCTGCGTGGTCTGTACGTGATTCTAGCTTCTAAAGTCCCCACCTTTTGTGGTGCAGGGCATTATTTGTCACAATTTTGCCCCCCCCCCCCCCAAGGGAGACCATCTGACATTTCCCAAAGCCTCAATTTACAGAGAAAGAGTAGTCTGTGAGCTGTGGCTTAGCTTTCTCTGACCCAAATCTGTAGTCTTTGTGTTTTTGATTTGGGGATATGGAGAAAGGGCCAGGATGAATTGTCCTTGTTTTCCCATTTGATTGGTTATGATATTTAGCTGGAAAAGGCAGAACTGGAATTCCACTTCTTTGTCTTGCTGTATACATCCTGCTCAGAGACTTTGTGTGGGTGGGCCTGTATGGGGTATGGCAGCAAGCAGAGGCCCACAGGAAACCATACTAAAAATCACACAAAGACTCTGAGGGCAGGATTGTTGTCAGTCTGGCTGGGGGAGAAAGGGTAGTACTAAAGAAATTGCCCACTGGCTTGATGCTGGACATGGGCCCGAATGGTAGAAAACCTTACTCAGGGTTGAATGTGGATAGAGGGTTCTCTGCAAACTACCCTTCCTTCCTACCCAGAAAACCACATGCACTTCTTGACTTTGGTCAAATGCCTTTTGCTCTGATGGGAAATTAATAAACAGAACCTAAAACAACAGCATTAATAAAAAGGTGATGTGTACAGTAAAGGGAGTATTTTTGGTGGTTGGTGTCTGATCTTTACCTTCCTGCTTGGTTTCTGTTTCTGACATTACTGTGATCTGGTGTTTTAATTTCCTTCCCTGTCCATTCTGAACACACTCACACTACAGGGGTTCTTTAACTCCCAAAGGCAGAGACCCAGTTAGCTTAACCACAAACTTATTACAATGATGTTGAGATGACTGGGCTCCTGGATGGTTGTGGACATTGTAGAACTAGGGGAAAGGGTCACTGTTGTGGATTCCTCAGGTTACTTCCTGTCACCACAGACCTGCTGCAACTGTTTTTTGTTCTTGCCATACTTTGCAGAATTGTCTAGAAATCATGGATGCATGTTTAAAAGTAGCAGTACTGATGGTACGACTTGGTGAGGCAGTGGGTAGGTTAGATGTTAAAGCTGCCACTCAGATCTGAATACCGCTTCTTGAGTAAGGTGGCAGTGCTGCTGGATGTGTCAGAGGTATTTGCCCTAAAATTGCTACAGTAAAAAATGCCCAGCTGTAGGGAAAAAAGGTAAATCATTGTAAAGAGCGTAATACTTTGGAGAAATGCATCAGCCATAAATAAATAAATGTAATGTGCAGATTCCAGTGAGCTATTGTCAAATCACCCCCTCCATCCTACCTTGCAAAAATGTCATATTTCAACTCATAAGATGTTTCTTTATGTAACTGCATAGAGGCTAGCGATGCTGTCAAACATTTTGCACAGAGTGCGATTTTCCATAGTTGTTGCAGGTTGTCCATTGAGCCAAGTTTGCAGTTTACTCAAACATAGCCGGTTAGTTAGATGTAGAGAAACAGGATTTGCATTTGTTGGCTTCCGTTAATTGTGTATTTCCAGTCCTGCTGTGCTGTCTGTGTGAAACATGTGAAGATGCTAAACGCTTTGTCCTCTGTGAACAGACGTCCTGGCCCTCGGAACCAGTGGTGAGCAGACTGACCCTGGACACAAGTGTAACTTAAATGAAGAGAAAAGAGCCAAAACCAGGATCTCACATTTTTACAAAGATTTAAAAAATAGAGGGATTCAGCCTATTGTGACATCACTTCATTTTGTGCATTTCAATGGATTTAAACCTACTGGACAATTTACTGGGAGGTCCTTAAAACAGATTTGCTACTGCATGGTTTTATGCATTTTCTCTAATTCTTTTGGGTACTGAAAGATTCAGGTCTCCATGCTGCTTTACTCACTATGACTTCCTCTGTCTATACTAGTAAATCTTAGTTGTATCATTAAAACTATATACTTATTAAAAATTGAACTTACCATTAAACTGCAGACTTCTCTAAATGCTTCCTAACACACCTCAGATCATTGGAGCAAATCCATGATCTGGTTTGTTCTGTAATAGTCCAGTGTTTTATGTTCATGTTATCTTAATATGTAAGGGTGGAGTATGTTAGTTAAAACAAGTGGGGAATTACTAGTGAGGGTCAAAGGTTTAAATATTTTATGATGGGAGTGAATTTTTTTTAAAAATCAAGTAAAAATTTAATTTGCCAGGTTACTGTCTGCAAACAGTGAAGCAAAATTAAAACTATTTCTAATCACACACATTAATGGGTCAGTACATACAGTAAACTATAAATACGGTTTCCCAACAACCACATTCAGGACTAAAGTGGCAAAGTGCATTGTACAATGGTTTACATACACCCCAAAAAAGTGAAAGTAATTCAACTCGCCACAACTTAGTTCAGTTTCTTTTTTTATTAAAACAAATTCTGCAGTTTAGTACCCAACATCACTTCACATCACTGTACATACTGCTGCGTGTATACAGTTTAATCACAATAAAACCCCTACATTTATAAAAGTCATTGAAAAAGTACCCTTTAATTCCTATTAAAACTTTGTAGTTCATCATGGGAGGGGCTTCCAATCCATTACAGGCAAGACATGCACAGAGGCACTTAAATACACAGTAAAGAATATCCAGACTGGTGGGGGGGATTAACCAATGAGAACTAGGTTGAGATGTAAACATGGTTCTCACTGGCTAAATAAGGATTTAAAAGGTGCAGGAGGAGCCGATGGAGGTAAAAGGCACATGAAAGTGGTGACCGTGTTTGTCCAATGACAGTAACTGGCACTGTGGATGGAATTGAGCTACAGCCATTTAGGACATCTCCAAGAGGTTTTTCAGGATTCACTATTTGACTACCATTGGGAGCCAAGAGGGGGCTTCAAGTGAAACTTACATTTCCACATCACTACTGCACTGCCCACCATCACAGTGTCCATCCTGCCGCCTCCCCAAGTCCTGCTACCTGCTGCTGGGTGGCATTATGTGCGGACTCTCCTCTTGTCGTCAAAGAGGCGGCGCACTGTGTACACCTGAGTGAATGCCACACTCAGCATCACAAGCATGTTGACACAGGACCAGAAAGAGACGCGCCACAGGTTGTCTTCCAGCAGGTTGCGGTCTCGTGCCTCAAATGCTCGGAGCATGGTCTGCATCTGTCGGCTGCGCTCCAGGCGCCGGTGGACTGAGTCTATGGACTCCTGGGCAGAGTGAGGAATGATGGGGGTGGGAAAGGGCAAAGTTTTAAACAGTTACCAAACAGTAAAACTGGGACTGGATCAAAGGAATACAGAAACCTTTGGGAGGTAGAGGTGTGGGGCTCTTACCCGGATATCTTCCAGCTTGTATTCCAGCAAGTTCTCTGGTTCGGCCATGCCGGCCCAATCATCTTCTTCACTGGCATCCCCCCCCTGTCCCTCCAGAATCACCTCAAAGAAGACCATCTTCTCTGAGAACCTGCTGAAGGTGTTGTCAAAGCATATCTGGTAGTCCCCCTCCTCTGTGGGCTCCACCCTGGTTACAAACCAGCACAGTCAGGACCAGGTTATCCCCACACCCTCTACTGGGTTTCATATTAGTTAAGGAGGAGAAAGGAACACTCACGTGTGGATGCCATCAGACTTGCGGAACTCTGAGATCAGGATGAAGCCATGTGGGGATGTGACTGTGAAGTCCACATCCATCCCTGCCCCTGCGATTACCTGAGCAACATGAGAAGCACCTACAGATTCAGGCATTTCTCAACCACACAAAACAGAGGAAACTGAAAGGGGTTAATTTTGCAGACGCTGCCTGCTTCCAAAAGAGCCAAGCCATACGCAATATTTAAGGGAAAAATATTTTGACCTTTTCCTGACCTGAAATACTTTCATTTCAGATAAAAATATGCATTTTAGATCGAGTGGTTTTAAAAAGTTCATCCACAAGGTTTCAAAGCAAAGAAAGTTAACAGCAAAGGTTGAGCAAAGTCATCTTTCTCTCCTTATTAAAACTGTGGATACAGTTTCACCTTTGCTGATTTGGGCAGCAATTAGAAGGAATACCCTGCTCACTTTATTCAGCCTCAGATCATCCATCTGCTGAATGACAGTGAGTGAATTAGAGTGTAACCTTAATTGCTGAGGCCAACTATAGAAAAGTACAGAGGTTTGTTCTGCTCAGCTATTGTGGTAGGTGGGACCCAGCCAATGGGCTCACAAACAGCATACTGTAATCCAATAGCCCCCTGGCTCCTAATCAGAATGTGTGCCAAAACTGTTATGCTCAGTCAGCTCCAACACACAGACAGTATGGACACTCAGGTGACACTGATGAAGAATAAGAGGAGGCGGACTGAAGGTGGTGCTGTAACAGCTTCAAAGTGACCTGGTCACCTGCAGTGTAATAAGTCAGCACCAAAGCAATATCTTATCTCCTGCAGTGGTGGTATATCTATATTCCATAAGGGCCCTTTCTCTCTGCTGTCCAGATTCAACGTCAACCAGACACACCTCCCCCAAGTACCTCACCATCCTTCCTCTCTTAAGAAACAGTTTAAAAAAACATTCTGAAAAAAATAATATCTGGTAAAAACATTCCAAAATTATTTAAGCAGTAATATGACTATTTTTCACACAACCACTTGTGTCTTTATCGTAAGTCCTTATAACCCCGTTAAAAGATTTTGATAAATTCCACTCTGTATTTACACCTAAAATGACGCAGAAGACGTCACTACGTAACTTCGGTCGATTTGGACTGCAAGACCCGCGCAGGCGTAACGTAGGCAACCGGGGGCGGGGCTCCGTCCTCGCGCAGTTTAACTGTCGTGGCAAATTGACATTCGCACAAACTCGAAGCAAACGTATATCAAGAAGGAGATACCGCCGGCTTCGTGCAAGTTCAGAATGAAAACAGGCGCATTTAAGGAGAGTATCCATGCACATAGATCACGGAGACCGTTTCTCAATTGCTCGTACCCAGCACAAAGGTTTACCCGCTGCGCGCGACAATGTCCTGCCTGCCGTCCTTCGATAGGCTCACCAGGTTATTATCAGCCTGAAGGAACCCCAAAGCAGTAAGTGGGTGTTTACCTGGTATTCCACCTCCATCGAACCGTTCTTTCCGGCTGTTTGATAGAAACACTCCCTCCTTGCGGCAGGCAGCAGAAAGGTGAACTCCGAATCTTGGCTTGGTCCAAACCCCGTTATTACATCCAGACACAGAACGAGAACTGCTGCTATATAACCGCAACTTGTCTTCCACTGGTCGGTACCCATATCTGCGGACAACTGTAGGGCGGACTGCTTAACTAGGGCCAAGAGACATTGGAACCGCACTGTCGAAGCCGCTAGCAACTACCTGGCTAGCTTTTAAGCTAGCAACTTCCTATTGCACGCTTCTGAACTTTCACAGCTTTTGATTGGCCACAGTGTTTACTATGATTGGAGAATTCTTACTGTCAGTCAAGTCTGACACGCCTCATCTTAGTCAATATTTGCCTCCGGTAAAAACAGTTAGACAAAAAACAGCGCAGGAACGCTAGTAACTTCCGGTTTATTTTCCGATTCCCCCCACCCCCTTAACTTGTAAAAGTCATGATTGGGCAGGATAATGATTGAATGACATTCATGTCAATTTAATAAGGCATGGCCCCATTCATCATGTGCTTTGTATAACAGACGAAGGCCCGAAAGAGCGATGAAGATTGAAACTTCCGGTATCTCCTAGTCCCTTTTCTGGACCCCGATTGGTCGCAAGGCTTATCCTGATAGGAGGACTTCTTTTGTCAATTAACCGTGCACTGGTCCTGTAATTTGCGTACGACTGAGAATAAGCTGAGCAGTCCAGTTTGCATAGGGCTATTAGAGGTAAAGTTTGAAGTAAATATGCAAACACGAAAGCCATATGAGGCAATTCGGCTGTATCCTTTGTAGGAAGAAACATAAAACAACATCATAAAAATGTATGAGCTTTTCACTAGAAATATAATGTTTTGTATCTTGCGCTTCTATATTTGAGTGCCCCTTCAGAAAAACACTGCTCGAAGTCTGTAAATAGGGAATATGAGGCGGTAAAGCTTATATTTATGTTACGGCAGGATTAATTTCTCATTTCTAATGGGTGTAGTGTTGCATCTCAGAACGTCAGCACACGAAACACGTCGGATAATGTCATAATTTGAAGCGACTGTAGATGACGCTGTTTGACCAAATAATTGTAGAAACTTCGAAAGACCCACATTACCGTAAAACTTTCCCGTAAGACCTCGATTTTGTGCTCAAGGTCGCTGTTCCCGGATGTTATGCATTGTGTCTCCATCAGAGTATTTATTTTATATGCCGAGTATATTGTTTACTGTTCACTTTAAATATGTTTAACATTTAGTCTTCATATAATTTAAATTATTTATTTTAGTTTCTTTTTCTAATATGCTATTTCTTTTTCCCTCTTTATGTCAAGTTTTCCGTTTCACTTTGCCAATAAAATTTTTACGCAATAAAATATGATTTTCTTGCTAAGATGTTCCCTGCTATATTCCCTTTGAATTACAATTTTAATATTCGTCAGAACTAATCGCAAAATGACATAAACTATTCCTGTAATATCACTTGTGTAAAATACTCCAAATTCCTAATTTTTCTGCAGTCGTAAATTCCAGGAAAGACGTGACGTCCAAATGGTGCTGAAAATTTGTGCTTATGCTGTTTAACATCAGTGTCAAGCACAGCATCTGAAGACACGGGATGTGCATGTAGAAGAGTGATAAGGAGGCAGATGGGGGAAAGTCCTGCAGAAGACAGGAAGTGTCATTTGCATCTTTGCCATGAGGAACTGCTTTTCTCTCCGTGAGAAGGAGCACAGTTTCCAGGTGTCATGGAACCTGTAGATGGGGGTATGGGTTTTAGAAGGGGACCCTTGGTCAGCCTCGGAAACTTCCTCAGCCTAAAATAGACGACAAGTTTTTTTAATTGTAATGAGTTGATTGAAGGTGGACAGTACTTTTTTGACAGAGACAGCAGTGGTTTGTCCCACTGCTTTGACTCCTATAAGGTCTGATTGCAATGACAGATGTGTCTCTGCAGGTAAATGTGTTGATTTTGTGAATGTTATATGTGAAAGTAGAGCTTCAGAAAGGTGTTTTAATGAATAGAAAAACAGCTTACATGAGAAAGTAAGAAGGCTGACTTGGGAGTGTTATAGCATCCTCACCCAAACATCATGGGAACTCCCCTCTTCTTTACAGCCCTCCTCCTCTCCCTTATGCGTTATTCTTAATAATTTTTAAGAAGATTCTCACGATTAAAGGCTCTGTATAGTAGGTAACTAGTGACTGTTGCTCGATGTTACTACACACCCTCGACGCTGTACGCTGCCTACCCTGGTGGCCCTAAGTTTATAGGATAGGCTTTAGACCACTGCAATCTTGCATACAACAAGCAGATATTGATGGATGGATGGATGTTTAATAGAGCTGCTCCATTTGTTGAGTTCCAGGTGGTTTGCAATGGGTTGTTGTCATTTAGTCATTCAGTCATATCTGACGCTTTGTGACGTCATGGACTTCAGCATGCCAGAACCATTGGTCACCTCCTGTCTGTCTGAGTTCTCTGATTCCTCTTTTTACCATCGGACTTTCACTTCATTTTCAAAACTGTCCATTGTTGGGGTCTTTTCAACTCTTAGCCCAATACTTTCTTCTCTGGGGGGGGTTCATCTTCCGCTGTCATCATTTGCTCCTATCCATGGGGTTTTCTTGGCAGATATACTGAAGGGGGTTGTCAGTTCCTTCTCCTATGGATAGCATTTGGTCTGACCTCTCAACTATGATCCATCTGTCTTGGGTGACCCTATAGAGCATAGCTCATAGCTTCACTGAGATGAACAAGCTCTCTCACCATGTCAAAGTAGCGATTTTGAATGGTATCTGAAAAAGTTACAGGTATTTCTAACATTTTTTTGGTTTGCACAAAGTTAAGATGGGCATTTTTTTAATGGGTAGGATCATCGGCCACCTTGTTGCCACTGTTGTTCTCATAGTGATTAATTTTTTCCTCAGTGGCGAATCCTCTACTTTTTCCCTATATAAGGAATATGTTTTGTTAAATTAATCTACGATATAAGTCTGACAGTTCTTTGCATCAAATTGACCTAAACAGATACAAGTAGAAGTGGTATGAGGTCCAATAATTGTGTTCGCCTATTAAACCAGAGCAATCACTAATTTTAATATTTTTGGCATAGTTTTTTCATGTTTGTTTGAAATGCTTTTGTGACCTTTGATTGTTCAGTGGGGTCACTAACATTGTTGTTGACTCATAGCCCCAGACTTGTGGATTTGGAGCTGGGCGCAGGGCTGTTCATATTAGGAGTTAGCAAGTTCTCTGAAAGGTTTTTTCTGCAACTCGGTAGGGCACACTTTAGCAGATATATGATTGAGATAATAAATGACTGGCTGTTTGGATGCTTAAATTCTCCTACTTACTATCCTGCCTTATGCCCTTTGCTTCCAGTTCTAATGTTCGAGTTTTGGAGTTATGATGGGATTAGCAGGTATTCAATATAAATTTGCTGCTTTTCTAGTTTCCCATTTTCCTCTGTGGGGTACAAATTGTATCTGAAAATAGTTTCCATTTTTTGTTGTTGTACCTAAAAATAAGAAAAATGTATGTGTTCAGTACTATCGTGAAGACTGTCTCCTGACCCTGTTAATATGAACATTAATCACCTTGACAGAGCTATCATAGCTGGAGGATCTGCTAAAATACTGAAACTAAACAAGATAAGAGTGCATCATGTGAGCATGCAAACCCTGAGAGCAATGACTTACTTTCCTGATGTGTAAGGTGTTATGTAGCAGGCCTTCCTGGAATCTTGAGGGTTAAGCTGCTGGTGAAACCTGAATGTAACCTTCCACTGTGGCACAGTTTCACCGAAGAGCAAAGCCTAGCAGCCCCCAACTTCAAGACGGCAAAGGACCCTTAGAGTGACTCAGAGCGAGTTATATTGAAGTGGTGGAGGTGGAGTTCCACTGAGGAAAAAATTAATCATGGTGACATTAACGGTGGCTAAATGCAGTATTTTGATGCAACTCTGCTGACAATTTAAGTATTCATAATAATCCAGTTTTTTACAAACTGCCGAGTAGAGTTCTACTGCATGACAGAAGGCTATAGTTAATTATAGAGTAAGCCAGCTGGCAGCTGAGGAGAGTAAAACAAAAAAATCCCAATGCCAGAGGTCAGGTGCCACTGGCTCCCAGCCACTGATATAATAATACAAGCTCAGTCTTCATATGTAATGACCTTTGTCTCTGTAACATTTATGAATGCTTGTCAAGCTATGCATGGCCTACTTTTTAATTAATGTCAATTAAAAGTTAGCCTTTTTGACTTAACAGTTTTTTAGGTCAAACCATTGAATGTTGGGGTTTCCCCTCCTTGATGGGTTAAATTGCTAAGCGGTGCATCCTGAAGCAGGGACCTGAGTTTGAGTCACCTCTCCTGCTGTTAACCCCGGTCCCACTTGGTGAGTGAGATACCCGTGGTTGTCTCCTCTTCAGTACTCACGTACCTCCAGGAGAATGGGCACTTACCTGGCTGCGGATGGAATGTGGAGAATAGTGCTCCCCTGCGTACCTGTTAACCTGCACAATGAAACGTGCAGCCTGTGGAGTGACATGAACATGGTGTTTGACTGTGTTCTGCACTGCTGAGTTTAGGTTGGCGTCGTGCTTTAAAGGAGGGTCACGTCAGTTGGGTAGCTGTACGTATAAGTGCTTATAACTGTATAAATGTCCCGTGTTTGACTCAGAGAATTGCTGCATTTGATCTTATCACCCACTGGCTGCCAATGTGAAGTTTTGTAACCTTAGGGCCTTTTGCTATGCTTTTAACATGGTGATACTCAGCTTTTTTGCTTTTATGATATTTGTTTGTCTATCAAGTGCTCCAAAACACATCTGAATACTTCTTCTTTATTAAGAAATAAATTAATTTATTTAAATTAATGTCTTACCACTCTCATTTTAGAATGTCATGTTAGAGTATCTCGCACATATACACACAAGCAAAAGGTCATAAAAAAGCATGCGGTCGCTTGGCTGGTGACTGAGAATAGAATGTAGCACATTTCACCCTGGTTCCTTAACTGATTTAGTTTTGCAGACCACTGTACTCACAGCAGCTATTGTAAATAGGTCACCAAATCTCATGTGCAGAGGGGAGTCAAATAACAGTGTGGTAAACTTTGCGAACTGCTGAAATGTAATTTCTTTAAAAGCCTTCTCACATCCAGCCTTAAGTACTGACAGGATGTGTTTAATTTAGGCCTGTGATGGTTTAGCCATTCTGTTACACACCGGTACCTGAGCCCATGTAGCGCAAGTGCTTCACGCTTCCAGGGGTGTGGGTTTTGAATCCAGTTAAGTCTGTGTGGAACTTAAGACGTGGTGATTTGGTGACTTTAAATCACTCATAGGGTGTGAAGGAATGAGTGTGTGCAGCACTGCTTTGTTGTGTGCATAGAGCTAAGCAGAATTTTGTGTTGTACAGCACTGCAAGTCACGTAGTCACCCTGAGACACCGACCTTGTTATTATTATTATTATAATTATTATTGTTGTTATTGTTGTTGTTGTTGTTACACTTCTAAAAGTTTGTTCCAGTTTAGTACATCACATGTCCTTGAAAAGCCACATACATCAGTAAATATGCCTATCTGTATAAGTGTTGTGCACCGTGGGTCACCATTTTGGGTCAGCAGGATGTGCAGTTAAGAAACAGGTTACAGTAGCAGAGGCTAGCTATGCTTCCACCAGAATTTTTTCTGCAAGATGGATTTAGTATTTCATGTGCTGGAATACTCTATTTTAAAGTTACATGTCCTACAAACTTATTTTTGGGGGCGCATTTTCTGCACTGTAAGTAGAAAGTTGTTGAAAAACAGCAGTTACGTTGGATAAACTTCAGGCCGCGAATTGCCGGACTGAATCGGAAGAGGTTCTGTGGACAATGTATAATTTTAATTAATTCGGTGGGATGTAACATTTTAAATTTATCAGTAAATATGGTAAAGTGAGGTTTCCTTCAGAATGAATAAAGTTTTTATGTCGTTTGATGCTGTTAGGCATTTAAGTTGCTTTGCTTAAAAAAAAAAACAAAAACTTTTGCTTATAACCATAGACTTGTTTTTAAGACTCACTGTTACTGAGCTGTGTTACTTGGTCAATAAAATGAAGCCGTTTGGGTTTACCAACTCAAGAGTGTCTGTATCTGGTTCAGCTGAAAAAAGTGAGATTGGCAGGGTGAGAAAGAGATAAAGGAAGTTTCAGTGTGATACCTACACGCTGCGTGGTGGTTATAATAAACTCCAAGATGCATGTGTGCACACACTCAGACACTTGCACACACAGGGCCGCCCCCTTAAGGGTCCTGGTTCACATGCACTTACAGGCAGGACTAATAGTTGAATTAAGAAGGGACCAAGACAAGTCAAGATCTTTATCGTTTCTTTGCTCCTTTTTAGTTTGTAATTTTTATTGTTTTTTTAATCACAAATTGTTTGTTTCTCAAGAGTTTCTGTGCTTCTACTTGGGGACTTTTAGCCTCTGAAGCAAACCTCCTTCTGAGGGAGGAAGAAACGCGTTTCTTCTTTTTCCTCTCTGAGCGTGCTGCTGAACTGCGTCCTCAGCCCCAGCGTGAACTCCCTCCCCAGCACAAGGCAGACCAGCGGTTACCCCTCAGATCACTACGTGCACTCTACCCCGGATCTCAAGCATGACGTCTGGCATGGGCAATGACAAGGTGGCCAGTCCACCCGTGTTTGTGGTGGACAGCCAGGCTCACTACCTGCCACCACTTGGACCCCTTCCACACCAGCCGGCCCCAAGACACACTCTGCTGTATGTGCTGGTGACCTTGGCCATCGCTGGCATGGCTGTGGAGGCCTGCTTCATCTACCACCTCTACCAGCAGGGATCCTTGGTGAGTAATCCCAAGCCATCAGTCCAGCTGGAGCAAGAGCACCCCGGGAATCAGCCCTCCAGCCCTGTGCAGCTCAGAACCTTTCAGCCATGTGCAACTGCATTGCATCTGTGGCTGCCTGGAATATGGCCTATAACATATAGATATTTTGATTTAAGATTACAATATGAATGTGCAATTCTTCTGTATTATACTTACAAGTATAAAACCTTTTTGGTTTGTATTCATCTGATGAAATAATATGGATGTGTGGACATAGAAACAGTATTTGTGACAAAATTGTATGTGGCTCTTATTGTAATCAGTACATTTAAAGCTATTCAGAATAGAAGAAACTAAAATACACATATTCAGATCCTTGTAAAGAACGTCTAAGCACTAAATAGGTTCCTGTGCTGATCTACATTATTTAGAGTCATGTCTGGCTGTGATCAGAGCCGCATGTACAACTAATTTGGGCCGATCCCACTTATTAGAGGTTTTCCTTTTTATTCAGTCAACTCTAGATACAGTCTTGATGCTATGGAGGTTATGAAGAAGAACCCCAGAATATCACAGAGGAAAGAAAAACCATTTCTTTGACTCTGGATGCATAAAATGTTTCCTGTTGAGGAAGGGAATGGAAACCAACAGTGGTCAGCAAGGGCTAGAGTCAGTTAGCCCAAAGAGCACAGCCATGTTAGAGGTCTGAGCTGCTCTTCCTCATTTCCACCTCCTTCATGGCTGCTTCCCACGCGAGCAACTTGTGACCCATAGCCCACATTCCTCAAAACTGTTCTGTGTCACAATTTATACTGGCTTCCAGTACAAAAAAACCAACCAATAGCTTGATAACATGTTAGGATCATAAATATAACTACAGTTCAGTACTTTCATTTGCATTGTAATAGAAACTGATTTAATCATAGTGAGATAACTGTGAGTGAGTGAGTGAATAACTGAAAGTAGCAGTTCAGGAACTCATCTTGGAGCCACAATGTGCTTGGCTGAGACTCACGAAGTGTTCCAGCTTTTGTGCATTAATGGGGTTCGGAAGAAATACTTCATATCTTACCTGTATGCAATATATCATTAAACTGCCTGTCATTAGTGGTACCGGTTGCAATGTCTTTCTGAGGGTCCAAATGGAAGTCCCATCATCTCAAATCAAACTACCATGCACCCCACTCTGTACAGTTTGAAAATGAATGTGCACTTTCACACTTCAGTTTCCTCTCACATTTGAAACTACTCAATCTTCCCTCCTCCTCCAGCTGCCACAGCTCAGCCGTTATTTGTGATACAGCCTTGAATTTAAGGGAAGTACTGAAGGAGCTGATCCTGAAGTGTTAACAGACAGTCTGGGTCCAATGGTGTCATGGACTCTGCAATGTGACCACCATGAAGCCCTGGGTCACTGAGACTCTACTTTCCTTTACTTATTTGGGAAATTAGCTGCAGGAAGTAGGATTTACTTTGTCCTCCTGGGAAGGCTTGTCCCTTGCATCCCTCCATTGAGGATACACACTCTTGGCGTAAGTCAGTGGGACACTGGGAGCTGGAAACACACATTCACAGCTTTATAAAATACAAACTCTGTTCCTCGCAACTACTGGAATCGCTACTCTCTTCACCTCCTAAAAACTTGATATCGGACCCTCTTCAACAATCATCTTAGTGTTTACTATTTTACAGTACACTGCTTGTGTAATGTGTGCTGGCAAAATGGTGGTATCAGACAAGCTAAACGTGCTTTTACAATCCTCTTGTCTCCATGTCAAGCTCTTTGTCTGTTGGTAAAATGCACTTTTGTTTACTGAAGAGTTATATATAGAAAAGCATCTGCTAAATTAATAAATATAAATGTGAACATTCTAACTTCCAAATGTAATTATTTCTGTGCACATTCCAGACCCAGACCAGCAAATGTAATTTGTTGTGTTTGTTCTGTTTGCAGAAGGACACATTGGCGGTAAAGGACTCTGTGAGTGCAGAAAAGTCCATTCAAGGTGTGTTAGGCTATGGCGGACACAGATGTGCATCCTTCTGCCTTGGGATGTGGGTTGTGTGTGTGTGTGTGTGTGTGTGTGTGTGTGTGTGTGTGTGTGTGTGTGTGTGTGTGTGTGTGTCTCTCCTATGTGCTGTTTCCTTCTGTTGCATTTTACTTTGTAGCCCCTGTTTGCTATAGCTAGCTTTTTACAGCTTTTAACCAAGCTGTAATGTTTTATTCTCCACAGAAAAAAGGGACTCCGAAAACCCCAAAAGAAATAAGGTGGAAGTGAAGCCGCCCAAGCCTTCCGCTCACTTGATAAGTAAGATCTCCTTCCCATAACAGCAGCTAACATAGCCCTGAATGATGTAAACTGTTAGCTGTTTATACTTATAACTCGCAGCAAATGAGTGAACTGTTGGTGCAGTCTGCAACTCAATATGAGATTAGATATGCTTGATCAAAAATTAGTCTGTCATTATGCTTTTTTAATGTTCATTTAATTCATATTTGTTGTTGTTATTCCTGGTCATATAATGGCAGTTGCAATATATGAAAATTGTTAATTAGCATAGATTTTCATGGTTGCATTGCCTCAGAGTACTTGTATAGAGGCAAAAATAGGTACAGAAGCAATAACATGACTGTGCAAGCGATTCAGAAGATGCATGTTAGGTGAGGTTCTCAGAAGTGTCTTCCTTCATATCCGTTCAAGTCCATTGTGAAACAAAAAGTGGTTTTTTTTTCTGTCCCCTGTGGGTCTTTGCCCTTTAAGGTGGGCTGAAGTATAGTGAGAGAAGCGGTGCTGTCAGCCCCACCCACATCACAGCAGTGGGCTGAGATGGGGAGGTGGGGAGATGTTTCTTCTTTGCAGCAACCTCATCTGGAGAGGGAGAGGGGCCTTGTTATGTCACTATGAGTCTTACATTCTGTCCATGTGGTCGCAGCAAGTGACAAATGAAAACACCTTTGCTTAGTGTGTTAAAAAGATGCATCTCTAAGAGTGTTTCTTTTGCTTTCATTGCTAACTTTTAAGGTAATGGGAAAGTCCCCATAGTTGATGGGATTCTGATGTGGGAGACAGAGGGAGGAGATTCTTTCACCTATGAGATGGACCACATTGGGGGCAAGCTCTACATCAAGAAGGAGGGGTTCTACTTCATTTATTCCAAGGTGTTCTTCTCCGATCCACGCAAAAACATGTTCACACATTCAGTTATGAAGATCAGCCCTCGGCTTCCGGGAACCAACCAAGAGGTAATGCGGTCTCGGAGGTACATCAGCCAGGCCCAGGACCCAGGGAACATGCTCAACAGCTACTTAGGGGGGATATTCCTCCTGCATGAAGGAGAGGCCATCTTTGTGGTGGTCCACAACCACACCTTGCTCCGGAGGCAACTCTCTGCTGACAACTTCTTTGGAGCCTACATGATATAGGTGGGGACAAAGCCTTATAGGTGCTGGAACTGGCAGGAGTGTCTTAAGTTATTCAGGAAACAGAATTTACTGTGCATCAAATCTTAAAAGTGTGGCATGTGGAAATATCAGAATGAAACAGGAAAAGTACCACTGTGGTTTGGTCACAGTGCTGGTGGTATTGATGACACGCGATAAGTATAAATCTCAGCTGTAACTCTCACCAAGTCCTGCTTCCTGAATACAGGCTTTGGCTGCACTTTCAGCAAGTTTTCATCTATGGCCTAAGGGCACCATTGTAGGTTGAAGGGATGAAAGTTAGGTCTTCCTGCAAATACAATGACAGTTGTGTGTGGAATATCCAGTGTTCTGGGTAGACTGTAGAGTGATTTTAAAAAATAATTTCAGCAACATTTAGGAGCTTCTGCTTTACAAATATAAACCATTGCACTTTTATATTTCATTTATAACTATTTATGACATAGATTCAAAAAGCAAATTACCTGAAGATCATGTGTTTGTGTATGCATCTGTGTGTATGTCTGTATAACATTTGTGCAATACAACTTTGTGTCTGCACAGTAAGGAATGTAAATGTTTAGGGAACTGGTTTGTAAAAAAGGACTGAAAGTAAAGAAAACCTGTTAAAACCTAATGAAAGTCACATTAACATACTGTAATTTAAAATGATCTCGTAAAAATACAAATGCAGATGAAATAGCATAGTGCCTGCTACTACAGCTTTGTTAAAATAAAATAAAATTGCTAATATGCTTGTTAACCACTTTTGTCCATTTTTGTATCAAGACAATGGTTTTTTTTCCCAAAGGTGATTAAAAAATATATAAACTGAGTGCTCTTTTATTCCAAAAAGTATGTGTAAAAAATCGGATTTGTGAAAATATTTACTAGCATGGTATTAATTGTCTTTCCACAGTTTTAAAAAGGACTTATTTGCTGCTGTAAACATTATTACCATTTGGAAATTATATCTGTCTATACTCTGTTTGACTGGTCCTTATTACTGATTGACATGATCAACTAGAGTTTGGTATAAAAGGTGATAAGCTAGACTGCTGGGTAACGGTGGAAAATGTCTCTGAGGGAGTGCATTGTATGGCAAGTATGAGATATTTAGTAGATGGATTCTTTTTTTCAGCCACCCTCAAATAGATTTGTAAATATTGATACTTAACATATACATAAATGCATGTTCCTTTTTGGTGTACTTTCCTGTCTGCATCCTCTGTACAGGTTTACTGAGGGATTTGCTCACAGCACCCTGGTCCTCTCAGACCAGCTCTCGCCCCACCATCTATAGACCAGAGTGCAACTGATGCAACTTAAGATGCTCGAAAGGTACCACAAGCTTAGCATAAGTAGGGCTCAGCAGCAGTCACTCATACCAATGCTCGCATGCACACACAGAGGTGTGCACTGACAATTCTGAGGCTGTTGAAAATGTCTTGTCTTCCAGGAAATGTTGTTTGCAAGACCCCTTTTCTCTGTTGCGGTGAGGCAGTGGCCGCAGTTGCTCTCCTCACGCCTGCACCTCGCAGGCCGCTCTCCCGCCAGGGTTGCTGCACAAAGACACATCTGCATCTCTGAAGGCCTTGCTGCCGAGCTGGTGAAACCAGTCAGACCCTTGTGAGCCAAGGACCTTTCTGGAAGGCCAGGTGGTGTTGCTCTCTAACACAGAGGCAGAAAGAAAAATTTACATGTGTGTTGATTAAGGGGGAATTAAAAGTGGGAGTTGTACATTCAGTCAGATGGCCAGAAATGTTTTTGGTCATTGTGTTTGGATGAACTCTGTGAGACCACTTGGCTCTTATTGTCTTCATGGGTTGAACTGGAGTGTTCGCAAACACAAGACTGTGCTTAAAGCAAGCAAAGAATGTCCCAGTGCTCCCCCCTATTGGTATGTTGGTTGATATTGGTGCCAGTCGATATTGGCAAATTACTAAGTATTAAATTCTGAATTTCTGCACCGAAGACAGATACAAGATATTGCTAATTTTCACTATATCTCTTTAATAAATTTCAAATTTCAAAGAAACAGTAGGAAAGCAGGATGCTGACTTGCAGGGGGACTTAGTGGCACCCTAGGCAATGAAGTGTAGTTATGAACCTATTATGAATAATGTCCATGTACCACAGCAGTGTTCTGCTGGGGGAGCAGATGAGGCAAAGAGTCTGGTGAACAGAGGGCAGAAAAGAGCATCATGGGCTTGCGAGAAGTGATAGTCTGCAGAAAAAGGTCTCACTTCTCCCAAGGGCAAAAGGTAGTGGTGCTGAACCAGCGTGCCACAGAGTACCATCCCATTTTCAACACTTCTGCTCATAGATCCATAGGTAAAGCTACACCTGCTAATTTACAGATGCTACCAACTGCTTTTATCTGAAACAACGTAATTCTCAGGGTAGACAAAAACACAAGCCACGAGAGCCTTGGGCACAGACACGGGATCTTCAGATCTCTGCTTGCTTACATGACACCACCATGTCTTCATGACACACATCAGTGGAGTAGCTGCCAATAGCTGAGCCAGAGAAGTAATACATAGGTGATGGAGACAGATGATGCAAAATTAGTGTAGAGTCAAGAGATCAGGAGAGGAGCAGAGCTGAAAGAGATGTGTTTTGGAACCTTTGACCCTTTGGGTCTTGCATGACGTAAAGGATTCAGCATTCATGTCATCATCATATTAAAGAGGAGGTGGAGACGGGAATAGCTGTCTATTATGTTGTTTTAAAGAACTTTCCAGAGCTGTGACAGTGGGTTTGTTGTGGAGATTGCTAAATGGGTAGGAAACTGGCAACAAAACCATGTGACTGGGTTTTACCACAGTAACTCGGAGCAATGATTAGATCTTCATAGGAAGGCTATTGTGTGGCTTGGTTGTATAGTTCCTGGCAAGGGCTTGTGGTTTTTGTCATGAGTATGTATTAATTTAGCAATTGTGTCATCAGTGCGAATCTGGAGCTGCTAAACTCACTTCCTCCACCAACTCATTTGAGTGTGGCTCTTTCAGGTGATCATCAAATTGTGCAATGTTTGCTTTTCAGAGATGTTATTTTCTGCTTAGGTCCAGTTGTTGGCCTGAAGATTGTTTGGTGACCTGATAATTTTCCAGATCACATTTTATCAGGTGAATTCCATCTGTTAGCTGTCTAATTTAAGGCTGTAAACTCTTGTTCACTTATGCTTTGTAAAGTGTTTGACCACTTCCCAGTTCTCTGTTTTCTCAGCATTGTGGCATTACATTTCATCAGATTTTTATCAGTTCTGTTGATATATGAATAGAACCACTGACACTTTTGTACAAAGTTGGTTTTATCGCAGTACTCTGAGTAATGAGTTATCATTATAGGAAGGCTTTCATATAGCTTGGTTATAAAGTTCCAGGCAAGGGCTTGTGGTTTTTAGCATGACTTAGTGCTAACTTTCTTCCACTGATTTGTTGTAGTCTTCAGACTGTAATGTCTGCATGCTTTGAAAGACATAGACAGGGATCTTGAGAACTTTATTTCTTTATACCATCAAAAGGTCTCCATCCAGAGTGCAGCCTCCCTTATGCTCCAGACCTCCATGACCCTAACCAGGATACAGCGGTTACCAATAATGAATGAATGGATGGATGAATGGATAGGATAAATGTTATTTCTCAACCAGGAATCATTTTTTTTCTTAAGAATTAATGGTAGTTCAGCCTCCTGAGCCCAATGCAGGGATTTCTCAAAACCCCATTATTATAGTCTGACTCATTGTAAGTCGTATGTCTATTTTGAAATGAACTGGTGTGGGTATATTAAATGAGTACTATACAATACATGCACAGATACAGTATATACAGTGCAACAGAAAAAAGGTGACACTGCCCCCTAGTGTGCTGGGCAGGTAATGTGTAGGTGTCCCAGTTAATCGGAGTCATAGTGATTGCCTGTTGAGTCACGGAACATCTGAGGAGATGTGTGATGATGTCGGCATTATAGAAAGAAAAATGTTTTTTTGCAACACAGGAAATACTGTGGTGTTAAATATTGTTCTATGTTTGTCTCATTTCTTATTTCACCTTATACTCACCTTGAACCTTATTTTGTGGTGAAATGACAGGCAAACAAAAGCTATTTTGCCTGAATGCTGAACAGAAGAGAGAGGTGTGTTTGTGTACAGAACGCTTCAGAACCACAGCAAGAAATTGCACAGTTAGTTAGTGAGCACTTCAGCCAGTCTGCGAGGTGGCGTTTGGTAGGCAGCATTGCTGATTTTATATACACACACAAAAACTGCTGTACATGTTGCACGTTATCTAACTCACACCATTTTGAGGAACCCCTGCTAAGTCACCAGCCTTGCCTCTCAGCAAACGTTTATGTGAGATGGATGTGGGCGACATGAAAAGGAAAGACTGTATAAGGCCTGTTCTCTTTTTCCTGTAACACAACTGACGATATTTGGTCCATTTAAGTGAACGTTAAGTGTTGCTCTGCATGTTCATAATCAAATGGGAACTACAGAACATTGATTGTGAGAGTGGCTGCCATCCTCTGTAAACCAACAGCTTATTTATTTTTAGGTTCCTGTTGCAAAAGTTTCCATATGTTGCTGTTGTTTTCTGTTAACAGAGAGAAATAGAAAGCCAATATTAGCGAAAATGATGCACGAAGAAAGAGTTGGCGAGTGAGAGGAGACGCCAGTGACGTACTGTTACAAGAAGAACAAGATACCATCACAAAAAACTCAACCCAGTAGAACTCGTCCTCCTGTGATGGTGGTATCTGCCAAATAAGAGAACTGTGGTCACACCGTGATGTCATAACAGCGGCCGACATAACCATGGAGAAGTCTAAGGCCGTGGCTCCGTGGTTTCGATATTTCTCAACCTCACAGATAAGTATGCATTCAAAATCGTCTTTTAATATCAAGCCACCACTTTTGCTCTAGATTGGAAATAAATTAGAACAGAAACATTATGCTTTGCAAAAGTAGTGCACTTTGCCACTTTACTGTTCCATTTGGGCACTTTGAGAAAAAGGGAGAACCAATAGAGAACAAATACAATTCTCCGTGAGTGCTATTGGAATTTTCCTAGCATGTATTGTCTTTTCCCATGTTCCATCTTGTTATTAGTTCATTCATGACCACTTGTCCGATTTAGGTTTGTGGAGTTCCGCAGCCAATCCTGGAGACATAGGCCATGAGACAGGGTACAGCTTGGACAGGTTGCCATTCCATCACAGGGCAATTAGCTGCAGTTTTTTACTCACAAATATAAATGTTGTAGGAAATTTCATCAACAGCCAGTTTCTTTCCACACATACAGGAGAGGGTAATGGTGGCAGCAGATTGAGCAGGTCCTTTAGCCAATCACAGTTGTGGGAACTTCTCAAATAGCTCAGCTAAATCCGTGGATCCTCTGTGGAAGCACAGCTCAGAAGGTCTCCTGCTTAACAGCTTCCCTCATCCCCTGGTATCCACCAGTGGTTTATAAGGTTGCTCTTCAACTGAATTTCCAGAACATATGTCCTCAACCTGGACGCAATCACATTGCTGGTACCAGGTGTATGTATGGTCCTCCTTTTGTTCAAATGTGCTGTTTGTTACAAACAATCCATGACAGGCTCAGACATTCAGTTTGAGCTGCCTCCATGCTACCCAAGTACCAGTTGGGTACATGAAATTCACCGATTTGGTCTTTGTAGTATGTAGACAAGTGTGCTATCCGTGCTGCATCGCACACTGCACTTGTAGAATAATCCATGAACAACTGTGACCCTTCACTGGACAAGTGGTTACTGACAGTGAATGAATGGATAATTGTCCTTTTCCCTCATGCCTAAGGTGTTGTCCTCATCATTGTTCATGCTCTGCACAAGGGTTGAAGACTTGGAAGATGCCAGACAAAATTTAAATCTGATTTATACATTAAAAAGGCAGTAGGCAAGTGAGTTATACCAGTTTAAAACAGTAAAAGTTAACTGTTTTTTTCTCTCCAGAAGTTTGGTTTAGTTCTGGACAGATTTGACCCCTTGGTTGTCTCCTTATAGTCATAGCTTTCTTTAACTAAGAACAACGGTGTGTGAACCAATATCACCATATAAATATGACCAGGTCCCTGCACAACATGACTGATGTAACAACACAAAACATCTGTGAATTTCTTTTTTGTACAATACGTTTTATTGTGCTTCCAGGAAAGATCTGGACAAACTAATATAACTTAACAGTAGAGGACAATTTGGGCACCTCACACATTCACACAGCCATGAACATCTCGCACACACACACACACACACACACACACACACACACACAGAGCCTTGGACACACTTCTCATCTCATTACAATGAACAGGTGAATAGGCAGATGATAACGAGAAAGTAACTAATAAATAATGAACAAAAGTAATAACAATAATAATACAAATACAAGATGACCTTAAAACCTTGTCAATATAATGGAAACACTTTTGAGAGGCACAGCCAAGTCCTCATATGCTGATCTCTAACTGCTGTAATACTGCCTAGTAAACAGGGGCCTGAAGATGCAAACTGCAACCACGTTTGCTCTCTCCAACAGTGCAGAAAATAACTCCACCAATGTGCCAATCCTGAGTGTTCACTATATTAAAGTGCTTATAGAATTCATAATGTTCAGCAACTGTAGTGCACTCTGCAAATTCAAATACAACAGGACATATCAAAATACAAAAAACAGATCATTTATAAATATAAATATAAATATAAATATAAATATATGGAGTTTAAAAATGTATAAAATGCATTTACAGTCAGTCAAGTGTTAAGAAAGGGTCGTTGAGTATCCTCTCCTGGCAGTGAGTGGTACTGTGCTCCTTGGAGACATCATTGCTCATGGGGTGTTTCTATGGAAACAGATCATTTTGCTACAGCATCTGTTAGCCACCAGCTAACATGATGGGGAGCCTTCGTCTGCATCTGATCAACTTGTCTCTTCATTAAACAGAGTGCACCCTGTCCGAAGGCCTCCCAATCCAACCAGGGCCTCACTCCTTCAAGCTGTGGACCGACCCACTGGCACCAGTCCGAACCTGGTGTGGCGCTGGTCCAGCTTCCAGTGCCGACTGTCACCCATCACCTTCATGTTGACCAGCACCCGATCATGGCTTTGCAGCATCACTGCGCCCAGGCAATGGTGCGCCTTCAGGGACAAGTGGCTCTTGGGAAGCTCCAGCCGGCACTCCAGCTTGCTGCTGCGCGTGTCCTTCACGTTCACAGCAACAGAGGTCTCTGCACAACCCTCCACGGCCTCATGGGGGCAGCGCACTCCCAGGTTCAGGTACATCAAGTACATGCCGCCCTCTGTGACTTCCAGTGAGCCAGTTTTCTCCGAGTAGTTGAACCTGCTGCCGAGGTTCTGTGACGACCACTCCAACGTAATGTTACCCAGGTGAGCTGCAGGGGGCGAGAGAGAACTGCTTTACACAACTGCAGACGACATTTATCAAGGAGGGGTAACAATGTAACCTTCATGTGTTTGTCATGTTTGTCCAACATTCTGCCCACAGCTAGATGTCATTTTTTTGTCTGCCTTCCTTTTCAACTAACATTTCCACGTTTAACTTTTCAGTCTGCAGCTGTGTGTGTGTGTGTGTGTGTGTGTGTGTGTGTGTGTTTCTCAGCATGTTTCAAAGCTGCATGATATGTGTCCTGAGCGCGGTAATGTGGCAGAGGCAGAGCTAGTAAAACAAGGTACAGTACTCACTGGAAATAGTCTCCAGGTGCACAGAGTTTGGCATCTGCGGAGGAGGAGGAGAAAGAAAGACAGTAAATTCACACTGTCCACTATAATATAATATAATATAATATAATATAATATAATATAATATAATATAATACAGTTTTGAAATAAGCAGTTTAACCTCATAAAGTCTGTTGGTAAACTAATGCTTCGAGTTGTAAATTAATAATTTTCTAACTGTAACTCACGACTGACACTTGCAGAAGCAAGCTATTATTATTATTGTTATTATTATTATTATCGTCATTGACATCGTCATCTTACTAATAATAATAATGAAAGAAGTGGAAAACATGAGGACAGGTTTTTCTAAGCTGCTCGCCTCCGTGCTGCGCGCGGCCGCTTACCTTGTCCAAGTCGCTCTGGATGCGGAGCACGAGGAGGGTCGCGGTCACTGAGACCCCCAGCAGACAGGCGAGCAGCGCACCCGCGGACACGAGCAGACAGAGGCGCAGCCCCGCCGAGCGGCGGCCCGAGGAGGGATGCAGCGCTTCCACGTCCACGGCGGTCATGGCGGGACTCGGGCGACCGGACACGAGCAACAGGGTGAAGATGACGGGAGGAAGAGCGGCGCGATGAGCGGTGAGCGACTCTGTTCATTCCCAGCCATAGAGCCGCCATTTATACTGAGCGAAAGAGGAAACTTCGCGCGAAGCGCCGGGCGATCCGATCCGCCCCGCCCCTGTGCAGCAAACGCTGCTTTCCGCACGACGAACCCCGCGCCCGAAATGCATTTCTTCATCAAAACAACAACAATAACACATTCTCCCTGTACTTGATAACAGTGAAACGTATGCTCTTTATAATATTTAGGAGATGTATTTATCTGTCACTTATCTTTCCATTTATTTTTCTTAGTATTTTAAAAAATTAAAAAGTCCATTTGGCGCGCACTCATTACCCAGTTTGAGGGGAATATTCATATAAATGTCCTGGCGCCACCTGAGTATCAGTATCAGTGTGACTCCAGTGGGTATTAAATGGGTATTAGTGTGAATGTGTTACAGAATGAGACCCGCCCCCGCCCCCCACCATGTGCCCCCCCCCCCAAGCGCTGTGACTTCCCCGCCTGGTGGTTGTTGCCCAGAATCCGGAGCTCTGCTCACGTCTCGCTTCCCTTCTGAAAGAAACTGGGACCGATTCTTCAAATGGGATTTTCTTCTCTCGTTCTTCTTCTCTACGTCATGTTCTAAGTGATGGGGGGGGGGGTCTCGCGAGGTGGGAGAGAAGGAACCTGTGCGAAGACCACATAGACAATAGTTAGTGTGGGTGGGGGAAAGTGTTCCTTTTTGGGAAACACTTGCTGGGTCTGCTGTGTGTGTGTGTGTGTGAGTGAGAGTGAGAGAAAGAGAGCCATCCAGCATGAGATTCGCATGGACAGTGAGGCAGCGCAGTGGCCCAGTGTGGTGACCTGGTGCCTCACAGCTCCTGGACTTCAGGTTCAGTCTCAGTTCAGTTTGTGTGCAGCTGACACCTTCTGTCTGGGGTTGGATGGGCTTCCTCCTGCAGTCCTCAGATGTGTGTTTCCAGCTGTAGGGATTTGGCATTTGTGACTGCCTGTGATGCAATGGCCACCCATCCACAGTGTGCCCCACCTCCTACGGTGTCCTGTGTTTCCGAAACATTCTTTGGACCTTCGTGTGTGATACCACAGTGCTGGGAGTCGAAGGGGACAATGAGGACATGCATGTGTTGGGTGTCATGCAGACACTGTTGTACTCAGGCTGACAGGCATTACTGCTCCAGTGAGACTAACAGCTCAAAGCAGCGTTGGTGCTCATCCCACACCAGCATGACACTGGTGTGACAGCAAGGGACGCTGGAGGGACTCACAGTTTGTGTTTGTGCTCCACAGATTAAGCAGTAAAAACACAATCTTGAATGCCTAAGTTGTCATCATAATAATACAAACAGCTTTATGAAGATGATGGAGTTTACAGCGAAGACACCTCAGTGCAGCAGCCAGCTGTGGCTATACTTGGCAGTGATGATCTTGTAGAAACTTCAGCTGAGAGTAAAATCAAGTTATTTAAATGTGTAAACCAGTCAGGATGGGGTCCAGACCACTGGGATCCTGCACTGGACCGGCAGTTACTGACACAGGATCAGTCACCTGGGAAGTCAAATCTGGTCAGTGTTGGTATGTTTGGTCTGCAGCAGCTTTTCTGCTCTTTTAATATTCTTCCCCATCAAACTGGGGGGGGGGGGGGTGAAACAATAACGGATGAATAAATGAATGACAGTTTGTATTTGTGCCCCCCATGGCTGCCTATAGCTGCTACATCCCTCTTACTGCTGTTTAAACTTCATTAAGTGGCCACCGCTTGACTCACATTCAGGATCCGATCCTGCAGCCACTCATGTTCACCGATGAGGCAATTTTATTGCGGCTGTGAAAGCGCGCCCCCTGCAGGGAGGCCGCAGCGTTGGGGGTCGCAGGTGTTTCCCTGATACCTGAAACACCTTCAGAAAAGCGGAAGTGGGGGGAAATCACCGCTACGGCTGCCTGCGCTTCTCACACATGGACTGTTGCCTCTTTTCTTCTTTTTACTGTGACAGTTTGTATGTTTCCTGACTTTTTAATGTTAAGTCATCTTGGTGGAAAATCCCTGTCAACAAAAAAGGGGGTAAAACTTCTGCCCTTCCGTAAGCAAAACTGTGTTTTTCCACATCCGTACCTACATGTTCCTCTACTTCATATGTTGCATTTTTACCACAGTAAAATAACGCAGTAACGGACAGATGGGGAAGGAGCCCTTTCCACATGGTCCCTGTGGGGGCTTAGCTACCAGTGTCTCTCTTTGTCCAGTTTGTAGAAGGGTTGTGACACAGGTCATCTGCTGTAGCGAAACATTCAGGATTGTTACACTGACACAACTTCCCTGTTTCTTCACATCATGTAGAAAAACCACACGGTTGCACTCCACTGTTATTATTATTATTATTATAATTATTAATGTTCCTCAACAGACCTCCGATTGGGTTCACAGCAATGTGTGTGTTTGTGTATTTCTGCGCAACAGTGAATGTGTCTGTGTGTGTGTGTGTGTGTGTGTGTGTGTGTCTGTGTGTGTGTGGGTGTGTGTGGGTAAGTTTGCACAAGCAAGCACAAAGAAGCCAAGAGCAGCTCTCCCACCACAGGCACCTTACAACTATAACGTTGCCAAGAAGCTGCTGTCACTTTGCTGTCACTTAGCTGTCACTGGCTCTCTGACCAGCGCAGAAAAATCTGGAATCCAGCACTTGCACTTTATCCGGTTTCTATTTAAAGAAAAGTGTTATTTTTCTGTGCAAGTCCCAAGTTTGCTGACTTGCCAGTAATTTGCCTCATTAAATTGCATACAGATTTACCCGCTGACTAGAGACACTTCTGAAAATTGCCGCCCACACAGGCCATCCTGCTGCTGCCACTTGCATGGGGAACAAAAACTACTCACTTTTCAAAACATGGCCACTTCCTGTTTGGGGAATCTTGCCTTGAAAAGTCCAAATGTCAGAGTCCACGGTGCCATGTGATTGGCTGAGTGTCCAGGTTTCCAAGTGATGTCACAGCGAGAGGAAAGGTCGTCCCCAGTGGAGTCTCCCACCGGGGACAGTAAGTGACAGCAGCCAGGGCTTTTCCTGTCCCCCCCCCCCCCCCACAGCTAAAGGGTTCTGCTGTCTTTGCCCCACAGGGAGGTGCAGCCTACCTGTAGACCGCTCCCTCCTCACACACACATACAGAGTGAGACCACCCCACACTCAGACACACAGAGCCTTAAAAATAGCTGAGGGTTGAAAATAAGTCAAATTAAACATCATGCACGATCAAAGGGATAATGATGAGGTCATTGAACATGGTCTCCACAAGGCTGGTCTTAGTTAGCGGCTGTTTGGGCCCCCTAGTGGACAGAAGCAGACGTTAGTTGTGTTAGCTTGCACAGTTGTAAAATATAAATAAAGTATAATAGAAACAAAGATACAATTACATTTAAAAGATTTGTACCGTGGCTCAGAGGATGTGACGTTAAGGCTGTGGTCTTAAATCTGGGATCTTGGATCTGAAATCCAACAGCTTTATTTTACACAGAAATAGGAGGAGGAATCTGAATTTCCAGCCAGTATGTAACAACTGTGAAGGATTTCAACAAAATATTTCAACAAAATAACTCGTGTCTTCTTTGCAAAGAGAACAAAAACTTTTCCTCAAAGGCCCACAAGTGATGGAAGAAGAGAAAGTCGGTAGTGTTTGTCGCCACCTGGTGGTCATGGGGGGGGTGCTTAACAGCAACATGGGTGCACTGCTCCGTGTGTGTGTGTGTGTGTGTGTGTGTGTGTGTGGGGGGGGGGGGGGG
>UFQX01000918.1:36058-87305 GCA_900497675.1 Arapaima gigas
GGGGGGGGGGGGTTACAGATGAGATGCGTTGTAACGGAGTTTTCTAGATGGTGGCTAGTCATCCCAGAGTCCATTTGCATTAATAGTGTGTATTATCAATAAACGTGGTATACAAGCCGTCTGAGCCACCGTGCAAATGTTTAAAAATTAAATTACTCATAGATTTCATATTTTATGTTACATTTTATTTTAAAATATTTCATAAGTTTAAAAGCTAAAACTGGCTCCCTGTTTCCCGGTGTCCACTAGAGGGCGACAACACGATTAATTATCATCGGTAATTAGCCGGAGTCGGTTCTCCTCTCCGCCGCTCAGCCCCGGGTAAATAAACTGCTGACGTGGCAAATTACTTCGGATAAATGTGCAACTGTGGGAGAATTGATGCTTTGTTTGTAGGTTTAATGTTAAATCTGATTATTAAAGAAGTAGCTGCAGACGTGAAATGTGTCATTAAACCAGTGCAGGGTGTGTGTGCACAACACACGTCGCCCTGCTGTGTGTGTCTTTATACCCCTTTCACACACTGTTTCTTGTGATCGTAACATTCGCATGTTGTGTTATTAGTGTCACGTTATGTGTTGTGGTTGTGGCGAAGGGGGGTCTCATGATTATTACTGTATTTATTGTACGTACAGTTAAGTAGATTTGAATGTTTTAATAACAATAAGGATTATTCATGTGAATTTATTGTCTTCCTCAGTAAGCAATTAAGTTTCTTTTGAAACAGAAACTGTAAAGGTTTAAAAAACGATTTGAAATTCTAAACAGAAAATACAAACCAACACCGCTCTGGTTCTGTTTATTTAACCAAGTGTGTTAAACATGTAAATTAGCGTATTTGGATCAGCGGGTGGCACGGTGGTTGAGGACGTGTAACCTGAAGGTTGTTTGTTCGAGCCCTGCGGCAGCTGTTACTGTTGCTGCAGTGCCCGCAGTCAAGGTGCCGACCCTGTACTACTGCGCTGGAAAAAATCCCAGCAGTATAAATTAGTTAAATATTGTGTTTTTTAAAAATAAAATAGTGTCAGACGCAGAATGTTCAAATAACACAAAATCCATAAATAATCGGCTGAGATGGATTCCAAACGGTAGCACATATAAAAACTGTAATAAAAGTATAAAAAGTGAGCGGCACCCCGCACATCTAAAGTTACATCGGAGTTTTCAGTCTGTCTCAGGGGGGCGCTCCTCACACTTGTGTGTCCGTCTCTGCGCGCCAGCGTTGACAGGTGAGGAACCGAAGTGGTCGGCGATCGGAAGGTGTGTGTGTGTGTGTGTGTGTGTGTCCAGCGGGAGGAGGAACGGGACTCGAAGTGGGACTCGCACCCTGACAGCCGTGAGCGCGCATGGGGGAGGCGCTCGCACTTGGGAGGACCACAGTCCCGCTTTTGGCTGCGCTCTTTTCAGCCGCCGACGGCGGATCTACTCCACCTTATTCACCGTTGTCGTCGTCGGTATTAGTTATTATTATTATTATTATCATCACTATTATTGTTATTGCTGCTGTGGGAGCCGCCGCGTTCCGCCGTCCTGCTGCGACCTCATGCTGTCCGTCCCCGGAGCCGCCGCTGTGAAGCCGCTCGCCGCCCGGACCGACTGTGTGTGACTAAGTGTGCCCGCGACACCCATGGAGAAGCGGACCCCCGCCGCCCCCCTGCCGCTCGAACCGGGCGCGCGCGACGGGGCCCCGCTTTGCAACCGGGGCAGGATGCTGGTGGGTCTGGACCTGTTGTGCCTCGTCCTGGGTGAGCGCGCGCCCACACTCTCTCTCTCACTCTGACCCGCCGCCAGTTATTCCACCCACCATTATTATTTATGACTTTCACTGGATTTTAGTTAAGCGATCGCTGCTTTTCACTTATTTACGGTTTCATGATTACAGCGTTCTTGTTCACCTTGAAACGCGGCATTACTGTAACCGTCACTATGCGGAACCTGTTCCTCTGCTGTCAACACGTGTTTATGTTTATAGTGTTTATTATTATACCTGATTTGTAAACTGCACAGCCGCACAGGTGCTGCTCTCTGTAAGTCCCACTCAGTGTGGTCACCCCACAAGGAGCAGCTTCAGTGTTTATTCTGTTTTACCGTCTTACTGAGAACTTCTCCTCATGTCACCACTGTGCTGTTTGTCCCTGTATGTTGTCCTTATCTTCTGCCCTCTGCTGCTGTGGCCGACAGTGTTAACATCTGCGAGGCTCTGCTCTACTTGTGTGTCTGGGTGAATTTTCTTTATTGGTCGGGGATATTAAGCAGAAGAACGAGCGGCATGTGCTGTTGACCCTCGTCCAGCACGGGGCCCCAAACGCCTGCACTGCATTCTGATGAACGGCCCCCAGTCCCCCCTCAGACACGAGGTCCGCAGCTCTCAGCACGTGGTTGAGGCTCCCGGGACCAGCTGGCTCGAGTGGCCGGGGGGCAGGGCAGGGAATTCTCCAGTTCCCATGGCAACCACAGTTCTCAAGGAAAGCCGAAACTCCGGGAATTACGGGAGGCACAAATAGAGAATGCTTTCGGCTCGGAAATCAAATTTCATCTTTGTTTATGCTGTTTCCCTCTTTCTGCCCTTCCAGGCAGAGGTTGTTTAGGGGAGCTTCTCTGCCAAGTTATGTAAGATAATTAAATAACTCAGAGAGTAAAAACACAGGCAGATTGTTGAGCATGGGGTTCATGAGAGCAGAATGCCCCCCTGACAAGTGACACAGCAGACAGTGTGAAACAGCTGCATGTCATCGTATGGAAAGAGTCTCTAGGAGCTGAGCTCAGCTGAGCAAACAAGTGAGGGAGAAAGCAGCATGGCAGAGCGGCTCTCGTGCTGTGGGCCACGTGCTGTGTGTCTCTCGCTCATTGACAGGTTACATAAACCCGTCAAGGCAGCCGGGCAGGTCTCCCTACGTTGGCGGTTATGACGGTGTCATTCTCCACAACAAAAACACCAAGCCTCACAAACACTCACTTTTTCTTTTCACGTGAGCGGTAGCCACCCCGGGCTACGACTTCACCTCCAGCACACAGCGCAGCAAAGTGCGGAAGGGAGTGAGAGCAGCCTGGAAGTGGCGGACTTTTCATCTCTCCACCTCACTCCGTTCGCATTGGCTGGATTAAAAGTGAACTTCTGATGGCTGCACGGAGGACAGACTTGGATTGTGTCACAAGGATCTACTTCCAAAGTATCTTCATGCTCTGACTCAACCTTCATGCATGTATGATGTCAGAAGTTGACTCAGTTCCTAAGGAAGCAAGCTTCCTTTGGCAGGGAGTTTGGTTGCAATGCAGCAGGTGAGAATTTTGGCCTCTGGCTTGTCTGTGGTCTTCATGGTACATCTGGACCTGAGACATGTGGAGACTGTTGACACAAGACGTGCTTCTCGCTTGTTGTGTCTTAGCCGTGGTCCTCCTGTAGGCCCTTCAGGTGTGTGGCAGTGAGTGGCACTGCTGAGACACAAGTGCGGATTGATGGTCTTGGCTGACACCTCTCCGCCCCTCTGGAGAAGCTGTTTAGTCACTGTGACACGTTGTTTCCAGGAAGTACACTCGGGGATCATATGCGTGACATCAGTAATCTCGTGTTGCCAAAGCACCGATGAACATTACAAAAAATGAGAAGTTCTTGGTGAATGTTCCCTTTCCCCATTAAAAGCCCAAAGCCCAGTGTATAATTCACAGCCTCCGCAGGTCTGGCACCGCTGTGCCCTTCGCCTAGTTCTGCGTTTAGAGATGTGACCCCAAGTGGCTGTATACTGTGACAGGACAGTGTGATGTGTTCCTGCCGGTCCTGCGTTGCCACGTGTGTGTAGGAGAAAACTGTGTACACAGTGTGGGGAAGCAACACAGTAACGTAAATCACCTGCTAAGCCTGGATCACAGAGGCTTCAGCAGGAGGCGTCACTGGATGCCACTGAGTGCGTCTGTCAGTCTCTGTGTGTGTGTGTGTGTGTGTGTGTGTGTGTGTGTGTGTGTGTGTGTGTGTAACACAATCTGTCCCCTTGGGGCCATTTAGCAAGAGCTGGGAAACAGGTGAGTCCGGGGCAAGAGGTCAGAGGTCAGCTGTTAATTTGTACGTGCATCCAGCAGCATGTCAGGACCCACTCTCCAACAGCGCCCTCTGTGACTGGCTACTGTGACGCTGCAGGGACAATTTCAGCCTCGAGGACATAAATCCTACATCGCTGTTTATCACTTTTGTTTCCCCAATTATGAAACAGAGCTGTTTTTTCAGCCTCTCATTTGCAGCAATAAGTGCAGACGCCTGGCATGCAGGTTCAGACTAGAAAGGAAGGTAATTAGCAGGGTGGGCAAATAATCTCCCCGAGAAAGTGGGCAGCTGTGTTTCTCCACCTTTCCACCTTTGCAAAGCCATCTGGCACGACACAGCGTGAAGATGGGCAGGAAAGTGACACCAAACCCAGACTGTTAGGCTTCTCTGAGAACAAGGCAACAGATTCAGACACACGGACAGTGGGAAATTGCAGGGGGCGAGCAGGAAGGGGGACATAGGTTCCTCACAGATCCCACCCTTTCCCACCCCCCCCACTTTCTCGACCTTCTCGGAATGCATTTTAGCCGATGGAGTATCCTGCACAGGATGGCACTGCGTTTGTTGTGACGAGGGGCACCGTGATGGGTGTGTACCTGTGCGCTCGCTGGCTGCCGCCTGCTGGCACCGAAAGCTGTTGAGTGAGCGAGATGACACGCCGGAGCACGCCTGGCGTCTGGGGTCTGGAATGTTGGATTGAGAGTGTGTGTGTGTGTGTGTTTGTAAATGCTTGCATGTGTGTACACACACAGGCACACACCAGCAGCCCATTCACCAAAATTCCCCACATGCTGCCATCATCAGGACCTGGAAAAACATTCTGATAGACGAGTTTTCTTTTTGTTGTGAATTATCAGCATGGCCCAGATGAGACCCGCTGTAGATATCAGGAACAGGGTTCCTTCCTGACATGTGTGCCAACATGCGGCTGCGACACATGCACACGCTTGCACAACCACACGCCCTCGCCGGCGGAACAGAACACATAGAGAGCTCGTGAATGGAATGTGTGCTTCACCACCTCCGGCACGGCACCCACCTCCATGATGGTGTTTGGCGGCCACACTGCTGCCTTGTTTTTCTGCACCCTTTTCACGCCTGCAGGGCTTCACCCTGAATTTGCGGAACCTTTCTGAAATTGTTCGTGTTTTCCAAGCAGCATGAACATGACAACGCTGTCGAATCCTTTACCGATTGATTGAAATGAAATGGACCGCAGGAGTGATGCTGAGCTGAGCAGACAGGCCCTGGCTCTCAGTGGAGAGAGACACTCACCCCAGGCACCCAGCACATTAACCGCCATGCTGGGCCATGTCATTAGAACTGTCCTGCACTGTGATTGGCTCCGTCTTTTCCTAATTTTAAAGAAGGGCTCCTGTGTTGAGAAACAAGCCAAGGGATCGGTTATCTGCTGCCTTGTGTGAGAAAAAGTGAGTGAAGTGGTTGTGATGCAGCAGAGACCCAGAGGCAACACTGAGGCCAAAATGGGTCCTTCTGTATGTGCCCTACTTTGCCTGGTCTACTGCTGGCTCCAGATGTTTAATAAAGTCCAGTCGATATCTCCAATATCCCGCCACGTGGCTTTCCAGCACCTGGTGAGCATCACCGTCTCCTGGCACCCACAGCTCTCTGGGTCCAGGGCTGCCTGAATGGCTGTCTGAAGCATGTGACTTTTCAGTGTGATCAAGATTCGCATAACTATGGGAGTGTGGGAAACGCACACGGACACGCCGTCTCCACAGGCGGGTCATCAGTGACTTGTTCTGTGTGGGAATTTCAAAGAAAACCTTTGAGTGTGGTCATTAATACCATCTGATGGACCCCTCAGAGACTGTTTCGCAAACACTTTTAGGCTGGATGTACAACTGGGACTAGAAAAATGCTCTATTTAAAACTCCATCTGGGATAATGAGACAATACGGCATTAAATGTCTTTGGTCTCAGACCGAGTTTCCTGAGAAGGAGCAGTTTGTGTGTGTGTGTGTGTGTGTGTGTGTGTGTGTGTGTGTGTGTGTGTGTGTGTGTGTGTGTGAGTGATGGTCTACCTGGTCTACTTGCTCTAGATGCTGACTGCTGAATCTGGTCCAGGAGCTGTTTTTCCTTTCCAAATGTCTCTTTGTTTGTCTTTCCTGTGGAGACGAGGCTACAAAAGCAGCCGGGCTGTCAAAACAGCAGAGCAGTGAGAACAATGGAAGGGGAGGGACTGACCTCGGTCTTACTTCTTCTCACCTGGTTTACCTGCTCAGGATCATTCTACACACAAACACACCATCATCCAAGTCGGAAAAAAAGAATGAAATTAGCATACATGTCATTTCTGTAGATGGAGGGGTTTTATTTTGGATGTAGCTTAACATAGGTGAGAAGCTGTGGTGCAATAAAGATCTGCTGTTTGGACATCCTGACCTTGGTTCTCTTCCTTCTCTCTTTGTGGTTTTGTTTTCCTATTCCTTACGGGGACACATTTTTGAACAATGTTCCCACATGGAGAATAAAACCCCCCCAATACTGCACTTTGTGCTGCCATTCCCACAAAAAAGATTTGTGTTTATTGTCAGATTTTCTTTCATTTACTCTATTTTCATGCTTTCAAACTTTGACTGGAATAGATTTAAGGATAATTAGTGGACTAAAGACTGAAAATTCATACAGAGGAAAACTCTGTGTGTGTGTGTGTGTGTGTGTGTGTGTGTGTGGGGATAAGAGACAGAGTTGCTGTCACCTGGTGACCTGCTGCTGACAGGATTGCGTCTTCAGGCTGCTGCCTGTTTGCTCGCCGCTGCCTCTGCCCTTGGTGTGCTCGCTTTAGGCCGCTACTGTGAATCAGTAACTTGGAAGCCAGCAGGACATGAGAGGATGGAAATCCCCCCTCGGCATCACCCGTCTTTTTTTCCATTGCCTACTCTCAAGGTCAGCTGTACGGGGGTTGTCTGGTGTTGCCAAAACAAAATGGTTAAAAGCCCCCGCCCCCATGTGTGATCCAGCGGCCTCCTGGTTAGCGACAAGCAGATGTGTCTTAACTACCGCCTCATGCCGGGAGAAGGAAGTGCGTAAGTGCTGTGTAAGAGGCAGTCTCTCCATTTCATAGCAGAGTCCCTGAGATCACCTAGCTGAAGAGCATCTCAGCTGGGTGACCAGAAGGTACCAGGTTTGAGAACCAGATATTGCACTCAGTTTTAGCAGCATGGTCTTGCCCTGGTTGTCTGTCCCAATACCGTGCTTACAAGGGCAGTAAACGGTGTCCGTGCTCAGCCTCGTGGGGTCCACTTCTCCTCGGCAATGTTTAAAATGCTAATTTCTCATTAAGAGTTAATGGCTTCAATCTGATGGCTTTAACTGTGTGGCTGGCACCGTTGTGCTGTTTGAGTAGATCTTCAGCCAAGATGTTGTTCAGGAAATGGTTTTATTACATCCTCTGGCACTGCAAGTGCTCCACATGTCCAGAAAAGGTCCCCTCCTGCATGGTTGCGAGTCCAGATCTTTTTTTTCCCCCGCATCCTTGTTCCCCCTCTTCTTCTGAGCTCGAGTCCCTCGGAACCCTTCTCTGGCACGGCTGCACTAACCTGAAGTGTCACCACAACAAAATTCGGGTTACACCCTCACAGCACAATAAAAATCAGAACGTCCCATAACATCCGCAGCAACATCCGCACTAATTATTATTGTTTTCACTGCGAAATGAAAAACGGTTGCATATTTTCATTCTATTATGGGTGTTTTTACCACCATGTCTACAGTCACATGTGTTTAAACTAACGGGGCAGTTTCTCATCACCCCCCTTCAAAAATGTTGGAAAATGTGCTTCAGGGTCCTGTAGGGCTTCACAGAGCTCTGTAGCTGGCCGACCGTTTTGGCAAAGAAGGAACTTGCCTTTGTCAACAGCTGTTGCAAAACAATCTGTGTTGTAAATGACAGAACAAGTTGCTGGGGCACACAGAAGAGAAATATACTTTAAAATGCAATTTCCTAAAGCTGTTGATCAGATACATGCAGCGCACAGTAACAGCGTATATGTTAACTGCTGACGTGGACTGGCACCCTGTCCAGGATGTACCCTGGTTTATACCATTTCTGGGACAGGAGCACCACAACCCCACACTGGACAAGCGGTTATTGATAATAGAGGGGTGATTTATTAACTATATATTTGTTTATGTTAATGCGCTGTTTAATAATTTGTCTGTATTTCACAACCCAATTGCTTTTTCAAATACGTACATACAGTCTTACCCTTTAACCTCACCCAAGTGCTGTGACAGAACGGATTTCCCACCATGATGTTTCCCCCTAATAGCCACCATCACCAGGCACCCATGCAATTCTATCCCGATATGGTGCCACTCGCAGTCAACAATGGCCTCTGAAGCCACCTTACCATCTGCTCAGTGAATCTGCCTCCATGAAGTGTGTTTCTAAGTCTGTCTTGTTTCTTATCATTTTGCAGTAAAATGTGAGGCAAATGGAAGCGGTTTTGTTTGAGCGCTGAACAAAACAGAGATCTGGGTGTATCTGTGTACAGCAGTCAAAAACACAGCATGAAATTACACAACTGTTTTGTGAGCACTCACATACCCATATTAAATTGCCAACCTCACCTGTGCCAAGAATTTATGTTACACCGATATGGGCGACAGAATGAGATTAAGACCTTTTATATAGTTGAACGCACACACGTTGACTAACCAACTTGGAAAGTACGTGGAATTCGAATGAACAATCAACGTGAGAATCTCAGACTTCAGCGTGGGCACCTGTTTGATCTTCTCCACAATCATTGACCACGCTGACCAACCAGTCCACAATCATTAACCATGCTCTGTAAATATAACAGACGCCTAATCTAAGATCACAGGGTCAGTGTCATGATTTCCGTGGCCTAACAGTTCCCTGTGTCCGTAAAGAGCACTCTGGGAAAGGTGAACGTGGCCCAGGCCTGAAGATGACGGCTGGACACCTGGGCTGATTGTTTAAGTCACAAAGCCTGTTTAAGGAGCAGTGCACATATTCACTGTTGTGATTGTAGTGGCAGGAGTGTGGAAGTCGTATTATTATCATCATCATTATTATTATTAGCAGCAGCAGCTGTTTGAAGCCATAACAGTTCACAGAACCAAAAAAATATATCTAAGAGGAGCACAAGAAACCTTGAACTTACATTCTTTAAGCCAAGGTAACAGCTCCTGTCCCGACACCAAACCCACCACCAACACTGGTTGATGATCATGGGCTGAGGTCACACTCAGGGGTCGGGCTTTTGTAACCTAAGCAACCCTGACATGCCGTAACTGACTGCTGTGTTCTGGTGTTCAGCTTCCGACAGTCAAGGGCCTGAGATAAGAGATGTTTGCTCTATCGCGCCACTTTTGCACCGGTCCTCCGGTCTTGCTTGCGTCTGACCTCTCGCTCAGTTACTGGAGGACAGCTGCGACAACGTGAAACCAGCTTCTCCATCGGTGCGGTCTACTATTTATTTGCCTAACAGAAGCACTAACATAACTGGAACCTTACAGAATCAAATCAGTTCAGCTGTGTTGCTCACACATGTGGTGGCAATCAGCCTATATTCATGCTCTTGTCATGAAAGACCTCAAAGATCACTCCACTCCTATTACCAGCTAGGGAGTTTATAGAATATCTGGAATGTCTGAGGTTGCTTCAAGGTTAATGAACTGCCACCTTTATGGTTGCGTTGATCTCAGGTTATTCATTTGCTATTGTCAGCAGACGGTTTGTGTGTGTGTGTGTGTGTGTGGTGTTTATCTTCTCTGCCCTGCAGAAGGTCATCGAGAGACCCCGCCATTAGGTTGCTTTGTGTTCGCTGCAGCCAAACAGGAAGCAAAACTGAATTAGTTATAATAGTTAACCAACTGACTTGTTCTGCTTTGAACCATTGCTGGGTAAATATTTATCTCCAGTGCAGCGGAGAGGCTGGGACACGAACACGCTACACCTCACACTCCTCCTCCTCTCTGCTGCACACTGCAGTTATTCTTTCGTTCAGCAGAAATCGGACTCTTGTCCTTCGGCAGCTTTTGCCTTATAACAGCTACCTTAACAGCTGCTGCTACTGTTGGGGAATTCTGGGTAGTAGTTGCTATTCAGACAGTTTCTGGGCATTGGGTCAACTTAATTTTTCTCCCACTGCTCCATTGTTTTTATGTTCTTACATTTTTCCATTTCTTCTCCCTTTTTCTTCCCCCTGCTTAGCCTCTGTGCTACCCTGCCACCCCACCCCCGGGTTCCAGCTCCTTCACTGGAGCTATGTGAAGAATGCTGGGCTGGGTCTTGGTACCTGTCCACAGCTTGGAGCATGTAGACCTCCTCAGGAATGAAAGTTCTTAACACTTGGAGGCGGGGTGCTGATAGTGGCGAGGTTATGTGTGGAGAGGGCAGGGCTACAGACAATGATGTCGGGACAAGTTTGGGCGTGGGCATCCGAGCGTCTGACCCACATGCAGGAACACGTTCCCCCAGAGTGTTTAAGGAGAGCAACGCTGTTTCCCCTCTCCTCAAAAAGAAATCATCCCACTCAATGTCTGCCCATTTCCTCTGTCTCTGTAACAGTTTCCATCCCCTTCTTCGTCTGCGAGCTAAAGGCTGTGACACCCTACAAGAGGGGCTTCGTCTGTGGAGACACCAGTATCACTTACCCATTTGTGAAGAGCGAGGCCATCCCAGACAGCCTGCTCATATCTGGGGGCATCATCATCACAGGCCTCACAGTAAGACATTTTAGTTCCCGTGTCTTCGTGTGACGATGCTCTGTAAAAGAGCTATCTCCTGCTTCCTTGGCAGCCAAGATGAGCTCCACCTCTTCTGAAGGACATGACTTTTAAAGGGGGAAACTGTGACCAGTGATGTTATTGGTAAATCCCCTTTTCTGTCACCCCCTTCCCAGATCGCCGTGGGGGAATGCTGCCGTGTACGCCAAGGCAACGTGCGCTCTCGTGCCTTCGTGAGAAACCTCTACGTGTCCAGCCTGTACAAGGAGCTGGGCAGCTTTCTGTTTGGCTGCTGTGTGGGCCAGTCACTCACCAACATGGCCAAGCTGAGCATTGGGCGCCTGCGGCCGCACTTCCTCCACGTCTGCAATGTCACCTACGCCTCGCTCAGCTGCACGATAGGGGATTACATCCCCGAAGTCACCTGCAACCAGTCTGAGAAGATGGTGGAGGAAGCCAGGTTAGTACATTTATTTGCTGCATGACTTCTAGTTAGGCTTAATAATAACAGATGGATGGATTACTAGTCTTCATAGCACCACATGTTCTGTAAAAGTGGGGAAAAGTAGAAGACTGTAATTTGAACATTAATGTTAGTGATTTTAAGAGTCATATGTTGGCCTTGTAAGAATTCTTAATTTGGAAAAAACAAGTTATGAGTATCGTGGGGTTTGTGCTGCCGCTGTGTGAAATTTAAAATGCGTTTATACTGAGCATGTATGTGCGCTTGTGATAATTTATCCATTTTTAATCCATCAGGAAATCCTTCTTCTCGGGACACGCCTCCTTTGCGATGTACACCTTGCTGTACCTGGCGGTAAGTGTCACCTGTATGTGCAAAACCCCTAACCTGATACTCTGGAAGCATGTGCACCTGCATGTAGTATTACATGACACTAGTCGCTCTCGTGCACAGCGTCCGCACAAGTGCACACATGACGAAACACGGCACTTGGTTTATAAAACACAGCAGTGATCTCACTCACTCACTCACACACACACACACACACACACACACACACACACACACACTCCACATCACCTGCACACACATTAAGCCATACCCAAGCAGAGCCCATTGGCACAAGCCATTTGAAGTAATATCACATTTAACTTGTGCCAGACTGTCACGTGACCCATTCTAACCCTAACCCCCACTCCCCCCAAATCACCAGTTCTACCTTCAGGCACGGCTGACATGGAGAGGGGCTCGGCTGCTGCGGCCGCTCCTCCAGTTCTTCCTGGTACTGCTGGCAGTTTATACCGGACTGACCCGCATCTCAGACTACTGGCACCACCCCACTGACGTGCTGACGGGTTTCTTGCAGGGGGCGCTAACCGCATACTGGGTGGTAAGTGTTTTTCTGTCTGCTCCGTCAGTCTGCATCTGGGTGCGTGTGTAAGTCTCATAGGTGATGTTGAATTATCGGTGAGTCTCAGAACCCTTTGTGTGTGTGTGTGTGTGTTCCTTACAGGCGTTCCACATCTCCTGCATGTTTAAGAACTCCCGGACAAACCTTTTGCCTGCCGTCCTGTCGCCTGCAGAGAGCCCCCTGTCCAGCCAGCAGACTGACTGCTAGCGCCCCCAAAAGAGCGATGCAGAAGGCCTGGGACAGGACAAAGTGGCGGAGAGACTGAGAGGGAACTGCCATCCCTCTCAGAGAGGTTGGACCCCCTGTGGAACACCCGTCATGTAGGGAAGTGGTGGAGGACTGTCCCGGTGTGCGCCCTTTGTTGCCCTCATGCAGAATCGCTGTGCTGCTTCCACCTAAATCCTGTCCTGAGGGAACAGAGCCCTGAGAACTAATTTCAAGTGCAAGTTACAAACAACACGTTTGTACGATGATAGATGTCTGTAGATGTTTTGAGTCTTTTAGCTGATGCTGCTACTAATTACTCTTTTGATAACTAATGTTTGCCAGTATGTGAATGGTGAGGGACACAAGTAACTCCATAACTAGTATTTGGCCTGTTGCTGTGAAAGAACCTGACATCTGACCACAACCTTTTGCCTTCTAACCTTCACGTCACCTCTTTTGGTGCAAAAAGGAACTACGTCCACCTGCTCTTCATCCTCACCGTCCGGACTACCTGTCTGAGTATTAGATGGTTTGACCAAACCAACACTGTATGTTATTATGACATGTTTGGGTTGGTCAGTTACACTGAAGGTTCAAGTATGTTTGGAGGTGTTTTATGTTGTCCAGTGGAATTGCCACAGAAAAACAAAGCAACTGTTTTCTATCTTTTGCAACTGGATTGACTGATGCCGGCATGACAGCTGGTCCCTGAGATTCGGCTCGATACCTTGCAGGAAAAATTACGCTGATCATTGAGCATTTCGAGAAAAGCCATTGTACCTCCTTGCCTAGTTCAGATATGTGTTTATTGTTTGACATGTTGAAAAACTGGGTGGTATGGTGGAACGGCGAGTAGCGCTGGTGTCTCACAGCTCCTGGGCTATGAGTTTGGTTGTGGGTTTGAAACCGGCTCGGTCCATGGAGCGTTTGTGTGTTCTTGGCATGTTTGTGTGGGTTTTCTCCCACAGTCCAAAGTCATGGATGTCAAGTAATTTGGTGACTCTAAATTACCTGCAGTGTGTGTGTGTGAGAGCGAGAGAGAGATTGTGCTGTGAGGTTCTAACCTGCTGTCCATGGTGGACTCTGGATGTGGATCTTAATAGAATAGGGTATTAATAATGAGTGAAATTAAAAAACCACTGTGCCTAAATGAACCACTTCTTCCCCACCTCTGTGGGATGAACTATGACTGAATAAAACCTCAGACCTTCCATTCCTGCCCTGTGACCTACAACCATGACACGAGGTGTATTTTCTCACTGATAGCACTTATACTTTAATGAGACTTTCCACCTATAACTACTACTACACGCTTCTTCTCTAAAGAGCGTTTGTCCTTGTTTTGTCTATTACAGTTTTACTTGAAGTTTGTCATTTATATTAAAAAGAATGTATATAATCCTTGGTAAACTAACCAAAATTACACAAGTATTAACAGACTTTTTAAAAATCACATTTGTATGTTTTTTCCTTGTCCTCATTAGGTACACTGTTTTTTTGTGGTAACAATTAGTGACTGAGCCAGCTTATTAAAATGTCAAATTGATATTTATCACTTTATTTTTTTGCTCGTTTGGTTTCTTTGTTCTTTCTATTTCTAGGAAATACAAGTGAGGAAAATAACCACTGTACTCATAAAGCCAAATAAAAAAAGAATGTTGAAACTATTATTACTAACGCGTGTCTGTCACATCGGTCCTTGTTTGGCCTGTCCTACAGTTGTTTTTATGGTTGTTTTGTATGTTTACTGAGTTTTAGAAAGAGGCACTCAAGGCCATCATAGTATTGCCTGTTTTTGGGAATCTAGACTCTACTATAGAGCTGCTATCGACTCAGGTTGTTGAGACCCTGGTTGGGGCGACAGAAGAGAGGTGGAAGTGGGTGTGCAGAATACGGTTCATGCAGGACTGTGAAGGTTACATGTAGACGAGGACTTGGGTCTAATACAATTCTAGTTATATACTGACATTCACTGAAAAGATATATTTATACTTTTAAGTATCCTGACCCAGAAGGAATTGTGCCTTATTGTCACCAACACTGGCCAGTCAGTGAGCAGGCAAGCACCACTCAAATATGATAAGAACACCCGGCTTCTTTATAAAGGTTTATGCTTCCTGAGAGCAGAGCTTTCTTTGCATCCGATATAACCAACCCTACCCGATCAACGTTCACTCTCTCCATTCATGTGCAGCCGTGCACAGCGCCTGAACCTGGGACCTGCTGCCATGGTGATGGGGTACCAGGTAGAGGCTGGTGGTAGGAGGTGCAGTGCTGGGGGCCTAAGGAGTGAGCTGTATGTGCAAGTGCTACGAGTAGACATCCAGCACCAGTTCAATGTGGACTCAAGCCCACTGAAACAACATGGATTTGCCTAGACTCGCTGTTGATCTTAGCTGTCCTCTGTTTCAGTGCAAAGGAACAATGAAGGAGTGTTAAGTGGCTCTCTTCCACTCGTGTTTACCCACGAGGATTTGCTAAGCCCCATTAGATAAAAAGAGAAAAGAGAGAGCGAGGGAGAGCCTAGAATAACTCCCTGCAGGCAGGCAGAAGCTGTGGGCACCAACTGGGATCAGATGCCCATCCCCCACTTGGCCCAGACCAAGTCACATAGGCCCCAACATACCTGCATTCCAGCTTATCTTCCAGCCCCATCAGAGCACACCTGCGTGGTAAATGTTCGGTATCAGATGGGAATGACAAGGTGGGGTAACCTCCGATACACAGGCAGGAGATGCGTGTCACAGATAGCTGCAGTCTGCGGTAACAGAAGAGGGGAGTCTGGTAGGCAGGGTGCCACTGGAGCAGCTTAGCCCTATTTTGTACACAACACCTTTCCTAGGTTAACACTGTCCAGAGGGAGGGGGAAACATGTAAAGGCAATTTCTTTCTCACAGTTGGGTATGTAATTTCAAAAGGAACCTCGTTTTATTGTCCTACTCACCTGTTGAAATAAATACTATTGTTGAGAGGGCCAATTCTTAGACTTCCCCCTGTGTGTATTTATGAGACCACACCCTTGCCTTAAATTAACCCCTAATACAGTTAACTCCAACCCTCCAGTAAACCGCACCTGACTCTGGCCAGCGCCTGGTGTCTGCACGCACACACGCACACACACACACACACACACACACACACACACAGAGTGGGGCGTAACCAAGCCTCTGAAACACACTGATGCGTTCAGCCTAGTCTCCTTCCCTGCTTTCTTTTTCAGGCTTCAGTGAGACCCCCTGGGCAGGGCAGCAGTTAAAAGGCATACAAAACAGATCCAGAAATAACCACTGCCATGTTTTGTGTGCTCCAGCAGAGAGCCACATTCTCCACACACTCTCATTCCTGTCCCTCCACTGAGCAAACACATATCTGAGTGAGGACACCTGCCTCATACCTGCTCGGTATCAGAATCAGACTGAGCGGTCAACATGTCCACACAGTGGCTGTAAATAATATCAATACGGCACATTTATGAACATACAACAACAATTAAAGCTTCCATGTAGCACATTCTTAGCTTTATCACCCAAGTGGAGGAGTCTGGTCTCCACTGGACCACAGCAGCTGCATCTCTCATTGCAGTCAAGCCTAGGATAACTCACTCATCTTCATTAAAGCCAGTAAAGTATATTTTAATTACAAAAACCTTAATTTAATCACATGAAAAAGGCAGGGCAGTTGCTGCACAGTGAATAGTTTCCCTACTTGATGGACATGAACTCCCTGTAGAGTTTATTCGGCTCTCTGAGCTCTTGCTGCAGATGTTCCTGTCATATCTATTTCAAGAATTGAAAATAACATTTAACTGAAGGTAATGGATGTTTACTGCAGATAGAGTTGCAAGGGGCATTGCGTCAGATGAAGCGACGTGAGCGGTCATCACCACAGCTTGCTATGTGAGTGCAGATAAAATAACAACCTATTTACATAAAGGGGTCCTGACACCTGTGTATGTTTAGAGTGCAATGCACAAGTGGGGGGGGGTGCAGTTATTTGGAGAATGGAAGTGACTGAGAAACCTTGGGAGATACCTGCCAAAGAGCAACTCTCCATCCAGGGAAACTCGCTTTGGTGTGGCATGTGCCTCTGGTCACAAGGACAGGCAGAGAGGGAGCCCGTGTACGAGTGGGATATCATGGGAGATACCAGCAAGAGGGCATGATTCCTTCCATCTTGCTGGGGGTCCTTCTCCTGGTCATCATTGGTTCTTGTGGGAACAGTTAGCATAAGCTCTCATAGTTGTGGTACTGACAGAGGTCATGTTTCCATGCTGGGCTCTAGATGTGGTGGGTTGGGGGATAAGCTCAGGCTCACTGAATGAATCACAGTCCCAGGTTACCTCCACAAGGCATAACTGCAGTCAGACTAACAACCACACAACCCACAGCCTTTTACGAGTCTTTTATGAGCACAAGTGTGCTCTGCTGGAAAGTAGAAAGGCTGTTTGTGAGTCCTTTAAGGAAGAAGTTGGCAAGGTGTGATCTTGCTGGGCAAGCTCAAAGACGCCCAGAGTTATTGTGCCAGTGTTGGCTTGCTCCAAGTCCAAGCCGGAAGCCTGACCTTGGCAGCACAGATTGTGTTACAGATGTTCCGCTCGAGCAGTTGGTGGCAGGGCTGCTGCCAGGCGGCTCTGTGATCAGAGCCGGGCCTGTTGGAAACCATTTCTCTTGCTCCCTTTCAGATCTGGTCCACAACAAAAATCGCTGCTTCAGTCTATCAAAAACAAAATAAAAATTATACCAAAGGGGCCTTCAGTTGTTTCATAGACTTCTTTTGCCTTCAAATCCGCAAGTTTCACACATGCTGCTATAATATGCAGCCGGGGCGGGGTGGGGGGGGGCACAGCTTGCTTATACTGTGCAATGGCTTTTACAGCAATTCTTTGGCTGAAATTCTTGTTTTCCACCCTTCTGGTAAATAACCTTACTTCTGAATTTCATAGAAATGGAAAGAAACTTAAGATGTCATCTCTGGAGAAAGTGTGCGATTGGCTTCGCAGCTGTGTGTGTCAGATGGGTGGGACAGTGCGGAGGGGTAACAGAGCAACTTGAGAGACAGCCCAGACATTCTCGCTTCTGGATGTAATGAGAACCTTCTTTTTGCTTGCTTGTTTTTGCCAAATGAAACATCTTTTGGGGCCTTTGCCTCCAGCTGAAACCATGCTGGTGCTCGGTGCTCTTCAGGCCTCTGTCTAAAGTACTTACAGTAAATGAGCTATTATTCATAAATGACTGATTGCTGAAGTATCCAAATTGCAAACATTATCGGAGAGACGAGGTTCCTCCCTGGAAGTTTGTCCCTCTGTGTCTTTTTTCATACTTTGGAAGAAACATTTATGCTTTTTTCCCTTCAAAGTTCTTGTCTGAGCACTTTAACTTGGATTTGTTCCAACCTGTTCTGTTCTCTACAGTTTTTGCAGCATGTTACTCCTTATCTGTTCATTATTACATTAATAATTCTTCCAGTTTTTGTCCTGCTCATGTCAAAGTTCTGCTCGTCAAAAAACAGCTGTCTTTGCACTCTGGGAAAGCTGGACTGTTTTATTTCCCGCATTTGTACTTGAGGGCCTTCTTTATTTCATCATTCTGGTTTGTTTATGATGGTCAGTCCAGTGAATGTGAATAATTCATGCTGATTCTCTTATTATCTTAGTTTTGCTTACCTTTAAATGGAATGGTCTTGAGTATATTTTCCGCAAGAGAGACACAGTGAGTCCAAGTTGTAGAGACAGGGTGATGATAGGAGAAACTGAAACGTAAATGGAGAGATGACAAGAGCACAAAAAATTAGAAGAATTAGAATGTGAATTCATATTAGATCATGATTCTGAAATGAGACTAGAAAGAAGATGTGTGGTGATATGAAGCAAAGTCCTGCTATCTTCCCCAGGGCAGTGATTCAGTGTGATCAGCCCCGAGTTCAGGATCGTACTGGAGTAAACATAATCTGGTGGCACAGGATGCTGCACAGTCCTTGAGGATTTTGCTAGATCTGTAGCTTCTTTATCATTTTGTTATCCACAATATGATACAGGGGTGTGAAGGTAGAGAGCAGGCAGGGACAGGAAGCGAGTCCCCACAGGAAATAGCCAGGTGTGCATCAGAACTTTGTTAATGGGACCGATGTACATGTCTCAGCACTTAGTCAGACTCTTTGCTCATAACTACTGGCTCAGCATGTCACATTCCTCTCCCAGGAGCAACTGTGGGAAAAATGTATTTTTAGGAAGTACGAGTGTCCTTGTTGCCTCCGGGGCTGATGGAGGGCAGAGACCATAGGCGTAGAACATCCCCTCCCCTCCACGTCACTCCTGAATGGCAGACAACAAAGTTCTGTACAGGCCTGAGCTTGAAAGAATTAGCCTCCACAGAGCACGAGAAGCCCCCACTGCACGGCCCTCCAACTCCCCACAACTTCCGGGTGGCATTATGGGAATGGCAGCGTGGCATCTTGGGCATGGAGATGGTGGAACTCCAGCTACAAGTGGGTTATGGACAGAGTATGGTGAGAGAGAGGGTCACTGTTACATTTAAACACAAAACCGTCCTGGGAAATACACTCCTGGAGTCCAACAAACACTCAGTGGTCATTCACTCTAATGTGGTGACTTACTCCCCTCTTGTGGTCAGGAAGTGCAAACAAAAGAGTTGTTTAAAAACTGTCTCATTTTTACACGTGAAAACTAGCGTGTCTCCGTTCTGCCAGCTATTGACTCAAGAAAGACCTGTAAAATAACCACAACTGCTGGATATTAGGATTTTTCTTACTTCTCGCCACTAGGTGGCAGTCTGTTCAGAAAAAGATATCGTGTACTATTTTTTCCCAAAAACACATTTACCCAGAAGGTCTGCTGGATGGTGTGACACATGTTCTCATATGTCTGTGTGTAAACTTGAAATGCTGAAACAGGCTAACTGGACGGCAAAGATGTCAGTTTGTACTCAAAGGGTGCGTGTTAAGAGCCCACCTGGGACAAAGCTGTCACTGTAACTGGATAAACAGCCAGGTGAGTCATGGTTGATGGTAAAGCAGGGTATGTGGCAATAAAGCAGCACACATCCTGGACAGAAACCCAGACAGAGTTTGTGCTTCTCTTCCACACCTCTGCCAATTGGTTTAACCTTCCTTTGACAATAAACTCTTTTTTCCATGATAAGCAGTACAACCCCCCCATCCCATAAACAGCTTGTATGATTTGTTTGTTAAAAATGTCTCCCAAAAATCTGGTTGTTGATTCAAGCTCAGCAGAATAATTTGTTAGTTCATAAGTTTCAGTAAAATGTTTGATGCCAGTGACTCTATGCAGTAAAAACATCTCCTAAGGAGATCAAGATTTTTTGTTCAAACTCAAGGCTGCAGAGTTGGGTTTTCACATACATCACAACAAGCATAACTAAAAGCCATAGTAGTGTGATGCTTGTGTAGCTCACTCATTACACTCCTGTATTAAGCAGCTACAGGTTGAGGGTTCTAGACCTAGCAGCACAACTTTTTTTTTTTCTCTCAGGCTACCTCATCACTGCATATTCACTACAATTTACATGTTAACTGAAACGTTTGATTCAAACATCCCGCCGCACCAGTGCAGCTCAGGTTTTAAATACTTCTGCTTATGAGGAGAAGGTTGCTGGGTCAGTTGGGTCAGTGAAAAACCGGAGAAACCACCACAAACAAAAGCACTGTTGTCAGCCTTCTGTAGCTTGTTGGTTAAGTGCCTTCCCCCTTGGTGGTTATGCCGAAGAGTGTTGGTCCAATCCATGAGCTTTTGTGTTTTGAATAACATTTTACATTACAAGTACAACTGTGGTTTTTGTGGGGGGTGGTTATCGCAGGGATATAGTGTAACCTTCAGCTACTTGGACTTGTTATCTGAAAGTTGTTGGTTCAAGCTCAGGTGTTCTTTGGTTTTTAAATACAGTTTTACTGTTCAAGTGCAACTGTGTTTTTTCATGACTGTCAGTAATACAGTCATAGCTTACCTTATTAATGCTGGTTACTCCACTGAAAATTACTGGTTTGAACACTCATATCTGTAACTTTTGCTTTTTGAATAACTTTACAAGTACAACTGTAGTTGACACCTTTCAGCAGGTGTGGGATTGTAGTTCAACTTTTAAAAGCCACTATTAGCACCCGAGATGGTGTTGGTTCAAGCTTAGGAATACCATTAGCTTTTATAAAAACAACTACAGTCCCACGCCTATCACTAAAATTATAGCTTGACTTTCAAAAGTAGTTTTTTTTGTGTTAAGGTTGTGGGTTCAATTCCAGTGACCCGAAGGCTTCACATTTTGAATAAAATTTCAGTTTACAATACAACCGCAGTCTTTGCATGAAAACCAGAGGTAGAATGCTTACTTCCTTCCCGCAGTTGTCACTGTGGATGGGTGGTTAAACTACTTCACTACCCCTACAGTGCTTTTAAGTTCAATTCCTATCATAGAAACCCCTTTATTTAGTAAAACAGCAGACCTGCCTCACATACATTATACCCCCATATATTGAGACATCCCGGTAGTTTGGTGTGTTAGGTGTATGCGCTTAACCATAAGCTTCTAGGTTCAATTCCTACATAAAGACCAGTTTCTTATACTTCCTAAACAATATGTATTCTTTTTGAAGTACAACTGCAAAGTTTGAACAATGGGCTCTAAGCAGCAATGTGGCTCTAAGAAAATGGAAAGAAGGTACTTAACCTTGAAAGTGAGAGTTCAAACCTCATTGAAACCACAGCTGCAAAAGTGATCTCACAACACAAGGGCAGAACATGTGTTGGACTCAAGCCCCATGATGGGTACTGGTTGGAACTGGATCCTTAAAGAAAGGGGTTGGAGAGCAACTCCCTTGAGGGTTAAGTGTTCCAACCCTGTTTGGACCACGGGGTGTAAAACTGCATGATGGCAGGAGGGATGAAATGAACTGAAGGGTTAAATGTCTAAACTCTGCCTGGACCACAAGGTATAAAACTAAAGGGGGAGAGGTGGTACAAAGCACAGGACTGCTTGCCCCATGGGATAAAAGGATGGCTAGACAAGTAGCTGGGCTAGTGACTAACAGAAAAGGGAGTGGAGTTCACTATATGATACCAAGGGTCTGGCAGAAGGATATTTACTCTAGAAAATGGATGGGCCCAAGAACAGGGTTTTTTTTTTTAATTAAAAAAAAAAAACACTATTCCAACCCCCCCACTTCCATGCAGCTTAATACCACTTTCACCAATCTTGGGCACCAGCTGACCACCACTGCCAACAAGGCCACAACCCATAAGCCAACCACACACTATACCCCACCCAGGGCTCAAACCACCAACCTCACAGTCAGCTACCAAACCTCTTAACTCACTGCACCAGTTCCACCCAACAGTGGATGTTTCAAATCTAAAACTTAACCAGTAGGTTGCATAGGTCATAGCAATTAGTAACTTCCAAAATGTTTCCAAATATACATCATCTACAAATAAGTACCAGAACTGATTAAGTAAATTCCACTTATTTTATTTAAAAGGCAAGACTGGCCTTTGAACCAGATTCAGGATTTGTAGTCTTGTGACTTAATAAAATCCAGAACTGGACACCTGGTTTTCTCTTGCCATGTTACATCATCCATCCTTTGCAAAGAGCTACAGGTAGATATGCATCACTGTACAACACCAGACACTGTGTCCTTGCATCAGTTTCTTTGCACTGAGGTCTATTTTATTGAGTTGCATCTGTTCTCCCCTGAAGAAATACAATTCAACATTACAGAATGCATAACACAAAATGATATAACAAGAGGGATACAGCCATTTTTCCTGAACAAACATCACCAACTGTCATTGGAGTGTTTAAAAAAAAGTTCAAAAAGTGGTACTCCAGTATCAACCAGGAACTAAACACACACACAAAGCACCAGAATGTGAATAAGCAGCACTTTCATTCATTTCTATGACCGAAGAAAAAACACAATCAAAAGAACACATAACACTATGTGTTACACCAACATTTAGCTGCGTAAGAGTGTTCATGAGCCACCAAGAGCTGCGATACGTTTCAGCTTCACAGCCGTCAAACCCCCTGCTTTGGCTGGGAGACTCGCGCACGCGGGTAGGACCACCTCACCACCACACTCAACACAAGCGTGTGAACTAAACAAGACGCAACCGGTGTGGCGCTGGAATAAAGTGACAGTAACTGAGTGACAGTAACTGAGTGACAGTAAGAATAACAGCTAACGGAGGCCACCCACCCGGTCCGATGGGCCGCATCAGCGAGTCTCGCACTGCATCCCTCACACTTCTGGAGCATCTTGGGTTCTCCAGCTTGCGGACTTTGACAGATGAAGACGACAAAGACTCAAACTCAACAGACACTAACTTACTTTAAAGCGTTTCGATTAAACGTTATCTAGTGACTCCATCCCGATAAGCCGTATATGTGCAGGTACTATTGCTCTTTAATAGCCCACCAGGACTCGCGCTGGATGTTCGGAGGGACGCGGCACCCCGGACGGGTCAAGAGCAGGAGCGCTGGGCTCAAACATGGCGGCGGCCGTGTGAGCGGCGTTTTCGCTCCGTTTCGGCCTCACAGTCGCGCACCGAAACACCCGAAAGCTGTCGGTGTTCGAGGGCCACGAAGCCACGTTTAGCTGCTTTTTCTTTTCGCGTCAGAAGCGCTCCGGATGAGATCGAAGGGCCCTCATTTCCCCCCTTAGGCCCAGCATTTCTCACACATTAACACCACGGTAACACTTATCTGGTAAATACTCCTGTCAGTTATTATTTACTGTTTTCCCATTTGATTTGATTTACTTATGCGATCGATTTCCGTTTGGCGCCCAAGTGGCCTGCAGACGTCACCGCGCTGCGCTCGTGGGGAAGCACGCGCTCTGGACGAGGCAGATCTTGCCCCTACCGTGGTGGCGTGGGAATATTCTGCAAATTCTTTTGTGATTTTTCTTCAGATGTTATCCAGCTATTAGATCCGGGATGAAGACGATCGTTATAACATTTAATAACAAAAATCGTTAAGTTTCATTAGTCGCTGTGCAAACCTGAAGTAAATACTGTATTAAAATGATGGCGCATAAAACATTTGCAAAATGTCCTTACATGACTAACTTTTAAACGGTTTCGTGGTTTAAAACCCATCTCAGAGTTCACAGTCGACCCCAAAGTGTATTAACCCGGTTACTCTTGACGGTGCAAATGTGGAGGTGGTCCAATCCTACAAGTACTTGGGGCTCCGCATTAACAACAAACAGGATGAGCTGTATTAGAAAGGACAGAGCAGCTGCCATTTCTCGGAAGGCTGAGGTTGTTTAACGTAGACAGCAACATCCACCACTTGTTGGGGGGGGGGGGGGGGGGCAAGATGCTGCAGTTACTCAGTAAAGACACTGGGGGCAGTAGCCACACAGTAAAGACCCAAAGAGACAGTTGGCCACATGCTGCAGTTACACAAAAAAGACAACAGGGGGCTGTAGCTACGCGGTATAGACACAAGGGACCAGGTGACACATGCTGCACTTACACAGTATAGACACAAGGGGCAGTAGCCACACTATACAAATAGGGGCGGCAGGTGGCCACATGCTGCAGTTACACTGTATAGACACGGGGGGGGATAGTTGGTCACCCGCTGCAGAGCAAGGCAAAATTCCCCCCACAGTCTGCTCCTGTTACTGATAAGCCAGAACAAGCCTTCGTTTTGGTTGTAACTCAGTAAAAGGTATTCATTTCACTTATATATACCAAAACTCATAAAACAGACATGTATCTTGGGGGGTACCTGTATTTGCTGTTTTTACACTATTTAACAGGACATATCTACCACCCTCGACTGGAGTGTTTAACTCCCTCTACAGGAGATGTGAGTGTGTTTACCTCCCTAAACTGTATTATATTTGCCTCCTTCTGCTGGAGTCTCTGCCACCCATTACCATACCAGGGCCTCTCACACAGATAAGAGCCATTTTACCCTCCTACCTATCAGTCGGGCCGGGGGAGGAGCGTGAATCCGAGGGGCCACACTCGGTCACTCGGTCGCCTGTCATCTGCCCTGTTGCCCCGCAGATCTTCCAGTCATTTTGCCAGCCAGCCTCCCCACGCTGTCACCCACACCCCTTTGTCATCTGCTAGCCCCGTGCAGTAAAACGATTGCAATATGTGCCAGCAAAGAATTTATACCAGTCATATTCCAATATCCATATTACAAAATATTTATTTTTGTAAATGTATTCTGAGAAAAGTATTATATGATTTTTAAGCAGCTGAGGCAGACTATAAATTAAATATAATCCCCCTCAAATCTAATATATTGCAATATAAATTTCCCTTCCACATGGGACTCACCCTCTCAGTATTCCAGTCATTCTTCCAGCGTTCACCCTCAGTCTCTCCAGCATTTGGTCACACACTCACCTTCCTGGTCAGTCAGTCACTCACACTGCTACCTTTGAATGGGGGTGGGAGGAAAGCAGCAAGCAGGTTATGGAACTCACCTTGTGGTTTTAGGTTTGAAACCCAAGCGCAACACGCACTGGACAGAATTTAGCTCTTTACTAACTTTTATTCACCCCTGTATTTGCATGAGGAAAAACAAATACTACAAGTTGTAGTCCACATGGTTTTTCAGGCTGGACATTATCCACATTTTTTACACATTTATATCAGTTATCATGTGTCCAAAAGTGCAGCAACCTACATTCCAGCAAGACCTACATTCCAGTCACTTTGTAGTCAATGTGGTCATTGAACTCAGTGCTCTTCTTGGATTGTGAACCTGTCTTTGAAGGGCCACACAGGTGGAGACCATCAAGACTGGGTCCAAAAGTTTCAAACCACAGTGGACACTCAAGTCAATTCCAAAATAAATTTCCACACAAAATAAGACAGTAACTGAATGATTACTTAAAAAAAAATCTGTGAACTGTTGCTTTTCCTTGTTATTCAGGTACATGTAAGTTTCAGCTCTAAATAATTGTTGGCAATTTCTGTTGGTTAGGAAGTAAAAATATGAACTGATCCATGAGGTTCTTCACACCCATTTTAACAAAAAAGGACACATTTTCTCACAAGAGAAAAGCACCATTAATCATGTTAACTTGTAGTTCACTTTAATAAACATTTTATTGTTGTTTTGTTAGTGAAATTAAGTGGGTACAGCAGTCTTTTGGTCCCCCCCCTGTGGAACAGTGCTAGCTTTGACACCCCCGGGGGCAGGTAAATAAAAATATTTGCTTCAAAATTTATATTTTCATTGTAAGGCAGCTTTCAAAGAAACGTTTTTTCCGTAAATATTTTCATTTTGCAATTACACACAAAAGTGACATATAATAGTAATATGAATACAAAAACATTTTATCTTCAATATAAACTGTTAAACATATAAGTGTAATAGAATATTGGAAAATAATCAAGATATTGCCACATATTATTATATAGCAATATGCTGTGATATATTTGGCACCCTTACATATTGGGATGTATTAGTGTATTACAGTACAGTTTTAAATATATCAGTCAGTGTGTGTCAGAACTATGTTGTATTGCACGTTACTGAGCAATAAGAAAAATAACCAAAAAAGTCCACTATACAACAACAGTATGGTTCTTTTTACTTTTTTAATTTTTTTTTTTTAAAACGTCACAATGGTTTAGATGTAGTGACTAGAGATCATTGTTCTCATGAAAACAAGCAAAACAGACCCCCCAAAAAAACACCCTGAAACTGAAGGAAAAAAGGGGAAAAAATGCACGCTAGAATATGTAATCAGTTTTAATTTTTCTCTAATAAGGAGCACTACATTAGTGATACTTTGTATTTTTATTTCCATTTTCTCTCTTTCTAGAACTGGTCTCCTAAAGTTGAGGTATAAAAGGAGTCGACACTGAAAATCTATATTTACACAAGAGAAAGATACACAGATGGGGGGAAAGAGGGGGACAAAAAATAATAGTTGGGGGGGTGGTACAGCCATCCTATGTCTCTGACTGAGGGGTCCATGACTACAAGACCCCTTCCCACCCCACCCCACCGCACCCCACCCCACCCCCTGCCCCTGCCAACCCACATCACATAGTTTAATGGGAATCTGTCCCTGACTGGCAGCAGGGGACCCAACGGAGGAAGTGACGCCCCACGTTCCAAAACGGTAAACAAATGGTTACAAAAGCCCCCGACGAGCGCAGAGAAGGCCAAAGGGACCCCAACCACCCAGTCCAACTTCAACTGGTTAAAAAAAAACAAAAAAAAACAAAACAAAAACAGAAAACATTCCACAATCTGTACAGCAACACCCATCAACTAGTGGTAGAAAATACAAAAAGAGTAACATTAATTTTGGTGCAGTAATAGCATCAGTCATAAGAGGAATAAATGATCCTACTAATGGTACCAGTGAACAACAGGACATGGTTACCAGGGTGACACCATTAGAAGTTGTCTGACAGTATGTTTTCCAACATACGTCATAGAAACAAACCCTGACTTGCACCTCGCTGTAACTCGCTCTTCTTTGTCTTACATGTGTCACATATTGTATACATATGTATGTAAATATATCTATATATATTTCCCAGGACTCCCTGAGTGTGAAAAACAGGAGGAGGCTGAGAGTCACGAGAACGACGACGACGACAACGATTTTCCATACGGTCCAGGCTGCGGCCCACCCTGTGGTATTTTTGGTTCAATCTGAGGAAAGCCCTTATTGAGTGGTCTAGTTTCACCATTAGATGGCAGTGTGACCTGCGATATAGCCCCCCCCCCCAACCCACCCAAAGCCACACCCCCATCCAAGCGAGGCTACACTGACACTCTGGTACCGTACTCAGTGTAAAGGACATTTAAAACTATTAAACAACCCACCCATGACACAAATGTTGACCAAAAAATAAGCGTTGGACGTGACGAAGACAGAAAAAGGAAATGCGCCGAATCCTTGTTACCCAAACACCAGTACATTGTTATAATTACACTATAATACTATTTTTGGTTTCGACAATACAGAGAGCAATAGTCTCGAGTGCTTTCCCCCTCCCACGGCCTCTGAATATGCAGGTTTGAGTAATGGAGTGTGGACTTGTGACTGTTGAGTCTGGCTGCTGCCCTCTCGTGGCCAGAGGACAAAAGCAAACTCTGGGTTGGTGAAGAGACTGAATGCCAAAAAGGCTAAAAAGAAAGTGTGGTTTTGTGCACATCATGAATATATCCATTTTTGGTCATTGTAATCTTATTATATTTTACTTTTTGTACATCTCTTCTGTAAAGTTAAAAATTTGGAAAGTAAATTAAAAAAAATCACTACATCTTAAAATCCCTACATGCATGGAAGACAGTCACATTTTTTATTTTCTTTTGTTTTTGATTTTTTTTTCCTTTTTTGATTTCGTACCTTTACCCCCCCAAAACATAGTGTAATATCTGTTGTGTTAAAGTCTATCTTTATTTGGTGGCTGGTGCTTTCTTTGTCAAACAGCATTAGAAAAAAGCTATAATGGACTAAATTCTTTCAAACAAATGTAAGGGAAGGAAAAAAAAAGTATGGTTAAAATTGCGTTTAAAAAACCCACAGAAAAATCTATTTAAACTTCTGAAAACAAATGAGCAGAAAGCCAGTGTATGTATTTATCCAACCACCTCCACCCTTCCCTTGACACCCAGCTGCCTCCAGCCTCCTCCCTTCTTGTACCCCCCTGCTCCTCCGTTGTCAGCTGACCGTGTCTCTTGGAAAGTACAGAAAATTAAATGTGTGGGCACAGGGGAGACAGCGAGACTTATGTACGTCTGGAAAAATCCAAAGGATGTGGTGAGAAGTCCTACACCTTCCTGTGAGGACAGTTAGCAGGTGACAAATGCAGCAGGACATGACTTTGGTGCAAGCCGGAGGGACACCGCTCCCAGAGAGATCTGGCGTGTTACTGGGGTCACCGGTGAGCCCGCGTGGGAAGCAGGAATTGAGAGGAGGTGGCAGAGATGGGGAGAATCATAGTACGTGCACAGACATAGTCGCTGAATAAAAATGGATCCACTGGACTGTCCCCAGGAGGTCAATACCATGGCAACACTGTGCATATACGGATGTCTTCACATCTGAGTCCATCTGTGTGGACTCCTCCATGTAGGTATGGCCACTTGTGGTCTCCTCTCCTTTCAGGCAGGGCTTCCAATGCCAGAGAATCCTGTGACAGTGTCCATATGCTGGTCCTTCCAACTCCTGTCAGGGTGCCCCCCAATGACGCTGTCCTGCCTGCGTTACTCAGGAGCTCACATGGGTGAACTTGACCGCACGCCTGCATGACAAAGTGAGAGAAAAATCCACGACGAGCACATGCAGTCCGATGGCAAGAAGGGAAGGGGCAAGTTGCGGTCGGATAAGCTGAACAAGAGATGGGAGGAGCTAAGCATCAATGGGCTGGGCAATGGGGAAGACTGTGACATCTTGAAGTGTGTGATGTGTGTTAGTTGGAGGTGTCAGAGTGGTTGCTGCTGGGAGCCCTGGGCGGAGGTGTGACACAGGAACGGTTGGTGCCGTCCTGCCAGCTGCTGTTGGCCTGGAACATAATAGAGATCAAATGTTACTGGGAGACAGAAGAACTCTGTGTGTGTGTGTAATAGAAAGAGAGCATGACAGAGAAAGTAAGATGTGTGAAAGGACTCACATCTAGGTGCTGTGTGGGGTAGAGGGCGCCCCCAGACAGCCCCTCATAGTCGCCCATCAGGTGTGTAGCATGGTGCAGGGTATCCGCCTGGGGAGAAAAACACCACAGGGTACTTTTACCATAGGGAAAGTAAAGAAATACACACGCTTAAAACAACCTGCAAGGGTCACATAGGAACATAACTGTGTAACATTAGTGGTGTCATACACTCCACAGAGAATGACATCAGTTTATGACAAACAGATCAGGTTTTATCTCATAAAGCATATTTTTGTGTCAAGAGAGGTGTAAACTGAAGGTGTGCTAGTGACAGACAGAGACACAAAGAAATTACGAGGCGGGGAAAAATAGAAAATGAACCACTTAGGATTGGTGTCTATCATCATCATCATCATCATCAGAAACAAGTAAGGGAAAGTTCTAACCTTTAGTCCCACTCACTACACACAAGAGGCAAAGAACTGACCAACATACATGGAAACAAAGCGCACTTCTACATCTCATTAGCTGTGTGGCAGGGTCTTCTCGGGATCCCGTTTACCCTGTAGACAGCACTAACACCCGCCTGCCCTTTTGTGCGCGCACACAAACACACCAAAAACAACCACCCAAATAAGGTAGTACACATACCGTACTGATAAACCAGTGGAGACCCACAATCACTCCACTGCACCAAAAGCTCTGAACACACACTTAATCCAGAAGGGTAGAGCAGGGGAAGGGTTGGCACCTCCAAATCTCAAACTGTCCTTCATCTGACTGCAGAGGGACATCCTGTGTGACGACACCCTGTGTCTCCAGCTCCATCTCGAATGCTCAGTGACTTGATCCCCTTCGAAAAACATGGCTCTGGGTTCTTCCAGATGCCTCTATACCCACCTGCCTCACACTGCTGGGGTGTTTCCTCCATAGGTCAACCTGATCACAGCAGAACCCTGGGGGTTTCAAACAGCACAGCTGATCTGCAGGGGGTGGGGGCAGGAGTGATCTAAAGGAAGAGTCCCAGTCTTCAGTCTTTTGGTACAGACTGGGAGCATTGGGACAAGGTCAGGGCACCTGGGTATGCTACTGTAGGAGTCCAGGGTTCAAGGGTCCACAGAGAATGAGGTGAGTCCTAGCAGGCCTACCTGGGCCTGCAGACAGGGGATGACGCTCATACTCTCCCCACTGAGCGAGTGCAGGAAGTTGTCTGCTGCACGGGGCAGGCTAAACAACCCTGGTGACCCTGTGGGGGGGAAGTGGGGTGGGACATGCAGCCTGTCAGGGGTCAAAGTTTACTTCAATGGCGCACTTCTTGTCTTATTGTGGGGAACAATTCTGCCCCACTGGTGACTTCACCCTCTTGAGAGACATACAGCCTTAAATCCGCATGTCCAGGTCCCATCATACGGTTTGTACAAAGATGTATTACAACATGTTCACCTGTAAAACCCCTGGTGACCAAGTGTGGCCACAGGGCTATAATGGTGTACAGTCAATGGTACCACAGCTCTACCCCCTCTACAATCAAAGTCACAGCCTCAAATCACATGAGTGATCCAGAATAATGCCAGGAAAAGGAAAACAAGACTCTTGACACACACCTTCATTGTGACACACCTTTACACCACAGCTGCTCCATCAGAGACCCTGACAAAGTATGCAAATTAGCTTAAACACAATCTGCTGCTGCTGCTTTCTTGCCCATAATTATGACTGATGTTAAACAGCTGCTCTCCTTCTTGATGAAATTATGGTCAAATGATCGGTACCTCCAACACAAACAGGATGAGATGACTCCCTACACCCCAGTGAGAGCATTAAGCTCCTCAGACTCTGGCCACTTGTTGGTCCAACATACAAGGGATATAAAAACAAAAGCCTGCAGGTTCTCAGTTTTGGTTCCAATGTTGTGGGACAAAATTCTTTTGCCTCAGAGCTGATATAACCATACTGGTATATGGGGGTCTCAAACCCATATCTTTCAAAGCCATTTCTCTTCTGACAGCTACAAAAATGTGTGCCACCATCTGCTACAATTATCTATGTATTTGGTGTTTGAATGTCATTTCTGTATACAGCTACTTGAAGGATGTGAACCAGTATCATGGTGGTATCAGACACAGAAGCTGTGCTTTGATCTTCCTATCTCTGTCTAAACTCTTAGATGTGTGTAACTTTGGAGAAATGTGACTGATAAAGGTATAAATGTACATGGAATAAATTTAAGATATAAAACGTCAACTTGAACAAAGTTAAAGCTGTCATCGTAGACAAGACGAGTCCTGAAGACCCCACGAGTACAAAGAGCTGTGCAACACTCAAGTGTTGGGTCATCGGAACAGAGTCTCAGCGACAGCAGTCCACATTAGAGAGGAAGCTGCCCTACTGAGCAACCTACCTGTCACCTACCTGTCATGCCTGGCAGCCTGAGCAAGTAGGGGTTGCTTTGTGTATGTGTGCACATGCAAGCAAGGGTAGTGTGATTGTAGAGGTTAGTGTGCTCTGTGTGCGTGTGTGTGTGTGTGTGGGGGGGGGGGGGGTTGTGTGTAACACAATCAACTTCAAATGACAGAGAGAGTTGGAAATATCAGCAGAATCAAAACCCCCACAAGAAGCTGACCAACATAGGAAACATCTAAACACACTGATCTAAAATATGACCACGAATGTGGTCTGAGGTGGGGGGGCAGATAATGGCCTGTTTTCCCTCAAGAACTTTCCAGAAAGTGACGTCAGTTAAACAAAACTCCAACAGACAGAAAAGGCCACTTTCCATCTGAAGATCTGGAGCCCAAGTGCTGACATCATACACTGGAACTTAGGGAGCAAACACAGTTTTACTTTAGTTAAAAAACCTTCTGATTTTAATTTCTGCTAAGAAATGAATAGCCATTGCATCTAAAATACACTTGAGTTGCAACATAAAACCTAATGTGTTTCTTAATGAATTCAATCACTGGAGCCTGTGGCCTTCAGGGTTAGGGTTTCAGCTGCTCCTGTCCTCCTGACCTCCAGTGATTTCAGAGAGCAGTCACTTGTTTATGAAAACTGCCTTGTGTATTACTTTTCCCAAACTGTGCTTATGAAGGCAATGAGCAGACACAACCACCAGGTGGAGCCACATTCTGAGTTTTCCTTCACAAGTAATGCACCATGCTAGACATCACGAGATCGAGATGTTAGTATTGAGAAGACAGGGATGAGGACAGACAGATGGATAGAGACAGAAAATTCAGAAGACAGGGCCCCCATGTGATTTTTGTGTGTGTGTGTGTGTGTGTGTGCACATGCATATGTGTGCTTGTGGAGGCGTTACCTGAGTTGGGTGTTGCTGGAGAATTAGCCTGGCTAGCCTGGGCTGACACGCTGGCCGCGTCCACCGCTGTTTTCACGGCGTACAGGTTCGCCTCCTCCTGGAACTTACCGATGTTCTTCTTGTACCGAATTCTCTTGTTGCCGAACCAGTTGGAGACCTGCAAGGGTGAGGACCCAGGTAAACAGTTAAGCACAGCACCTGCTAGTGTGTACTCCATCACAAGAAGTCTGTTGAGCTGGCCGAATGACTGCACAGTGACTCCTGACTCATCACCTGAGACACGGTGATCCCACACTTCTTGGCCAGCTCCTCCTTGGCCTCTTCGCTGGGGTACGGGTTCGACAGGTGTGAGTAGAAGTACTCATTCAGCACCTCAGTAGCCTGTTTGTTGAAATTGCGGCGTTTACGCCTGCAACATACCAGAGACATGGCAGAGTTAAAAGCCGGCTGAGCACACGCACACTCATGCCCACACAAGTATACTGTTACTTACACACACACACACACACACACACACACACACACCTGGCATCGAGGAAGCGGGAGCGCAGGATCATCACGGCCTCGCAGGTGCTCTGCTTCAGCTGCATTTGGATGGAGCTGAACTTCCGGTGAATGATGGCCACCATGCGCTCAATCTCCTTGGGGGAAATGGGCCTCGTGCGCGACTGCTCCCGCAGCAGGTTCATCACATGGTTGGTGAATTCACTGCATGCCTGCAAGCAGAGCCGGTGGGGGGCGTTCATACAACCCTGCTTAGCCCCTCGGACCAGCCACCCAGCACACACCAGTTGCTGTCCTCTGCTCACCTGCTCATACTTCTCCAGCTCTGAGTGGTAGATCTGCCGGATCTGTGCCAGCTTGGCCCTGTAATCAGAGTGTTCAATGCTGCCATCGTTGGGTGATCCACCGGCTGCTGCTGCTGCTGCCGCCGCTGCCGCTGACCCCCCACCCTTCTCTGGGCCCGACACGCCCTCAGCCAGTAGCATGTTGTCCAGCCGCATGATCTGGGGGTCTGGAGGGTCCTCTTCCTGTACCCCGCGGATACTCAGCACTGCCAAAGGAGAATTAAAAACACTGAGGACTGCAACAGGAGGTAGACAAAATGTGCTGTGCAGACACATGACCAGCAGGAGACAGTCTCTCCTTGGAGTGCATTTTGCTGTGGTACACCACTATGAAGCATGTGTGTGTTAATGGCAGTGCATGTGGAGTGGTGAGCTCTGTAGGCCATATATATATCTGGGTGCTGCATATGTGCTCTGTATTAAACAGCGGTTCCTTGGGGCACCACTGCCCTTCTCCCTTGTACACACACACACACACACACACACGTGTGTACTGGAGGCACTGTCCCCTTGGCTTGCGATCTGGGATGCTTAACGAGAAGTAGGTGGTGTGGTGTAGGTCCCTCCCCCGCACACCACTGGACAGCAGAAATGTAGTCCCAGGTCTCAAACCCCCCCCACCCCCAAACGCACAGGGGTTTCAGTCCAAACCACAGTACCATCAGAGGCACGGTCGTTCCTAGACTAGTTACTTGTCTCTGATTGGCTGCCCCCCCTAAACAAGCCCTTTCCTGTGTGTCTTTTTTCCACACACCTCCTGCTGGTGCTCGTTTCTTCCTGTTCTCTCCTGCCCCACCCCCACATCACCCCTGGGGGCGCCGTGCATTCCTTTGCCGCGCCGGTCCCTCTCAGCGCTCAGGAATGCATAGGCCGGCCGCCTGAACTAATGACCCCGACTGCTGCCCCCAGAACATCAAACACAAAACACTTGTGCGAGTATATGAAAGTGTGCACGTCTGGTTGTGAACACCCCTAACCCAGCACCGACCATCCATCGAACACGTATCCCAACCCATCACCCACAGTTCATGTTACAGTTCAGCATCAGAGCAGTTCAGGAGCTGCTCTTTCAACCACAGTTATAAACACACACCAAACACACTGGACATGGTGCATAAGGACCTGTCAGACAGACACTGTGGGTTCAAAAAGGTGAGCAAATTGGGTTTTGGGGAGCAGACATTGCAATGCAACTGGTCCCAGGTTTGAACCCACCACCTGCTGTAATAGATAGATTAAAAAGAACTTTCACGTCACTTTAAGGCACATTATGCATGAGCTTAATAAATAACAAAATATTAACTGTAAGGTCCAGAGGTGGTCACTACTTCCCATCTACCAACCCCAGTGTAGGCATTTATGACCACAGCTGGTTTCTATTGCCCCGATATCCTCCTCAATTACTGTCATTAGGTCCTAATTAGTGATAATTAGACACACAGAAAGTATAAGTGTGGCCAGAATGTGCAGCGAGGTCTGGCACTTCAAATCTGTGAGCAGGTACACACAGGTGTGCAACAAAGGCGACCAGAGAAGACCGTAAAACACAGCTTGTCTGACATATCCTCACACACCTGACAGTGTCTCCCCAACACTGCCATCGTGTACCACATTATTACATCATTTCTCATTCCATTATCACTGAATCACCAGTACAGGTACAATGTGAACGGGGCACGTATGTGGACAATGTTCAGTGCAGCTACAGTGTAAACAATGACTGATGCACAATATTCAGCTCATTTCCCCACACACACACACACACACACACACACACACACTCCTCCATTGCTCCATCATTTGGTGTTCCACCCCCTCTCCTTGCTGGTCCCTCCACACTGCCGCCCCTCCCCCAGAAGCACCCCTCACTCTCTCTCTCCCTCTGTTCTCCATTTCAGTCGAGTTCTCAGTGTGAGCTGTAATCCCTCATGCTGTCAGTCTCACCCCCCTCCCCCTTCACCCCCTCACTCGCTCGCCTGCTCGCTCGCTCGCTCCCTCCGTAGACAGACAGGATTAGCATTTTAATTGCATCAGCTCCCTGGGGTATTCACAGCCTTTCTGAGAGGGGAGAGTGAGTGAGCAAGCGAGTGAGCGAGAGAGTGAGAGGGGCGAGACCCAGCGCTCTGAAAATGGAGGAGTGAGAGAGAGAGAGAAATAGGGTAGGTGGCGGGGGAGGGGGACACACCATGGAGCACAAAATAAAAATAAACACAGCAGACCAGGGGTCCAGGCTGCACCTCTGTTTTCAGGAGCAAACATGGGCTGATCAGACACGGTTATTGGCACTGCAGGGGGCCGAAACTGTCACCACAGGCACACATAACCTCTCAAACCGTGAATCTGGGGAGGTACAGCATGAATGACGGGGGGTTGATATGAGCATTTGGAGAAGAAAAATGTTGAATGCTAAAGTGGCAAAACGAACCCAAAAGAACGCAGACTGGGAAGGAAGATACTGAGAAAAGGTCACGAGAGACAAATATTAACATTAGCAACTTTAATATTCAGAACTGTTGTGAACACTGGCCCTCAGTAACAACACATACCAATGATCGAAACCTAGGCCAGCATGTGGCGTAGTGGTCAGAACTGCTGCTCTGCACTCACAGAACCTCGGTTTGAATCCCATCTCATGCTGTAGTACCCTTGACAAAGTTATTTACTCTCAATTGATACAGTAAAAAAATAATAAACATAAATAATTAAAAAAAACAACACCCTGCTGGTAATGGTTAAATCAGTTGCTAACTGCACAAACCTAAGTCACCTTCAGAAAGGTATCATACAAATAATGGTTAGTAATAATAATTTATTGTACTACACATTTGCAGACACACAGTAGGGACTGAAATCCAATGGAGTCATGCTGACACCTTGCTTCATCCCAAGGTGAACTGTGTAACACAGTAAACATTTGGATGTAGCTTAATAAACAATAAAATGGTCATTATTTACTCCTGACAATATGGTTAACTGTTATTCAGCCAGATAGCTTTGACACAATTAGGCATATTAAAGTGTGTGGATGCATGACTGCAGCTGTCCTTCAGTTAGGGTAAATGGCTGGACAGGACTTGGTAAAATGGGAATGGCTGACTGAGCTACTGCAGGTTCATCACACGTGAAGTTCAGGGTTAGCATCTGCTGGCATGGTCTCTCTCTCTCTCTCACTCACACACACACACACACACACACACACACACACACACACACACACACACACACACACGAGTAGGAAGTGACAAGCACTCAGGCCTTGCGCTGCCTGATACAGGCGTGGGTCACAGCTTCACACCCTCAGTAAACACACTCCCCTAGTTGGCTATCATTAATCAGCACTCCATTAACACAAGGAGAAATTAATGGAGGCAGGAGGCAAACACCAAAACACACACACACACACAGGTGCTTTACAGCTGAGGATGGACACAAAGTCCAACATGGGATCCACTGCAGAAGGACTGCATCTCACGCAGTCATTCTGTTTGGTGTGTCAAGGTGAGTTTAATTACAATAAAAAAGGCAGAGTGAAATCATTACAGAGGATGACCAACAGCGGAGAAAAGAGGGTAGGTGCCCAGGGGAGGGGCATGTGGCTCTCTGTTGCTCAACTGTGCCTACCGTCACTCTCCCGCCCTGCCTGTGACTCCCCAGCTCTCATCGGCGCGCCGCTCTAATTAACGCCGCCTCTTAAGGAGCTCCTAAAGACCTTGTGAAAAATGAACGCTCATTTGAGAGGTCATTAATTTGCACAGTTATGCAAATTGGGTGGCAATTAAGCTGTAGTTCTGAGGAGCTGCTCCTATTTATAACGAGCAAACGAGAGGCAGTGGAGGCGGACGTGGCGGAAGCCTCAGATCGTCTGCACACACCGGCACCTTCCGTGGGGTGCCGCTCTGCACTGGCTCGTGCTCGTAAACCGTTTCCACGGCAGTGCGTGCCAACGTCATGGCTGCCAAGGCAGACAGAGACATAAACTCAAAGCCTGCTGGGAAAACAGAGGCCACAGCCATGCCTGGCCTGCAGGATGTAGGACCCAGACGTTCTCCAAGGCTTTTTTTCCTTCTACAGCAAACGGCTGAGAGGCTGCATTTTGCTGTGGGCAACATAACCAGGGAGGACTAGAGAGCCCCAGAGACCAGTAACAGTAAACCCTCATAACCAACGTATGGCAGATTACCCTAGATTAGGACCTCCCGTCGAGACCTCAATCCTCTGCAAGGCTTGCACCCAAATGCTCACATATACATAAACACAGAGGGCGCACGGACTCCGGTGAGGCCCTACCAGCCCAGCACTGATGGTGGGAGGGGCCAGAGACTGAGCCAGCTTCCATCAGTTTTAATTAATCCTTAATTAGTGTGGATTACAAGAACCCCCTTCCCCACCGCACCCACTGAAATCCAGCTGAGGCTACATTTACATACCCTTAATTAAGGAGACAGGGCCTTGCTTAACAAGACAGCCCAGGGATTTGTATTTCGTAAGGGGGGGGGCTGGCCAGAGCAATGCAAGGTGAGTAGGGGGGAGAAGAAGAGGAGGAGGAGAGAGGAAGAACTGAGAAAATACATGGTAGAAGGCAGGGAGAGTGTGTGTGAGGAGGGTGGATTTAAGGATTAGCACCTGAGCACCAGCTGGGCTTTGCCATCTCTCCCTACTCTAGGTCCAATGACTTGGCATAACTACATGCAAAGTGACATAATTATAGCTTTGGCAAACAATTACCTCCCAACACAAATACATGCAGACACACCTCTGGGGATGAACACACACCCCTACACACAAAGACAGCAGGTACATATGTACAGCAGCCACATGCACAACTCAACGTCAATATGCTGCTGGCAAGCAGAGTGTAGAGCTACTGACACCTTACTTATCAGGTCCCACACTGGTGGTGTGTGCACAGAGATAACGTGTGTGTGTGTGTGCGCGTGCGTGTGCACGCGCGCAAGTGCTGTCTATCAGAGTCTCCAGGCTCGATGGCTGTGGTGTCCAACAGCTTCATCCAAAACACCTTGATCCCGGAGAGCTCTGACCTGGCACTGGCCCTCGTGGCCCTAATTAAAGTGCCACAGCGCCACTATGAATGATTAATCACGCAACTAAAAGAGTGTGTGAGGGTAACCTCGAGTGGTGCGATGTAAAAATAGCCCTCGCTTATCAGGAGCACCTTCGTCGTCACTGGGGAGCGCGTCAACACAACTGTCTGGAAGCCTTCAAAGCGCTCTCACAGGAAAGAGGGCGAGTGTCTGAACCAGAGCCAGAGCTAGGGCCATGAGTGATCAGGCGCCCCTAGCTGGGGAGTCAGGGAGCAGCACCAGGTCCAGGGGTCTGTGTGATATTAGCTGTCTGCCAATGTGGTGACGGGACTCGACACAAAGTAATTACCCTGGCCGCTACTGCCTCATCAATCAGAACCCACAGCCTCTTTATTCCACACCCTCCATCTACCCGACACACAGTGCTTGTGCGCCGCAAATTAACCACATACATGTCCATTACCGCCGTGGGCACACGTGTCCCAAGAGCTTCGCATGAAGCAAGGCGAACAGGCACTGGATGCCCCCTTTAACTGAAATCCACACTGTAGTCCTGTCACCAAGTTGCGCTCTATCCCAATCCCGACATCATCACCTGCACATTCTGCTGTCACCCTGAGAGATGCTCTGCTTGGTGTGGACACGTTGCTACAGGCAATCTCGCGTTTCACCCCTGTGGTGCCTGGTGCTGAAGATAAGTCGATTGCATCGAACAACTAGTAAAATTTTAATGGTCAGCCTGAAATTGAGCTCTTTCAAAAACTAATAATAATTAAACAGGTCTTAATCAGGGTGCCAATTTCCTTGGGTGGGGTTATCATTCAGGTATTGGTGCTTGGAAGGCAGGGGTGGGAGGACGGAGCGGTCGAGGGCCATACCAGCTGAGGGGAATACTAAACATGGATGCGAAGGCCAATCCCCATCTAAATTCAGTTAAAAAGCCAAGTGGTTGTATGTGGATAGAGAGGGTGGGGGAGGGAAGCGGGCAGAGGCTGCTGGTCCACTTAAACACGCACGCACGCACGCACGCAATTTACAAACCAACAGTAACGGCAGAGGATTTCTGGTTTGTGCTGCACTTTTAATTCACAGCATTTTCAATAAGTGATTGCAACATGAGGGAGTAAGATGGTTTAACAGGGATACTGTGTGTGAGTGTGAGAGAGAGAGAGAGACAGAGAGAAGCTCCTGGACAAGAAGCACATGAACAACAGTCAGACTATTGTAAATATTTTTGCTGAAGTTGAATTAGTTCATGAGGCCAAAGGAGCTATTTTTAAGATCAACATGCAGGAGACAAAGGGAGAAATGTTTAACCCACACAAATATACAGATCAGGCTCTGATGTGTACTGGAGAACTCTTTCTACCAAAGTGTAATGTTGTGATTCCAGACTGGGGGATTCAGCACGCAGGAAAGGGACGCAACATTTCCTTTACAATGAGAAATCTGCCCCATCGCATAACTCTTAGGAATCCAACCGCCCTTCCCCCTCCCCTCCTCCCGCCCGAGTCCATTACCATATCAAAGCCCCCAGCTCTGAGCCTGTCCTCGCTTTCATGTGGAGAGAGGAGGGGGAGAGAAGAAGCAGTGTGGACCCCAGTCTGATCTTCTCCCTACTGATTTCACTTGGTGTGTGTGTGTCTGAAAGTGTCATAGATTGTGTGTGCATCAGTGAGACAAAAATACAAAGACCAAAAGTATGCTTATACTTTGTGTTTGTACAGTCTCTCTCTCTCTCTCTCTCTCCCTCCCTCACACACACACACACACACACCAGAGATAGGCCAAGAGACGTGCCAGAGAAGAGCCCTGAGCAGAACAGACCAAGTGCCACATACTGAAATCAGAGTCAAATTCCCACGCAATTCTCCCACAAGATCATTGAGCTCTCGTTGCTGCTGACCGATAAAGGTGAGAAGGGCTGAACTCCCAGACCTGGACACCTTGTGTGCCTCACTTTATTCTTCAACTGGGGTCAAGCACATTGCCAATATAGGGGAAGTTTGCACTAAAACAGTTTCTGTGCAGGGTCGCTGGTTTGTGAGTCTTTACAGTGACAACTAAAACCTTACTTTGCATCAGGAGATTGTCTGACTTAGACTGAAACGCACATACCAAACAAACATAAGCCCCTAGTGTCCGTGTGTCCTCCTGCCATGCATGCACACATCTCACCGGACACTCAGAGGTGAAGCATCAACACAACCTTAGGTACATAAGAGGGCTTCCCTGGTAACAGAACAACGGTCATCCCCTAGAAGTAAACAACAGAATGAATGACAGACTACTCAAGAGAGCGAGCAAGAGTGAACAGTGAGCAAGAATCTATGTGTGTGCGCACCACATTCTAAAACTGAGACATCAGCATTCAAACCCATCAAACCATGAGCACCCGTGCTTCATGAGAATCCTGCCCTCACAGACCTTATCCCAGATAGGAGATCAGGACACACAAGTGACCAGCAAAAAACACATCCCAGAAATAACCACAAGTGGCAAAGACAGACACACAGACACAAAAACAATCAAGAGTGTAAGAGCAGAGTAATATAGCAGTAATACAGCAAGGTAACTGCAGAAGCCCCCCTTCCATCTGCAGTATGTGTTTCCATTCATATCTACACACAACACCCTCCCATTTCCAGCCAAACACTCTGTTGATTGAGCGCAGTGTGACAGGGTCACAGTGGTCTGGAGTTTATCTCAGAAGCTCAGGGTGCAAAGCAGGGAACAGCCTGAATGGGACACAACTGCCTCACACCAAAACTTGCTAACATAACACTGACAGCAGGCTGCATAGTGATTAAGGACGCGGACTAATGAAGTGAAGGTTTCTGGATTGAACCCCACTGCTGTTGAGCAGGAAGCATCTTACCCTCAACTGCTCAAATGAAAATACCTCAAGTCCATTGTGGTAAAAGCTCTGTGTAAATAATAAACCCATTATAACAAATATCCGGCGCTCTCATTTTGCTTGAGCCAGTCCACCCCCTTGTTGCTACAGCTGTTGCATGGGAAGCAAGGCCAACCCATTAGCGAGTCCACTGTACGTAGTAACCATGGTGACCCGCTTTGCTAGCGACAGGCATCGGCTGCTGCCACAGGCTCACCTGTCTTCTCCTTGATCTCGCAGAGAACGCTGAAGAGCGCCGGCTTCATCCTGTGGCAGTTAAGGGCGTGCTTCCTGCAGCAGGGAAAAGGGGGGGGGGGGGACAGGTGAGCAATGAACTGACCGCCAGGTATCTATGCATCAGCATGAGCTGATAACCACTATGAGGGGACTAGTTCAGCACAGTTCAGTGGGGTCACCATCATCAAGTGACCTGCACTAACTACACCACAGGGCTTACAGTACACGTGCATGCACACAAAGGCATCCTGTAACACGCATTATGACAGGAACATTCGACCTCCACTGAGAGTGTGTCTATACATGAACATCAAGAAAAACCATAATCAGCATGTGCTGTCACAACCAAATGAAAACTAATGAGATGCAAATGAGATGCAGATACTGCCTTGTTTAGACCTCCTCATGTTCAGTGGGTGAGTGCAGGTGAACGTTTTACAGCAGCTATTGGTTCCACAGCTGAGGGACAGGAAAGTCCCCACCATCATACTTAGCATTTCTTACAGCTATTTGTGAGGGTGGGGGGTCCTTCTCTCATGACCAGCAGCTTCTCAATAAATGCCTCCTCTTTACTGACCAACTCACACCAATCTACCAGAAAACAGCTGACGACATGGAACCGAATTAAACAATGCACGAATAGTCTTCAGAGTGGCATAATGGTTAGAGTTGCTACCTCAAACTCTGAAAATCCTGGGTTCAAATTCCAACTGCAGCAGACTTGAAGGTGGTCTTAAAGGTAAACTACTACAAAACGAACACCCTACAGCAATAAAAGATAAATAACCATAAGGTGTACAGAAAAAAAATTCCAGCAGGTGGTGCAGTAGTTAGAGGTGTTATTTTCAGTCTCAAAGGACTGATATTCAAATTGCACCACCTGCTGTAGTATTCTTTATTAACAAACTTAACCTAAATTGATTGCATAAAAAAGACCCTGGTGCATAAAAGAGGTTAATCTGTAAATTACTTTGCAGAAAAGCACCACCTAATTACATCACAACAGCGAGTGTCTCTTTTTGGCAAAATGTCGAAAATGCCTGATGGAAGAATGAAATGCACCTCAGCCAAACCACCTGGACCTTTCCATTACATACATAGCTAGACAATGCCATAATGTAACAGACACCTTCTCTGCATATGTCACGGTACCTTCCAGAAGTCTTTGCAGTTTTGGAGACACTGAAGTTTATTGAGTTTTGCTTGTAAAAGAGTGTGCAAGGAGATGACTGTAGGATAAGTGGAACAGAACTGGAGGGAAGTGAAGCGACTGCAGAGACACAGCAGCAGGATATTGGCAGACATGGTGGGCATAGATGGAGTCAAGCAAAAAAACACCAGAGGACTTTGTGTGTGTATGTGTGTGTGTGTGTGTGTGAGAGAGAGGGAGAGAGGGAGGGAGAGAGAGAGAGAGAGAGAGAGAGAGAGAGAGAGACTCAGGGACTCCAAGGGCAGGAAATGAACCAGCTGTCAACAAATGCTCTCTATTCATAACATTTTTGTGTTTTATAGACTTAAAAACTGGTCATTGCCAAAGCCAGACAAAAGGTAAAGGGGCAGGAGTGTTTCTTAGTCAAACTACACGTGAGTGTGTTTGCACCACTACGTCGAGAGGTGGGCAAAGAAGTGGGTGGAACCTATCTTAGACCAGTGCGCTGTGTACCAGGTGTGTGTGCGCGCACGCATGTGCACGCGCACGTGCAGGGAGGGGGTGGGGCTCTTGCCGTCCAGTACTGACCTGTGCTGGAAGTCGAGTGGCAGGGCAGCCCCCGCTGAGCCCCCCCCAGTGGGGTCATCTGGTGCAGCCCAACGCACCGGCACCTCAGCTGGCCAGCAGCATCTGGACACAGGGCAACAGGGGCATCATGGGTACAGGAGGGCAGTATGGCCCTGTGGCTCTGTGACTGTGTGGGGGTCGGGGAGAACACTGACTATCACTCGCTCAGCAATATAAACTTAGACGGGAGATGCATCCCACAGTTTGAACTTCACTGATATCACAAACTTGCCTCTTGGGTTGAAAACCAACCTCACTATTTGCTAAGCATCATGGGAATCTAGATCGGTGCACGAAAAGAACACAGCCCTGATCCCCTCAGTATAACACCATGTCAAGCTGGGATCTGAAAGCCAGCCGATGGGATGGAGTTCTTCATAATGCCTTCATAAAAGCTGGCCAAAGGGTAGAAGCTTTTCGTAATGCCCATTTAAAAGCCAGCCAATGGGAACAAGCTTTTCATAATGCCCATTTAAAAGCCGGCCAATGAGAACAAGCTTTTTATAATGCCTCTGTAAAAGCCGGCCAATGAGAACAAGCTTTTCATAATGCCTCTGTAAAAGCCGGCCAATGAGAACAAGCTTTCTGTAATACCTGTTTAAAGCCTTACTAATAGGAACATGCATGAAACCTGCGCTGAGCACAGAGGTGGCCTTAAGTGGATAGGCTAAGCGTGGAGGAGCATCTTAACTGTCTTCTCACACAACGGTAAGCCCCACGGCAGAGTATGAACCGCCCCTCCCCTCCTGCAGCACAGCGTGGGCAAGAGGGTTCGTGACACTATAACTGCCCTCGGAGTGAGTGTGAAAGATGGGAGTGGGGTACTCAAGAATGTGTTATGATGTAAAAGTATGTGTTACTGTGTGTTCTGGAGATACTAATCCATAAATAGTTGATCCAAACAGTCAACTGGACCTAAATGCACAGATGAAGCTCAAAGACACACTGATCACACTACCAGCACATACTGTGTATGTTTTTGAGGAGGATGATGAACAGAAAAGCATATGCCAACAAGGAAAAGTAAAAGTAAGACACAAACCAAAAAAAGAGAAAGAAAACACGTTGGAGACTAAATTTCAGAGCTCCTCATGAAACAGGGACACAGACACACTCTACTGGCACAAGTCAACTCTGTTCCTGTGATGGGAGTTCAACAGACACTGTGTTCATAAAAAAGGAGTTATTTTTAGAGTGGGATGTGCTACTGAATGGCAATGTAACAGAATAATGAGAGTGTTTTATTGGCGACCGGATGAGTTCAGGATCAAGACATGTGGAGTGGAGAGCGGAGCAGCGCCAGGCTGTCTCACACCACACATCACATGCAAAGCACACTATCAATAGGCAGTGGACCCAGGTTCAGCCCCAGAGAGCCAGGAGGCTGCCGCCTTAATAGGACACGGGACTGAATGGACTGCTCAGAGCCAAACCACATGCATGGGCCAAAAAAAAAAAAAAAAAAAAAAAAAAAATATGTTGCATAAACTTTTAACCACCTCATCATCAAGCATATAGGAACACACACACAATATCATTAAGAGAACAGGAATGGGGGACAGCTGCACTCCAGCACGTTATCAGAGAATTGATTGAGCTGAGCACACAATGAAAAGCAAGTGGCAGCGAGGGGGAGGGGACTGAATTAATTAAGGGAACCAGGTGGTCAAATGCTTCAGCAAAACATCTTCAGCAGGAGATGGATCCAGGAATGACCACGGCAACAGCGATCGGAGTACCCAACGCCAGCCTCCCTTTGTCTCAACTGCCATTATCTCACTGGCACTGTTCCCCTTCAACACATCTGTTTAACCAGCACTTCCCACAAATCCAGCATGTGTGTGAGGTATTACAACATTTCTTTACGTTGGCTCTGGGTAAACCTTTGAACACAGCAGGAAATCAACACTTCAACTTGAGAAGAAGCAGGACAACAAACCAATGGTCATTAAAATTTCACAGATCCCTTCTCCACACATGGGTGACTTCATTAAGGGCTCTTGCATTATCTATGCAAATGGAATGATGGGAGATTTATCAAACTCAACCAGCCAAGAGGACAGCTATGGGCTGGGGTTCGCACAGACATTCTTCACAACTATGCTCCAGCAGATGCACTAAAAAGTACAGAGCTGCACAAGACAAACTCATACAGTATCATGGGAAAGGAACAACTGTCACCCATCAGGAGACCAACTTCATACTGTTAATGCTAGGAAGAGATATTAACACTTATCTAATTGAGCCCTCCTTCTGTTGGGCCAACCATCTCAACAGATACTACACTAGTCAACTTTTCAGTCCTTTGCCTTGTGCCAAAGTGTAGTATCAAATCAACTTCGGCATGTCAACCATCAACCATGTTACTTTATTGAAATCAATAACATGTCAATCTGTGATTCCCTGTGCTCCAGCCTCAGCTGACCTGTAACACAAAATCGTGGCGCACAAAAACTCAAACCATAATACAAATGGACCCATGATCCACAAACCACCCTCATCAACTTGGTCTTTAACCATGTCCACATGACCAAACCCAGTTGGTGAACCACACCGAGCAACAGAAGGTCCTCACCATGCACATGTCAACAAAAACTGTGGAACCCAAGTCTGTCTCTCTCTCACCCACCCACACAGCTGCAAATGGCAGTGGAAACACCTGTCTTTCCCAGCATGGTCATACCAGACCCCTAGCTAGGGCCAGCCCGACTACCACCATACGGACCACAGTCTCCATTGGTCCTGCCTGCCCTGTGGAACATGAGTTGAGCGCTGCCTAGGGATGGCGATAGAGGGTCAGACGGACCACAGAACACGTACCACACACACCTGCAAACCCCAGGCTCACGCCTTCCTGCTGTATTATTGCATTATGACCAACTGTGCCGTGTGTGTGGCACACCTTTCTGCCACGCTCACCTGGCCTGGGCCTCGTCCAGGCTCTCGTCTGTAATAGCCATGATCTGCTGAAGGATGTCGCCGATGTCCTGCTGCGGCTGGCCCAAGGGAGGCCCCGGCGGCTGCTGCTGCTGTTTGCGCACCGGGTCCGACTCGCCCACGTCCGCCTGCGGCAGCGCGCCTAGCGCCGTCAGACCCGCCAACATACGGGTCTGCTCATCCATGGTGCGCGGGGGGCCTCGCCGTGTTTCCGCGCCCGGAAATAAACAAGCAGCACACTAACACACAGCGACAGCAACGGCAGCAAATCCCAGCGACGGAGAGTCGGAAAGCGAAAAAAAGAAAATGAAACAAAGGTCTTCTGCGGACGTGCGGGGCGAGAAAAATCCTGCGGGTGCAGTTTTACAGTCTCTTCTTTTCTCCAAAAAAGGACGAAGGGAATGCACGAATGCGCGCGCCAGCCGCTCGCTGCCTTCCACGCGCTCGTCTCTGTTTTTTTCTCCCTCCTTTCTTCTCCTGCAGACGGGAGCGCGAAGGATCCAGCGCACCCCCCCCTTCACCAAAAAAAAAAACGTGAGGGATGCGCGGCAACGAGCGCGAACTACAACACAAGTGCTCGGTCTCGCGCCCTCTGTGCCGCCAACAAAGAGAGCCGGCCGCGCGCTCAGAGCGGTCCCCCGGCGGCGCGCATCGCCTTCTCAAAGTGGACCCGGAGTGGACCGCGCCATGGTGCAAACGAGGAGGTTCTGCGGGAAAAACACACTCACACGCACTCGCTCACACACGCGCGCCGCGTCCCCGCCGCCCGCGCTGGTCTCGCAGTTACACGCGCAAATGATGGCGAAAACCGTGCAACTGCAAGAAAGAAAGAAAGGGTAAAAGAGCGATAAACAGCAAGTATTCGGCAGTGACAGGTTAGAACTACAGCCTGCAGATCCACCCGGACCCGAGATTCGCCTCCACGAGCTCGGACAGTCACATATGTATATGAAAAACTTGGCCGAAACAAAAATAATCAGCCGACTGTTTTCAAAAAGCTCCTGGGTTCCCTGCAAGCACGGCACAATCGCACGGGAATTATGGGTGAAAATCAAAAAAGGAACGACGAGGGGACAAGAGCCGAAGAGAAAGGTGCGACAAGAGGCAGGGTGCCCCTCACTGGACCCCCTCCTTTCTTCTTTTTTTCTCTTTTCTTTCTCTCCGTTTCTTTTCCGCAGCCAATCTTTTTCCGTTCTCCCCTCTTCCCCAGCGTGCCGCGGCACTGTCGCGCATACGCACGCACACCACTACGTCATCAGGCACAACGCAGCTGTCGTGCAGCTCCGACTTGGGGACCGTCGTCAAATTTACCTTTCCCCGAAGGAACACCAAAAATGTTAAAACGCGCTGTACTCTTATCTTTCCGGGTTCCGATCTAATATTGTACATTACCTTGGACCGCAGCCTTGCATAAAAAAGGTTATTCATATTTTTTCTTGTGAAAAGAGTGCGTGTATTCCTCACACTAGAAGTGAGAATGGAAAAATGGAACACATAATAAAAAGAATTTGTACTATGTTGTGAGGACAAGACGTTTAGCGCAGTGTAAGGCTGTATTAAGAGTTTCTTACAAACTATCAGAGTACTTAACCTGGTTCTTGGACTGGACTCAGGTAACCATGCCTTTACAATGCAGCCCACAAGAAGGAAGGCCTTTGGGACAGTTTCAGTCAGTCCCCCCAACATTACATTTCTAATTAAGCAATTTGCATATGAGTTCAAATGTTAATTCCATAAAGTATGTTATCGCTGTGTGTCCCCCAATGTTTGCGGATATTTCTGTGGAGTATCTACTGTTTTGTTAGCCCCACTATTGAAATGAATAACAGTGAACATCAGTGAGTAGTGTGAAGTGGCTTACATGTAATGATAATGTCCAGTTTGTCATTTACTTGTATATATTTTTTTATCTGCCTGGGCTGCAGCTACAGCTGCAGTAACAAAGTGCAGAGAGGACATGAATATGGACAAGGTGTAGGCTGCACACAAACACCATTATGTGCTCATTAATTTGTTATTATGCACCTCAGAATATGTATATATGTATTTCATGTTAATTTTAAAGCGTGAACACTGCGTGGGGTGTGCAGTGGCAGCCCTGTTTTTGACGGGCATTTTGGTTGCCATGGGAGAGGACCGAACAAATGTGTGGTGGTGGTGGTGGTGGGGGTGGGGACAGGGCAGAGCAGAGAATTTCCCGCCCCCTTTTGCAGCACCTAATGGCCAGGCAGTAGGGGGAAGGGCGATAAATGCAAGTTTGAAGTTACATTTGTCCTCCTTTACCCCCCTTTGGCTGATTGATTGACAGCAGGCTGGAGTAGTTGCTAGGAGACAGCTTTGTTGTTTTTAAGGCTTATTCCCTTCTCTGTGAACAGGAGAAAGGGAGAAAAGTACTGCAGATTGATCATTACGAGAGGGAGCGCAAAGGCCTACCTCCTGCTTGGAAAGTACTGTACCAGGACACCAGAAAGTACCACGGTGAATGCTGAGTACCTGCTTTGAAGAGTTGAACAGTTATGAATGAAAATTCACAAGAATATGTTACACAGGCATATATTTTGGGAAGTATATACTGTCCATAAAATAAACCTTGGTGTGAGAAATAAACAATCTAAAACAACAGTTAAGTAAAAAGCTCAGAGAAATGAGTTTTGTAGTTACAGATTTGGTCTATGAGTTATGTCAATAATGTATATAACAAAGCTGTTTGTTACACAGGTATATAGATGGATGGATGTTACTGCAGGGATTTTACTGTACTGTCTCACACTATGCCAGCCGAGCTAAAGCTGTCAGCTGAACAGTTCTTAATTAATCGCTGTAATTTTCTCTGGAGGAAGTTGGTCCAAAGTGGGGGGGGGGGTGCTATAGTAAGTGGACTGGAAACAGGTGACTTTCTTCATGTCAAAACCATCATTCCATTTCACAACACCATGTCTGCTGCTTGTTACACAACCTCAGAGCTCAAACTGGACTTTCTGGCTATGCCTCCTGTAAACCAAAAGCACGGGTAGTGTTCATGTAAACCCAAGACTAGTTTTAATAATTCACAATGAGGAATTTAAGCAGTGCCACAGCCAGGCTCTCCTGTTACCCACTGCACAGGTATGTTACATGAGGTTTTGAATTTCTAGTTTGTCATTACAAGGTTTACAATATATATGATCTATCATGGTGATATTATGCTTTCTATGTACACAGTACTGTTGTGGTTAGAGTCATGGTTTACAAAAGATTGTTACCTCCCAACCTGATAAACTGTCAAAAAAAATCATAGGTAACTGTACATGACATATTGTCAAACAAGCATATAAAAATCAATTCCTTTAAGAAAAAATACTATATACTTTTTGACATAAGGTATATTCATCCTCTTGCTGCTAGGAAGTTTCAGTGTACCCAGTTACTGAGAGCTGTGTTTGAACAGTGCAAGACTTTGCAGAGTTACTTTATTCAAGTGAGAAGAGGCGTGAGGCACGGTGCGGTGCAAGTCTGGACTGCAGGGCGCATGCACTTCTTCTGAATGAAGCGTTCAATCTGTCTTTTGGGGCGAGGGGCCCGACAAGCTCAGATTAAAAACAAGCGCCTCTTCACATTTTCTGCAGACGTGGACCATTTTGCGGCAGTTTATCACAGTGGGACACAAGCAGGATCTCTCAGACGGATATGTCGTGGCATGGGAGGAGGAGGAGGAGCTGTTGGCAGCCACCCCGTGTGGTTCTACCGTGATGAGCGCGTAGTTGGGAAGCAGACAGGCCGTTTGTGCTGACTCCTGGCGCATCTCTCGCCTGCAATCTGCGACTAATCAATCTGACAGAGGCGGCTGCAGGCAAGAGGTGCAGTAATCTGCTGCTCATGGTCTCCCCACGTGTATGGTCCTGAACCCTGCAGGACCCTCTCAGGTTTGGTGTGCAAAAGTCCAGGAGGGGAGGCCAATTTCTGATAGCATTTATAGACATTGTGTTTTAATGGCACTCACGTAGCCTGAAGGTGGGGGTGCTTGCGGGTCTACATGAGTAATTCAAATACATACTAAACACAGGCATAACACTGATTTCTCATGTTGGGAAGATGACCTCTGTTCATACAGGGACCCATCAGTGCAACTGAAGGCCAAGACACCAGCACTAAGCTTAAAGAGTTGAGGACGTCACTCTGATGTTCTGTGTGAGTTATGCCTATGAATAAAAACAGGGAGTCATACACATCTTGGCCCTAAAGACCATGGGAAACTGTCTACGCATTTAAGGAAATGTGGGTAAATTATGAGTCGCCGTGGGAAGTATTTTCCATCCCCCTCTGATGCACTTTCCTGTTGTCGTAGGAAACAGAGGGAGGTGGCTTTCCTCCCCGTGATGCTTTACATATGCAAACGACACAGTGATGTGTTTGCGTTTCAGTTGGAGTGCCCATGTCGCCGTGGTTATGCATGTTTGAGTTTTAGTGAATGCGTGTTCTGTGTTCTTCCCCACCATCCCCACCCCCCTCTCAGCCCCACCAGCGTTCTACCTCATTTTCATTTAAATAAGAATCGATCGTGCTTCTAGTACTGCCCTGGGTGCCCTGCATCATCTCTCTAGAGACAGTCCCTCTCTCTCCATACACCTCTGCTCCCTGTCAGTTGTTGCCTTTTGGCACAAAAACCTCCCCCACCTCACTGTCCAACTGTCCCCAGTACTCTGCTGTAACCTCATCCTCTACTCTCACCAAGCATTTACAAAATCACCTTATATACTCTCTATCACATTGTCTTACTTAACACCATCCCATCATGATAGTTGTTTGTGTTCAGAACAGGTCTGAAGTCTTACTAGTCTTGTGGCCCTTTGGCCTCATTCCTCAGGTCTCTGGTGTCACCTGTTTGCATGCATTTTCCTGTAAAACAAGAACATGCCAGAGCACCTTTTTCTTGTATTGTACAGAATGAGGCTCCCTCTTTAATCCCTTCCTGTAAAATGTTTGCCCTCCTGTCCTCTTGCCTTCCACTGGCCCCCTGTGGCTCGCCAAACGTCCTCACATTGCCTTCAACTGCACTTTGATGGCAGCCCTTGACCCCATCACCTCTCATGCTGTTATTCACTTTATGGGCTTTTATTTATGGAGCTTTTCAAAACTTTGAGGAACTAAGACCGGATCAGGATGGGATGGGATGTAACCTGCAGAGACACCTACAGCCCACCCCCCAGTGCTTCAACAGGACTGAACCAAGGATGTGGGGGGGGGGGGGGGGG